>BSUD01000006.1:43736147-43784510 GCA_033239045.1 Fagopyrum esculentum
ATTTTGTGGTTAACTTAAAACTAGTGTATTACCCGCACTTTGTGCGGGTTGAATTTTAATAATTATTTAATATTTATAATTTATATGTATATTTTTGTAAAATAAAAATCTGGACAATGAAATTATAATCATTATTATAATTTTAATTATCTTTTAAGTATTTTTTACTTTTAATTTATTATATTTTTAAATTAATTTGTTAAGATATGCTTGTTGGTAAAAAAAACTCTGTAAAAGTTTTAAAACTATTTTTATAAAAATATTTTTTTAAATATTTTTTTTTTAAAATTTAGAATTTAATTTTTAATTTATATTAACATTTATAAATCACTTTTTAAAATAATTTTTAGTCTTCGATAAATATGGGATTGACACGTGACAACAGAGGCTTCTTCTTTAATAGATATAAGATACATAGTTGGGCTTTAAGATTTATAAAAATCATTCTAAAATCTATGGGATAATCAAAACAAACAAAACTTCTTATTAAGTCTAGCGTTAAAGATTTGATGGTTTACATTAGCAAAATTTTCTAATTTTAAAAAAGATTTAGCCCGATTAAATATTCGATTGTAACGTAAATTCAAAATTGTAACAAGTATTAAAATTTGCGAGGGAAACTCTACTAGAACTTAAATTCTAATTTCTCTAAAGCCAAAATAACACTATAAATATTTCTTATAATAGACTAAATCTCATTCAACTTCGATTTTGAGATATGTATTGATTCCGGAATTTTTTTCCAACGTGGTTCTTCTTTTGTTCATGCTTCATTATTTTTTCGTTGTTGCTTTTTAATTGACTCTTTATATTTATTATTTCGTTGTAGCTTCAGTTTCCCCCCTACGTTATTCTACTTCATTCATTTTCGTTCTTGCTTCATTCTTTTATTGATTCTATCGTTCAAGTGTAATTAATTTATTTTCCATACATTACCGTAACTTTAGAATGTGTATATTTATAAGGAAAATATAGTTTTTACCTTTGAATAAATCCATGCGTTGTATAATCTTGTATCACTATGTTACAACCATTGTGTTTATAGAGACATGTATTGCAGGTCATCGATGCATCGTACCAATGGCCGGTAGGAGTATACAAATTATACATCAAAGTGCAATTCCGATTAATTATTATTATTATTATTATTATTATATATATATTTTTTGTTTTGAGTATCATAGGTGATCAAAATTTTATAATATATTCAAAGAATGTAAAATTAAGTGATACAATTTTTACGATATTTTTTGAAACCTAAAATCTTTAAAATATATTATAATATTTTTGAAAATAATTTAAGATTTGAATGAGCTTAGATATTACTTTTCAGAAAAGTTATAATGGACTGAATCTTAATTGATTTTAAAAAAATATTGAATTTCGATTTTAACATATTTATTTTATATACAAATTTAAAGTGCAATTCCGATGTAGGGAATGGGATTGCGGACAATACACTAGTCGAACCCGGGTCAATAACTCGATTTGAAGCCAACACAGCAACCAAAACAAGAATGCACCAGCCGGGAATCGAACCCGGGTCTGTACCGTGGCAGGGTACTATTCTACCACTAGACCACTGGTGCTTCATGATGTGTTTTGTTTTTACATTTAGATGAAGTTTAGGAGTTTCTCTCTGATATATCTTCAAGGGTTTACATATTACTAAAACCTAAAAAACATATAGGAAGTTTGTAATAAATTAATAAAATTTGAATTAATATGTAAAGGACACATGAAGTATTACAAGATTTAATTAAAACGTTAAGATATATATTTGATCTTCTATTAAAAAGAAATTTAAGGCTTCAATTCATAAAGTGGTGAATGCACATGAGAAACATTCAATAATATTGAGCATCTCTACTCAAACAGTCGCCGTTCAAGCATCGACAATATAGGTGAAAATATTTGGCCATTGTGATGTTTGATAGGAGTTCGAGGTTGTTTCTCGTCACAAGAATGATGCGTTTTTGTGTGTGATCAGGAGAATGCATAACGTATAACCAAAATAATATGCATCTCATCACCTTTATCATCGGACAAAAATATTGAAGATAACGTAAATAATTTTGATTATGATTTTGATAAAGACTTGTATAATTAGATCAAACACTTATTTAAAGGTTTAGCTTAATATTATAAAGATTGAAATAAGTTATTGATCTAGTTATAAAAGTCTTTATCAAAATAAGAATTAAAATTACTTACATTATCTTTAATATTTTTGTCCGATGATGAAATTGATGGGATAAAAATTATCTTGCACCATTTGTCATAATCTCAAAGGCGCGGAGCTCTCAACCAAACCGGTTCAAATGTTTTTAACTTTTTATACAACCTTCAAATTGACGTTTTTTATACATATGAGTTCGGTTTTGGTTATAAATCTAACAATGTGACTAGTCAAGGAGATGACCGCATGAGCCATGTTGCTATTAGGAACATTTGTGGGGGAAGTTATCGAGTCCCTATGTGAGTAGTTCTTAAGCCTAATATCGAGTAATTGTTGAGAAGATGTGTAAGATAATAATTGAGATTATCCATTGGACTACTTTATATTTATTTATAAATAGGTTCCTATATGGAGCACATCTACATAACCAATGATGCCCCATTTCTTTTTAATTAAAGAATTTTTTTTTAAAAAAAATCATTCACTTAACCAAATATTAATAATCTTGTGATAACCCACAAAAGAAAAGATAAGCATTCCTTTACCTTAGGTTGTCGTCGCCACAATCATAACCCTAATACCCTCAAATGAACCATCACAAACTTTATTGACGCTTTGTCAAACTAATCTATTGAGTCTGAAGCTTTTTTTTCCGTCCTTGTGATCCCACTATTGATGCATTGCCAATCTAATCTTCAATGGCTGAAAATGCTCATCAACTTACCTTTTCAGTTTGTTGATGTTGTTTTTCCGTTGCCCCTTTTCGAACCGACATCAAGTTTTCGGTGAAGAACAAGAAATACAAGTCGAACAATTTAAGCAACAAAAAACGCTCTCTACTCTCGGCCTAACGACCACGGTTAATTGCTCAACGACACCACCCTCGGCTCATTTTCTTAAACCAAAGTAAAATATAATCGAACCATTTATATTATCTTCAATCGGTCATACACCGTTCATCAATGAATGTTGGAATCACCATTTCATCACCTATAACCCTTCAAAATGACCCAATGACTTTGGTTCCACAGAAGAGGTTATGCATATGAAAGTAAAATGAGTTTTACTAAGGGCCTGTTTACTAAGAGTTTATAAACCTTTCATTTAGTTTATAAACCCGCGCTTAAGTTTTGGTGAGTGTTTACATGCTTACGGGTTTATTTTTGTATGGGTTTATTAGAGTTTATAAACCCGTAAAAAAATAACCTCATAAGTTCAAGGTTATTTTTTCGGGAAGGGTTTATTATTTTCAACAATCCCAAATTGCCCTCGTAATTCACCTTTCATTCAAGCCCTACCAGAGAAAAGAGGGGGCGATAGAGAGGGGACGATAGGCGACGGTGACGAAGCTCCGACACTGTGAGGCTGTGACCGCCGCCTTCGAGGTTATGACGACAATGACATCTACATCCAACACTTCGACTGGTGCAACGAGGAAGGGTGTTCGTCGGATGGTCCGAAATCCATTGTCAGATGCTACGAAAAGGTCTTCAATCCTCTTCTTTTACATGATTAGTGTTGTTTGATTTTTTTTGGTTTGTACAATAGAGTGGATTTCATACTCACTTGTGACTGCTATCTTTTGGATTTCATACTCAATTGTGACATTGTGATGCTGTTCTTTTCAATTCTTGCGATGATTGGGTTCTAAATTTGGTTTGAGAGGTCTAACTATTGATTACAGTTCGATGATCATGGGTGTTATAGTTTTCTCAAACACTTGAGTAGGAAATTTAGGCCTCATTCTAATGCATTTTGGTGGGGGTTATCAGATTTGAGTTCAATTGCAATTTTATCCCCTTTTTATCTTCCTTCTACTGTAAAAACTGATGTATTCTGAAAATGGTCTCTAGATATATGTCCTAATTTGAAAGTTTAAGTGGCTGAAAAGTTTGAGTTAATAGTAGAATGAAACCTCTGTTTACTAGGTTGCATATGATGTGCTGATGTGGATTTGAAGCTTCCTAGCATATGGATTTGAAGCACTTGATAAATGCTCTTCACTATAAATGTGTTCATATTTGTATATTTATTTTTTGCACATATATCTTAAATTGTTTTATTCAAGTGCTATTTCTGATATATATGGACTTCAAAAAATGTGTTACACTCTCCTTAAATGTTTCAGCTACATAATCCATGATAGAAATGAGGCGTTGCTGAGCATAATTAATTATGATTCATCTTTATGAACGTCTGATGTGCAGAATAAGGCGTTGTTGTCATGATGTGCAGAATAAGGCGCTGCTGAACCTTGATCAAGTCATCTGAAGGTTAGGATCATCAATGCATATTCTGAAAGGGAGAGACAGATGGATGACAACTCAGAACCTTGATCAACCCATCTGAAAATTTGCAGCAAATCAAAGCAGCAACAAATTAACAGCAAATCTGAAAATTTGCATTGATGTAAAAACACACGCCAAAGTAGGAAAGGTAGCAGACCAATTTGGACCAAAGTAGCAACAAACTAATTTCAGCAGAGCAGAAATTGAAGCCCTGAAGACAAACGCCAAATTCATCTTCACAAACAAACGCCAAAGTAGCAGCAAACCAACTTGTCGAAGCTGAAACTACATGAAAAGAATGGCAGACAAAAGCTCAAGAACACAAACCTGTGCTTATAACCCTGGTTCTCTGTAATTTTGTAATTTTTTTTAAGGACATAATTGTAAATTGAATGAAAATAAACCTATAAAAAAACCCTATGTAAACATCATTACAAAAATAAAATATATAAACTGAACGGGTTTATAAACCCGGAAATAAACCATAAACCCGTATAAACCCATTTTAGTTTATAAACCCATAAAAACGTAAACCCTTGGTAAACAGACCCTAAGCCTTCTTCATTCTAAGAACAAATCAAAACCCTTAAAATTTAACGAACTTTAATCAAACAACAAAATGCTCAAATAATAAAATAAGTTGTTTGACAAACTCTAGCACCACTTGAGGTTTTGCTTGACTTCCGATGATCTCTTGGGTGAATGTACGTCTTGGTGAATGGAGTTTTGTTTAGAAAGATGGGTTGATCTTATTTCGTATGAAGGAGTTGTGGACAAGTGATCAAAATCTAGATGCTCAAGAAAGAGTAAAAATCTTTGGTATCCACCGGTGGTTTTTGACAGCTTTTATGTGCACTATTTTGACCGGCAAGGTCTATTTGTATCTCTTATTTGGTTGCCCAACTTTTCATCATGCGATTCTTTTGAATTGGATGCTTGGTGTTTCAGAATATCGTCAATTGATGTATTGTTTTTGATTTTCTTTTTCTATCTTTGGTTTGTCAAAGCATGACAATAAGTCGGTTTGTCACTTTGTGACCTCTCGATTTTCTAAACTTACTAGTGAATCATATCATATATCTTTCTTAAAAAATAAAAAAAATTGTGATGATTGACCAAGTAAAAAATTAAAACATTTATTTTATAAATATTCGGTAGGTAATCATGTGGCTTGTGGGTGTGTTGGACAAGTTACCGTTCACTATATCCTTATCACATTAAAATTGTGAGTATTGCAAATGAACAAGTACTTCTAATACGGGCTCTGATTTATTTTATAAATATTCGTTTAGACATGCCATTTTCTTTTTCTACCAGCGATTCTTAAAAACATGTGTTTCTACTCCTTGTTCCCACGCTTCTTCCCCCGTGGTATCCCTCCCAACTTTTCTCCTGGTATAAGAACGACCTTTCGGATGCGCTAAGAAACGACATCTCATAACTCTCACTCAGCGATCAGAAACGGCACCTCCTAGGTATGTATTGTTTGTTTTCTCTTTTGTATGTCTCCTTCTCTACCTATTTCTATTCATCGTTTTTGTATGTGATTAATAGAGTTTTGATTTGTGTGATATTTATTTTCTAATACAAACTGGGAAGAAGTCAGTAAAAAAAGTCCAACAATTTGTCGCAATTATTAAGGATAGGTAAAAGTGTTTTTTTCATTTTGGTTTTAATCTCCCAATTCATTGATTTTCAACCAATCTTTAATATTGAGGATATGTAAGTGTTTTTCATTATGAATCAGTTGTCAATGGTGATGAGAGAGTAGAGTTGTTCTTTTGTTAAGGATTTATATGAGTCGATGAAATTGTGTTTTAATGTATTCATCTGATCAAAGATTGTCCAGGGTAATTCAGACAAGTATTTGGTGAAAGTATTTGATGGAAGTACTTTACATATGAAATTTGTTATCCGTTCATTTCTTGGTTGAGCCAATGAAATGATCTTTCTTTTTTCTGAAGAGTATGTGAAAACACATATTTTTCTGTGTCAACCTCATCACCATGGGTTGATCAATTTGATCAAAACTTTACTTGTTTAGGGGATTGAAATGTGATAAAAATTTGAAAACACTTGTTTTTCTATGTCAGCCTCATCACCATCACCGAATTAATTACTTTGAATTCGTTAATGATTTTGCTTATGGTTTAATGACAAAGAGTACTCAAATTTGAGTGAAAGATTTTTTTTTTGTTTTATAAGTTTGATATCTTGGATTCTCTTACCCCTTGAGTTGGTGATAAATGTTAAGCTATTATACGTGTGTATTGGGGAAGTGTACAAAGCAGAAGAAACAATTACCATTCCCGTATATGCTCGGTTTCGGTTACTTGTCATATTGTTGTGCTTAAGAATCTATGGTTGTTAGGAAAACCAGTAGTTGAGAATATATGGTCGGTTTTGTATGATCCTATTTGTATAACTAAATGGTGATGTTTCCACTTGAAGTGGCCGTTATCTTTGACATTGTGTTGATACGCATTACAGGGACGGATCTAGGATCCAAAGTTTGGGTAGGCTAAAAATACCTATGTAATTTCGATTTTTTTCATCTGTCGTCATGTGTTTAGGGTTGAAAAATTAGTGTCCAATTTTTACTATATCAAAATTAGGATAATTAATTACCTTGCAAAATCATAAAAAATCATATAATATATGTATATTTTTTACGATATTTTAAAAGTTTATACGAAGGAAAAAAAAATAGTTAATTAATAAAAACTTAATTGAATTTCGATTTTTTTCATCCGTCGTCGTGTGTTTAGGGTTGAAAAATTAGTGTCCAATTTTTACTATATTAAAATTAGAATAATTAATTACCTTACAAAAAAAAGTATCATAAAAAATCATATAATATATGTATATTTATTATGATATTTTAAAAGTTTATATGAAGGAGAAAATTAATTAATTAATAAAAACTTAATTGAAATAGAATTTATTTGTTATGAATTATAATATATCTTTTAATTAAATATTAGTCATGTATTTAGCCATTCAATAAATTACCTTAACCTAAATAAAAAAATATAATAAGAGTTGAGAAATAAAAAAATAAAATGTAGCAAAAATAATCAAACAAAAAAATACAGTACTTTAATTCAAACCAGGGACCAACAAAACCGTCGCTTTCTCAGAGCTTCATACCATTGTGATACACAACATTTTGTGTACACAGTTCAACTTTTTTCAATGAAACATGGGGTGGACTGTAGTAAACCTCAGCCCACCCCTAAGTTCGTGCCTGACGCATTATAAGCAAGATCATGCCCGACCATGCTAAGCATGTCCACGGGTCACGGGTCATCCGTGATCCGACGGGTTTTGACCCGGCGGGTCACTGACCCGCTGAGTTACGGGTACGGGTAAGGGTCGAGGTGATCCTTACCCGTGACCCGCCGGGTCGACCCGCCAAACCTCAATTTTTTTAAAAAAAATAAAAAAAAATGTAACCCAATGCCTAAAAGGGTCGACCCAGCGGGTCATCTTTTTTATTTTTTTAAAAATGGCTTTTAAAACAAAAGGGCCGACCCGCCGGGTCTTACCCGTGACCCGACGGGTCAGCCATTTATACGGGTTCGGGTCCGGGTCACCCTTCCCAGACCCTTTATCCGGCGGGTCGGACCCGTCGACCCGACGAATCCGACCCGTGGACATGCTTAGACCATGCTATTGGGCGATGTGGGCAACAACAGCCCAGGGCCGATCCAATTTGGGCACCAACTTGTAAAAATTATATACGCAGGCTTAAATTTGAAAGGTTCAAATTTTCTACATGTGTATTGATAAATGGGTTTAATTGTGAGATGTCGAATATTTGAACTCTCCATTTTCAATTTCCAATACTCCACCCACCATAATCTAGAATTGAAAGATTTTTTAAATAAGTGATTATATTTGAAGATAAATTAGATTTTCAAAGGTTTAAATGCATTATGTTTCCCAAATCTGAAAAATACAATATTAATTATTTTTTTTCATTTTTTTTTTATAATCTTTCACCTTTTTTTCATTAATACTTTTTAGACTTTTTCCCTCCATCATCCTAAATCAAAATTTTAATATATATTCTCTACATGTGTATTGATAATGGGTTTAACTGTGAGATGTCCAATATTTTGAACTCTCCATTTTCAATTTCCAAGACTCCAACGACCATAATCTAGAATTAAAAGATTTTTTAAATAAGTGATTATAGTTGAAGATTAATTAGATTTTAAAAGGTTTAAATGCATTATGTTTCCCAAATCTGAAATGTACAATATTAATTATTTTGTTCATATTTTTTATAATCTTTCACCTTTTTTTCATCAATGCTCTCTAGACTTTTCCCCTCCATCACCCTAAATCAAATTTTTTATATATATATATATATATATATATATATATATATATATATATACATTCTTACTATAGTAAACGTGAGAGTTGGCTGAATGAATAAGGAATTTCCGATTTTACCCTTTTTATTCTATTTTCACTTATTTGTCCTTTGTAATTTTAGCAAATTACATTCCCTTGTCTCTTGGTCTTGTATATGCTTTTGTTTGAGTTGACCCACCGTAAGACAATAATTTACACGTATCTTTAATTTTGGTGAGGTGTTTCTTTCCCAGCCTTCACAGTACCGCCTCAGATGATATCATACAATCTTCCTCTCCACGCCAATGTACTGCTCGCTCTTAAGGTGACCGCTTTCTCCTCACCGATCCCTTTCTTCTTCTTCTCTCGCCTCTTTGTTCTCCAACTACCCCAATCCGTCGACGGCCTCTGAAAGATCTTCGAGCTTTATCGCATCTTCGTTCTCCGACTATTCATTGAACGTGTTTTGTGATTCTTTCCCTTTCATCGGTTCATTCTCAAGATTGTATTTGCTAACTGTTTTCTTAAGGTTTGGTTTCCCCTTATTAAACTTCTCTTTGGAACGGTGGATGAACACATTTGTTTCATTCTCCTGCTCTATTGGATTACAAATGTTGATTCCGATTTTGTACTCCGTTGCCTTGCTTCTTGCTCCTCCTATTGCCTCAAGATGCGCCCTAAGGTTTACAGGTAATCGATCTTTACTTTTTACTAAATTAAACCCTAATTAGTATTTACAGCTTCTACTTGTGGTTCATTATTGGGTATAAATATTTCTCTTATGTTTGTAAAATCTGTTTGCAATTGTTCCTCGTCAATTTGCATATTCAATAGCTTCGTTTGTACATAGATAAGGTGCAATCCTTCCGAATTCTGGATACCAATTTGATTTTTCTTTGTGTAGGCCATATGGTTATCAATCATATTCATATCAAATTTTGTTTAAGCTGAGTTCAATTTTTGGTTGCTCTTGGAGTTTTTTCTTCTCTTGCCTATAGTTTATCTCTCCCATTTTTATTTGTCATGTAGATCTTGCAGCAAGAAGATGACGAGATGCTTGTCCCAAATTTAGAAAATTCTGACAACCTTCAGCCAACGGAAGTTACGACCTCTTCCATTATATATTTTAAGTAACAAGCTCTCCACTTAATTGGCAGGTCACTTATTGGTGCAAATTTGAGGTTAGATTTCAACATCCTTTTGATTTGAAACTCTGGGTTGTGCAACTCAGGATACATGTCCTTTTTGTAGATTTCAAAAGCATCTAAGCTCAATTTTGGAGACCCTTCTTTCAGAGTAAGTAAACTTATGGCTTAAGAAGTTTGCAGATTGATGATTTATTTGGGTGATTAAGGATGCATATATTAGGTGTTCGATGAAATGTCTAAGAGAAACTAAATACTAGACGAGTACCTTATTATTAAAATTCATTCACAAACCTTGATTATATTAATGCCCTTCTCTGTATTAGGAAAACTTTGAAAAGGAGGTTACTTAAAGTACTCTAATTCACGACCTTTGCATAGAACTAAAGATTCAAGAGGCTTTGGAACTGTTTGACAGAATGAAGTTGTAGGGTTTGAAACCTAATCTATTTTTAATTTCCTACATTTTCGCATCTTCTATTACAATTATTTGTTGATATCTTACGCCTCTTCTAACCTTCCATTTCTCAACGTCTCTAAAAATGGGTTTACTCACTGTGTAAATCTCTCCGGCTTCTCCCGTCTCAAATCCCTAGACCTCTCTCACAAGCATAATAATAGAATCTGCTCAATTTCGATTTTGTTTCAACATGCTCAATAAAGTTTCCTTTCCCTGGTAATTTTGTCTATAAATTATGTATGCTTTTGGTTTCTTAGGTGATGTATACGGACTTATTTTTTCTATTTGTCAATTTAGTATCATTTTCTTGACATGATTTAGTTTTGCTCCTTGTTGAATTTTGCAGGTGAATTTTCTAGAGGCTACATTTAAAGAGTGGTGTGTTTCATAATCGGTAGTATGTATGCAACTATCCACTTGGCAATTTACCCCAAATTTTGAGATGACCCTAAGTAGTAGGGGTACATACATGTCAACTTGCTTATCTATTTAATTTTGTAAGTGATATATTTCATAATCAGTAATCATCTTTAAAATTAGATTTGTAGAGCATAATAGGTATGCTAAAACTAGAAAAAGAAGGCATGCATGGATCTGTCGGAAATTTGCAAATCTATGAAAAGACATCGACATCTTAGGCAATGAAATTGTTCAAGAAAGTCAATTACTGAGAGAAGTGGTGATCTCGTCTTGCTTGCTGGGAGAGAGAAAGCTTCAGGACCACCTTTCTTAGCCAGATAGCGAGTGATCACTCAACATTGAACACTAACTAAAAGCGGCCGAGAATGAGTACATATCCCTTAGAAGAATCGAACCAGTTTTGAGGAAGAATTTTTTTTTTGTCGGTATGAGCTTTGCATTTGAATGTCTTTGCCAAAATAGGCTATCCATTGCTAACACATTATTGAGTATTCTTATAGAAAGCAAATGGATGATGAAATTTGAGCTAAGATAATTTATAATGATAACTATTGATGATCATCATTACTGTTGTGTTATTATTTTACCTGAATCCAATTCAAGAACTACTCCATAGTATATATAGAGGACCAGTTCAGTTGAACCTCTTTCTTCTCTTTTGCAAAGATCCAAGCGAAGATGTGCTTCAACTTTCAACTAAATCGTTATTGAAATAGCCATCTAATCTTGACCATTATCTGCTTAGTTTTTATTATTTTGTTAGTCTAATCTTGTCCCATTCGATACTCTTTTCTTATCCATCTATCAAGTGGGTATTCTTAATGAAATGTTCTCTTGCATGTCATGGACCATTGCAGAAGGGAAACTTTGTTACTACAGGAGCCAAGGCAGTTTATGACTGTTGCACTCATGGTATTTTCAGGTAGTATCTCAGTTCTTTCCATTTCTCATCTTCTCTTTTTCATTTTTCTATTTTGAAAGCTCAGATAGTAATTAAATTTGTTGTTGAAGTTTGATGGATGAGAAAAGCATAAACGGACTAATTTTATGCTCAATTTATTCTTCTGCTTGAATGTCTGGTTCATTTTTCAATAAGTAGAAATAATTAGCAAGAGCAGTAAAGAACTTCATAATATGGTGATAGTGAAATTTAGTCAAAGTTCCCTGCAGATGAGAAAAGCTCAAGCAGAATAATTTTGAAGTTGAACCCATTGTCTTTGGTTTGTATTCTACCTTTACGTGTGTGGTCTAGGCTACTATCTACACTTAACTAAAGTGCATAATTAATATGCTAAATGTATGAGTTCATCTCTATCTTGGATCACTCTTTAATCTTTGTCTGCTGAATTTCAGTCAAAACATGTATTTATAGATTCTGAGTCATGTTAAATTTGTTAAATGTATGCTTTGTTGAAGTGAGAATGGACGAAACAGGTGAACAACCTTCTAGAATTACCAAACAAGGCATTAGACATATTTTATCGATGATTTTGAATCTGATAGGAAAGCTTCCATAACTATAATTGTGTGGCAACTTGAGATAATTTGTCCAGACAAAAAGAAATGGTGGAACAATGTTCGGTACCAGTTGAGACCCGAATCAATGCACTTGAGATGAAAGTGAAGCTTTGTAGGCAACAAATGTCCTAATGGCTTCAGTGTAGCTAGGTCTTGTGCATAAGATCTCTTTGGGTGTTGGAAAGTGTTTTCAGGCTATTCAAGTGCCTTGTTTTTTGTGTGTTTTGAGCATTTTTAATTCTACCAGTACTTCATGTCATTTGTGGTGTGATGTGGGTTTAGATAATTTGTGTTCTTTGTTCTTTTTTCTTAAGGAGAAATTTTTTGACAACTTGGTTCATGACCTTCAAAGGAAGAATGAAAAGAACCTTCTTTGCTTGAAATATTACATGGCTTCATTTGCAAGGATGACAGCAACTACAACTCAAGTAAACCTCCTACATGTATATGGCAGTAGAAAGATGTATGCTTGAAGTTTTCCTTTTGGATTAGTGAAGCTTTTTTTTTTCTTACTGAATTTTGCTTTAAAATAGTTTAGCTATTGCTACATGTTAAGTGGAATATGGTATACTTCTTTTGCTATTGATTGGCTATTTTAATGGAAAATGGTTTTTAATATATAAATATATATAAACAAGTGGTGTTACAGTTACAAGTCTAGGACAAACATTTCAGAGGAAGGGTTTGCGTGAAATGTACAGCGGGTTGTGTTTTACAGTTCTTGCATTACGCCAATGGGATGTGAGTTCTTGTTCACAACAATAGTTATTGTCATATAATATCGATTCTATCATTTAATAGCTTAGTAATGGTTTTGATTGATATAATATATGTATATTTATTACGATATTTTACAAATTTATATGAAGGAGAAAATTAATTAATTAATAAAAACTTAATTGAAATAGAATTTATTTGTTATGAATTATAATATATCTTTTAATTAAATATTAGTCATGTATTTAGCCATTCAATAAATTACCTTAACCTAAATAAAAAAATATAATAAGAGTTGAGAAATAAAAAAATGAAATGTAGCAAAAATAATCAAACCAAAAAATATAGTACTTTCATTCGAACCTGGGACCAACAAAACCCTCGCATTCTCAGAGCTTCGTACCATTGTGATACACAACATTTTGTGTACACAATTCAACTTTTTTCAATGAAACATGGGGTGGGCTGTAGCAAACCTTAGCCCACCCCTAAGTTCGTGCCTGACGCATTATAAGCAAGATCATGCCCGACCATGCTATTGGGCGGTGTGGGCAACAACCCAGGGCCAATCCAATTTGGGGCACCAACTTGTAATAAATATATATGCGGGCTTAAATTTGAAAGGTTCAAATTTTCTACATGTGTATTGATAATGGGTTTAACTGTGAGATGTCCAATATTTGAACTCTCCATTTTCAATTTCCAAGACTCCAACCACCATAATCTAGAATTAAAAGATTTTTTAAATAAGTGATTATAGTTGAAGATCAATTAGATTTTAAAAGGTTTAAATGCATTATGTTTCCCAAATCTGAAATGTACAATATTAATTATTTTGTTCATATTTTTTTTATATAATTTTTTAACTTTTTTTCATCGCTCTTTAGACTTTTCCCCCTTCATCCCCCTAAATCAATATATATATATATATATATATATATATATATATATATATATATATATATATATATATATATATATATATATATTCAATATGGAATGAAAAACTTCACTTCATCTCAGCTTAGTTCACTATATCTCGTCTTTTTATTCATCTTGCTTCTATTGCGATTGAGATAAATTTCGACTTACATTCGGTATAGATTGACTTGGTGAGAGATGAACACAACTAAAACAAGGTTTTGGTTATATGTCCCCCTTGATAACTCCACCTTGATATTGAAATTTTATATTCTTAGGATGATGGAATAGTTAACGTAAATACGGTTTTAATATACTAACAAATATCGTTTATATTCTCTAGATATATTATCTTTGTTTGTTATATGTTTTTTTATAGGATATTAAATCTAAAAGAAGATATCGGATGTATAAGAAGATCCTATTACAAAGAAGTTGTTGGAGAAGGTCTTGCTACAACAAAAAGATCTTGGACGTACAAAAAGTCGGTTTGAAGAGAAGATCTCGCTACAATAAGAAGATCTCATACAACGAAGTTGTTGAAGATTTCAAACGGCTACAACACCGAAGATCTTGCATGAAGATTGTGTTCAAGATTGTTTTATACTTAGTGTCACTCTACGAAATAACTAGGCTATTATTGCGATACCTGAGTTGGCTAGATCGTAGCGATGAGGATACATTGAGAGAAGAAGAGAAGTTCTTCTAGGTTGTATCTAGGACTCAAACGAAGCAGATAATAGATAGTTAAATCCTAGGGTCGGAAACCCTAGGCGGAGTGTTCGCTCGAAAGTGTGCGTGCAAATAAGCTTTAAATTTATAAAACTGAAATCAAAGTAAAGCGAACCCGCAGTGTACGGATCGGCGTAGTAAAACAAGAATTTCAGAGTATCGAACTCAGGTATTTGGGGGGAACAAATTCAGTTTATAAAATTGTCAGGCAAGTAAAAAGCTTTTGTAAGATAATTGAGAAAACAAAGATTCTAAAGATCCAGGTATCCAATTGTGGCAATTGATTCACGATATTCTAAGGGTATAAGGACAGAGTCGGGATTGCAAAGGTATAACTAAGGTAAGGTAATGTACGGTGAAATTCCAAAACCCATATGTCTCACCTAAAGGCTCTCTCTATAAAGGTTGTTGAGTTTGCAGTATAGAAAGGATCAAAGGATAAAAATTACTCTCAAACACCTATGTCCAAACCCAAGGGAAACAAAGATAAGCCAAAACAGTTAAGGTTGTGACACTCGAAACCAAAGTAGAGGATGTTGAATCTCACTACTACCTAGAAAAGGTAAGCCAAGACTAGGTTAAAGCAAATCTTTAACTTTGGATCAAAACAAAAGCAAAGGACGTACTGCAGAGGAAAACCACGGTCGGAACTTGAAGAACCACGGTCGTGGAACTCAAGAACAGGCCGTAGAAAAACCTCAACGACGAGGTTTCTTGCAACTCTCACGGTCCAATCTGTTTTGGTTCAATCTATCATCATCTATGCCACAACTATCAACCCTTCACCTTAGAATCACTTAGGGTTTTTAGCCAACAATCATCATAATCAAATCAATAATCAAGTTTAAAAGAGAAAAAGGGTAAAACTTCAAAGAATCAATAATATTGGAACAATCAATCTCAAAGATAGTCAAAGCGTGTTTGTGTTCCAATGAAAGTAGAATCAAAGAACAGAAAACCTCACAAAAATCTCTAGGAACAGTGAAGAACGGGATGTCAATCCCTCTTCAAAAGGAATCCTAAGATCTTCTCCAAATACGCAATCTCAAAATGCGTCCTTCTCCGAATCTTCCTTGTACGCAATAAGATCTTCCAAAATCTCCTAATCAATGCTCTCGAAATGCCCTGGATGCAAGACGTCCGTTTTTCTCCTTCTTCAGCATTCTTATAGGGGAAAACTAGGGTTACGAAAGCCCAATAACCACTACTGACGTGACAAATATAACACGTGGCAACCGTTATAGAAATCACGGCCAAGTACAAATTTCCACGGGCGTGGAACCTTTTTGTTGCTCCCGACCTTGTTTTCCACGACCTCAGTGCCTAAACCACGGTCGTGGTTCTTTTTGTTTGACCGTGGAAAGGTGGAAACTCCAATTCCTTTGTAAAAGCCTTTGTTTCGTAAAACTCTCTAATCATGCTCCTTCCTTAGCTCCTCTAATGCATCTTCTTGATGCCTAGCATGATCAAATACTCCTACTCACTCCATATATGCTTCAATCCAAGCCTTTATTCACCTAAAAACACAACAAAGCTTGTGTAGATCTCTATATCGACAAAATAGGTGAATGTGCTTATAAATGCTTCAAACTCATATCCATGTACACAATAAAAGGGGAAAAACAACCAGAACAAGTGCCTAAAATATGATCATATTTCATGCTATCACGGAGATGTAAGTTGTTCGAGCTGAACTTCGTAAACATATCATGTGTCGATCTATTTTCCGTACTCTATATTGTTTATATTGTGACTAACAACTTTCTACAGGTTTCTAAGTCAAGACCTTGAGATTCACTTCAAGGCCTTGAGAAACAGTTTTGTCACAAGTTACAAAGATCGACTTCAAGGCCTTGAGATTCATTTCAAAGCCTTGATATCTATTGCGAGAAGTTCTCATAATCTATTCACCCCCCTTCTAGAGTATTTCTATCCTTATTAATCCCATACTCGGTTCTTCACCCATATTATTTTTCATGAGTAGGAACATGTCTACTTATGTAAATATTAATTGAGGATTTTGCTTCAAAAAATGCAAGACGACAGATATTCAATTGATTAGGAACATGTCTAATAATGTACGTCATATGTACTTTTGATTTATTTCAATTATATTTAACGAAGTTTATGTTTTATGTCCATGTTCATATTCTATATCTAATAAAAATAAGCATGGGATGAGTCACCCATTGGGTTCTAAACCCCATAAAATATTGTGTTTGGTGTTAATTTTGTAACACCCCGAATCCGCAGGACTTGGGATGCTAAGGGCGGAGACCTCACAATGGGCCCCGACCCTTAGCCTGACAACAATTTTACCGGATCTTACAACAAGACACAAATAAAGGCAAAACCGAAATACCTTTTTATGCAATGATATGAACCCCAAAAGCATACAAACGAAAGACCATAGCCGAGCTAACAACTCCAACGACCAAACGTCGAAAACATACAATATAGATATATATACAAGACTCCACTCCCAAACCCATCCTACAATGTACGAAACCCCGGCTGCCCACTCTTCCGGACCCCTCAGCCGCGTCCCTAACCTACAGGGCAACTACAACAATATCGGTATAAAACCGTTAGCTAACATTCAAAGTATTGGAATCATGGTATTGACACACACACATATAAGTCAACATAAACACACATCATGCTCCAACACACACAAGCCGGTTTATTATCTTTCCAATCACGTCATTCCATTACTAATTCCATTTATGGTGTGACACGAGAATCATAACGATTTTGCGCTTGTCTCCTTTTACCATACGGGTTTGTACTTGATGCGAATCAGCATCACCCGCTGGACTGGTCGCAAGACACCTCCCAGTCACCCTTTTTTGGATTAGACAAGCGGTCACCATCCGTTATCATACACTTGGGCCAATATACATATCACAAAAGGTCGTCCTAGTTCCGATTTGTTCGTTATTATATATATACTTAAACACACACAACCAATCACACATTGATGCTAATACTAAGAAGCTAACTAAGTAATTCCGGAGACTTACCTCGTCCCAACGCTAAACCGACCAATACCGCTCTCGCTTCCCGTAGGAAGGTACTCATTGCGTGATCATAACAATGCAAAAATCAATACCACTCTCATAAGCTAGAAATCCTTAGAGTTCTAGACCCGATGATCTCGCAAGATCATTACCCATACACATACTAGGATAACATGCCTAGTCTCGACAAATCTCAACGGTAACAACACTATGCTAGGATATGCACATCCTAGCCCACAATCTCAAAACCATAAATTCACAAACCTAACCATCACAAGCCTCACAAGACAGCCATATCCTCATCCCATGAACCAATTCGGAAACATACAACCATAAACCCTTATAACATTCCAACAACCTCACAAACTCGCCTAAGGTCCACAAGCCACTACATGACATTCACAACTATCCTAGGTCCAAACCTAGCATACTTCTAGCATAAACACTGATAACGTGATTTATGACGTTAGTATAGGCATACATTTAGATAGTTTTTCCCGTTATTCATGCACGGTTTGACATTAGTTCACGACGTTTACACTCATTTCGTGCATATTTTTAGAAAAGACGTCTACACGAGCTTTTGTCGGTTTTGTAGGTAATTCGGGGATCTTTTGGGCATTAATCGATACATTAGAGGGTCAAGCCTCATGGTGGTACACAACCAAGGCTTTGAAGGAACATAATTGGAGCAACAAAGGACACACGGACCACTATTGGTGCAAGCAATGGAGCAACTCATGGCTAGACGATCATAACATGCCTCTGTTGAAGAAAATCGGACCATCACTCAGGAAAATCGGCCGATTTTCCTGATTGGGTCGATTTTTGGCCTTCAACAACTTAAGCCACGTGTCCCACGATCTCTTTGTCCGGCCTTGCTCTTGGTGGAGAATATAAGTGGGCCTGCAAGCTGTTGCTGAGCATTCCTCCTCTCCCACATTCTCTCATTTACAGCTCATTCCATTGGAGGCTAGACTTGGAGAAGAAGAAAAACTCTCTCAATTGGGAGGAAGAAGAAGAACACAAACTTAGAGTGATAGTGAGTTCTTGAGTGATTTTGAGTGATTTTTGGAGTCTTTGATTGAAGAACTATTGCAAGGATTGTTAGGAACGTTTTGGAACTTCATTTGAAGGGTTGTAAGTCTTGCTAAAACTTAGATTCAGCTGAGATTTATTGTTTTTATTTGCTTATCTTTCATCATCCATCTATGAAAACCATTTATGCTTGTGTGATGAATTTGGACCTTGATATGCATACTATTGACTAGTTTATTGTGATTCTGGAGTGATGGATTGATGGTTATGGCTTGGGTGATGATAGGATGGACTTATATGTTAGTTTAGGATGATTTGTATGCACAGAACCTAACCTAGGAAGAAAAATCGGGCTGTTCTTCAGTCAGATCGGCCGATTTATCCATGATCCATCCGGTTTTTCTCTCTGTTGCTCTTTAATTGATGAATCTCTATGTTAGGGTGTTAGGTTGTTGAAATCCTAGTGTTTATTAAGCTTAATTTAGCTTAGGATCACCTAATGCTATCAACCTAAGTGAGGGAAGAGATCTACCCGATGATTTCCGATCTTAGATACCTAAGATGATGAATTCTAGGTAGTAGTGAGCCTCATAAGCCGCTATTGGATTGAGTGTGCTAGGATTATTGCTTGAGACTTCCCTTTTCCGAGACTTACCCGGTAAGGAGAGGGTTGCCCCTTAAGTAGAGTCCGGTTTGTGTAGAATTCCCTACTTTAACCCCTTGAGACCTACCCGGTAATAGGAGTTTGATGCGGGATTAGTGAAGCGAGAGACTTACCCGGTAATTGCTTCCATTTGAGAAACACCCTTTCCCAACACCGCAACTTTGTCCTTAGAATCTTTAGAACCTTGAGTCCAATGCCATAACCGAAAATCTTGACCTCTAGAATCCACTCTTCTCTCTTTGATCACATATTTTGCGTTTGTGTTACTTGTTTGTTTGCTAGCTTGAGTTTTTAGTTTGATTATTATCTTGCTTGATTTGTGATCTTTGTTTGATCACCTCAAAAACCCAACCAAAAATATCATGATTTTCATTTCTTTGTTCCTTTCTCTTTTCTTAGACTAGATTCACACTATCTATGACCATTTGTTTGACTTGATTTCACCTTAGTCTTCGTATTCGACCTCGGAATACTATCCCTACTACAAAACGTCCCGTACACTGCGGGTTCGCTAGGAGTTAGGAGAAATATATCGAGTATAAATTTAAGGCTTTTTGCGTGACACGTTCTTAGCGTAACAAACACTCTCTAGGATCATCCATGAACACATGCTCAAGGAAGGGTACTCACCGGGCAAAGACACGGGTGCGGAAGAAGGAAACACATCCGCAAAGAGGGAAATAAGGCCACAAGGGTAGGCTGGCTTAGCCAGTGGCCGCCCCTGCGGTCTTGGGAAGCCCCCCTGCGGCTCAGTGCAGTGGCCGCCCCCGCGGCGCTGTCCAGCCGCGGGTGCGGTCGAACTCTAGAGGGCGATCTTCGACGGCTTCTTCGATGGATCCATGATGTGTGGAGGGCCTCCTAGCTTCCTTGCTCCACCATGGATGTTCCACACACTCAACATCATCAACACACATGATTTAAGCTAGATCCAAGCACATGCAACACAAAAGGAAGAATCTAAGAATCCACGGCTTCCTCCATTGAAGCTCAAGGAAGAAGAAGAAGATGAAGAACATGAAGAAGGAAGGAGGAGAGAAAGGCTTACCCTTACCAAACCGGATCTGTGGAACCTCACAAGCTGAACATCAAACCAACAAAGGAGAAGGAAGGAGGATCATCATGGAGAGCTTCCAAGCCAAAGAGAGAAGAAGGAGCAAAAGGGGAGAATAGACTTTCACGTGAAAGTGAAATGGGAGGAGAGAGAGGGCTGCACAAGGGTCATCTCATTTTGAGGGAGAACGAGGGTCAACTAAGGGAACGGTCGGTTCCCCAAAACGAAGGGTCACACACTCAAACGAAGGGTCGGTATGAGATTTTTTGATAAAAACCCGTCACTCAGCACCTCGTGCTTGCGGAAAGATTGAGTCGCTCCTGCGGGAAGGTCGATAACCTAATCACTAAACGGAATAAAAATTTTGGACGTTACAAAAATTAAATCAATATATATCAAATAAACTAGGGCACCGGAAATAATATTGTCCCAGACACAAAAAGTTCAAGGACCGGCCCAGTGTAATAGGTAGGATTTCCAAATTCTAATTAATGTTGATTAACTTAATAATTGATAGTATTTGACACATAACTTGCGAAGATTGCGTAAGTGATGAATATGAGTCCCACCGTAATGTTCCTGACGTAATTTTGGACTTATTGGAATTTTTTCCCCTGGTAATTATTTTTACCCTCCGGTGTTATTTGAAGCATTTGGGAGCTCCAATTAATAAAAATGCAGTTGAGAGAAATGATGAGTACATCAGACATGTTCTAGATATGAAATGACATGGAAAGGCAAAACGGCCAAAAGAGTCGCTATTTTGTTTCTTAATGGCTAAGAAAGACGGCTTAAGAATGCGCGTTTTCCGAGGCAATTGAGGAATAATTATCCCTACAATATTTCAGATTTATTATTCCAATTCCGAGAAGTTTGGAGAAGGGGGTTCAACACACCTTTGGATCGGTAAAAGGATAATTATCGACTTCGCTAAAGGATAATTCTCGTCTTCGCTATAAATAGCGGAAAATCGTTTATTAATTCATTTCCTTTCACGTTTCATCGTAAAAGCCCCGATTTCTCTCAACCTTCAAACTCAGATATACTCTTGTTTCTAATCCGATTTCAATTTTGTTTGAGTTTCTAGATTCCACTCTTCATTCTTTTTGAGTTTCTGCATTTCCGAGCATATGAAGACCTGGCCGAGCATATATATCACTAGGACGGTTTCGTTGCTCAGATTCCGGTGAATTTGATGTTGTCCATGCGTAGCCTGCGTCGTTGTGATTTCGAATCTTCTTTCAGATTGTCAATCGGGTTAGTAACAAATAAATTATGAATTTATTCGTTTTTTGTACTACGATTTGACCTAAATTGACCTTAGGCTTGTCAAAATGGATAATTAGAAAATCCATTATGGTCTTTATATAATTCTAGTGTTTATGGGTTTCATGACAGGTGGGCTTAGAAATTACTTGCGGGCAAAACGTTATTTTGGCAAAATTTAATTAATTAATTAAAGGTTAATTAATTAAATTAGGATTAGAATTGAGATTGAGGAATGTTTATTAGATGCTACCTTGAGATTTGAGGAATTGTGAATTATGTTGAGATATTGAGGTTTAGTTGGGCTTATAGGTTGATATGATCCTTATGGATCCCTTGGGTCTAGGTGTGACCCCTTTGATTGATAGGAGATTTGATATCTCTTTATGCCTTGTTATTAGGCAGTGCTATCCTCTGGATCGGAGTTGATCGTGGTTGAAGTTATCTTGAGGTTGAGGTAAGTCCAAAGGACTTACTTAGCTACCATCCCTATATTGGATGCATGCATGAGTGATGTTTGTTATATGCTTGATAACATGTGATATTGATTATTATCAACCTATGGTTTATTGGATAGCCCCCTTGCAGTGGCAGTGCTAACCTTTCCCTTTCATCTTGTAAGGAGTCTGGGAGGTTCTCTGTGGTCAGGCCAGTACTGGTATACGGGATGGACACTTCACCACTCCCTTAGGGTACACGGGAAGTGTGCCGATACTACTCTAGATGGATATGGTACCCAGAGGCAAGGATGATATATTCCTCGTGTCACATATTATCATATATATATATATATATACCTTGAGTGTATGACGTCATAAAGATAATTAAATGGGTAAATGTGTCATGATTATGTGTTTATGATTGCATCACCTGTGCTTGTGCTTATGCATTATCTTATATAAGAATGGTTAGCTAACGGTTTATACCGTGTTGTAGATGATCTGCAGGTTAGGAGGACTGCAAAGTGAGCTAGATGGGTAATCCGCTGAGGGCTTCCGTGCACTAGGATGATGCGAGGGATTCTGGGATATTTTGTATATGTATGGATTGCTGTTTTGTACTCAGCGGCGCTTTTGTAAGCCTTTGTTGTATATATTTATAAAGTTTGATGTTTTGGTTTTAATCTGTCTATGCCTTGTTGTAAGATCCAGTGAACTTGTTGTCAAGTTAGGGTCAAGATCCACTGTGAGATCCTAGCCGAGTGACGCCTCGAGTCCTGCGGATTCGGGACATTACAAAGTTGGTATCAGAGCCTTAGGTTGATAACAATGACACTTGCAATCTGGGATAAAGTTCAAATAGATAAATAAACAGAACCCGAAAGGGGTCTGACTTTTGAAAAGGATTTTAGTTTTAAAAAGTGTACAACTATTTTGGGATAGTGTGGACAGGAAACCATCACCCTTATGAGGATCTCGACATCATATATATATATATATATATATATATATATATATATATATATATATATATATATATATATATATATATATATATATATATTCATTATGTGTTGCTGTGCATGTATGCTGGATTAAGTATTATATATATCTATACATATGGCATTATATAGCCTTTTACGTAACTATGATATTATTGCTGATGGCTCATACTAGAGCAACATGTGCTATAGGACGAGGAAGAGGTAGACCACCTCTATCTCCTGTAATCATAAGTCATAAACGAGTTGATGGACCTCCAGTCGCGAGAGGTCGGGGTTAAGTCCCCATTGCTGATTCGCCAGAGGTGAAAGACCAAATTATGAAAGACATTGAGAATGTAAATTTCAAGGCTATCGGCGACGTGTGGATCGCATTAAGGAACGAGATAGTTACCCTACTTAGATTGTAGAGTACCCAAGTAGAAGATTTAAGTTCCGCCTTAATGAAGTAACAAGCTTGAGAAGACGTCTAATGTGTAACAGAAGTGGCAAAGAAAGAAAGATGTGTTCGATATCCTTCGGCATCACTAGATCTGCTAAGGTGTTGTAAAAGGTAATTTCGGTGTTAGTTACACAAGGAGGATGACTAAGGATGTTAAAGCTCAAGAGAAGTTAGAGATTAGAACATGTCAATAGTGGGGAATGAAACTTTTGATTATGACGATGTTCGATAGAGAAACGAACGGGTTATTCCAGTATATGATATCTTTCTTCGTGGGATCCTGTACCGAGACGAAGTCGTGATAATAGACGTGTGAATAGTATCGTGAATACCTAAGAAATTCACTTGTGAGCTTTGGAGCTGAAGAACCGACATCGCCAGTTGCTGCCGGTACCATTCAGATTAATAGTTTACCCGTCAGAGATTTTTGTGATACAAGTGTTATGCACTTATTGATTTTTGTGTTATGTGTTGAGCATTTTGTGTTAGATACTATAGAAGGGATACCCTTTATTATAGGGTTGCTCGATGATAGTAGGGTCAAAGGTACCAGCAAGATACGTGTTTTCCTATTCATTAGAGGGACTTGTGATTTTCTTGTGGACTTCTTTGTCATACCGCTAGTGGGTGAGGAAGTCATTCTGGGTATGGATTGCATGGATAGACATCGTGTTGTGTTATATGTAGGTAGTAGGACCGTGACGGTCTCTACCGAGTTAGGTCAGATCGAGATTTTCTGAGGTTGGAACCTTGAAAAACGGGTATGGTTATTAGTGCAGTCCGAGCAACAAGATTGATCGCAAAGGGTTGCGAGGCCTTCTGGTGTTATGCCATGAAGGAGGGCGAGAGTCTAGCGTTTGATGATATTCCCGTGGTCCGCGAGTTTACAGATGTGTTTGCCGAGCTGTCCAGTTTACCGCCTTAGAGGAGCATGGACTTCGGTATCGAGTTGAAGCTTGGTACGAGACCGATCTCGAAGGCCTCATACCGAATGACGTCTATTGAGTTGTTAGAGCTGAAGAAGCAACTCGAGGAGCTAGCTAAGAAGGGCTTCATCCGCCCTAGCGTAACCCCGTGGGGAGCACCTACCCTCTTCGTGCGGAAGAAGGACGGATCGTTGAGATTGTGTATCGACTACAAAGAGCTGAACAAGGTGACCATCAATAACAAGTATCCTTTGCCCCACATCGATGATTTGTTAGATCAGCTTCAGGGAGTGATTGTGTTCTCCAGGATCGACTTGCGCTCAGAATATCACCAGTTGAGGGTGAGAGAGCAAGATGTGCATAAGACGACATTTCCGACTCGGTATGGCCACTTAGAGTTTGTAATGATGCCATTCGGGCTCATGAGTGCGCCCAGCGTCTTTATGGAGTTGATAAATGTCATATTCATCGACTTCTTGGAACAGTTTGTATTAGTCTTCATAGACAATATCTGGTGTACTCTCGTAGTAGAGAGGAACATGCAGGACATCTGAGGACGGTGTTGCGAGTTTTACAAGATAGAGAACTGTATGCCAAGTTCTCTAAGTGGAAGTTCTGGATGTCAAAGGTAGCATTTATGGGTCATGTTGTTTCCGTCGAGGGGATCTAGGTTGATCCGGCGAAGATAAAGTCTGTAGCAGAATGGGCGATATCGACGAACATCAAGGAAGTACGTGTTAGCATGAAATATTGTGATACTTTAGGCACGTTTTCTAAGCGTATTTGATTCATATTGATAGTCATTGATTGAGCATTGTTGCATAAGTGAGCTTGTTTGCCTATATTGTCGATATAGATATCTACACAAACTTTATGTTGAGTATAGGTACTTAAGAGCTATTTCCGAACGGAATCGAGCAAAGATGAGTTGATTGGATATGTCCATGGATTGAGGACATTCTTAGGAGCAAAAAGGAGTTCAACTTGAGGAGTGCACGAGGCTAGGGAAGAATCACGTTCTTGCCCTAAACCACGCTCTAAAATACGGCCGTACTACATTCCACGTTCAGTTCCACGGCCGTGGAACCATGCAGGAGAAGCGTGATTCATTCCAGAAGCTTTTACGGTCGTGGAATCAAGTGTTCAAACCGTGTTGATTTCCACGCTCTAAATTACGGTCGTGGAACCTTCCACGACCGTGATCTTGGCGATCTTTTTCGCCACATTTTGAAGCCACGATCTTTTGAAGATTGGACCGGGCCGATATTTTATCTTGCCCTATAAAAAGACGGACGAAGGGAGATTCCGTCATCTCTACTTGAACGCATTTACACCTCGCTTTAGACCTTGGCTTAGACGCATTTTTGCAACTTCGTTTTAGATCTACGTTCGCGCTTGGAATTGCCCTAATCTCGCACTTTGGTGGAGATTATCATTGGGATTTCCAAATTTACGGAAGATTGAAGATTTCGGGAGATTGCTTGCAAGAAGATTTCTCTTCTTGTTTAGGTTTGATTTAGAAGACGGATTGACATCCCGTTCTTCCTTCTTACCTAAGATTGTGTTTATTTGTTCTATTCTGGAATTAGTGACAATATTTGTTCTTGATTGTGACTTTGAGATTGGTTTGAAGTTTATTGAAAGTTTTCGGAAGTTTTCATCTTTCAATCTTTTAAATCTTATAATTGATATCAATATGACTGTTATTGGCTAAAAACCCTTAACAATTCTAAGGTGAAGGGTTGATAGTTGTGGCTTAGATAATGATAGATCGATCGTAAACAGATTAGACCCTGAGAGTTAGAGAGAATCGTCGACGAACCCTAAATCACGGTTTGTTCTTGAGTTCCACGACCGTGGAATCTCAAGATCCACCCGTAATTTCCCTTAAGTTTACGAACCTGCTTTTACTTTAATCCAAAGTTAAAGATTAGCTTTAACTTAGTCTTGGCTTGCCTTTTCTAGGTGGTAGTGAAGCCTCAACAACCTCTACCTCGATTTTGAGTGTCACAACCTTAATCGGTTAAGTTAGTCTTGATCCTTGGATTACAAGTTTGGGTATTTGACATTAATTCTCGCCTTTAGAACCTTTCTATATTGAAGCCTCAACAACCTGTATAGAGAGTGTCTTGTAGGTGAGTCATATAAGGTTTTTGGAACTTCACCGTACGATTACCTTACATTAGCATACCTTCGCATATCTCAACTCTGTCTTTATATCATTAAGTATATCTTGAATCGATTGCCACAGCTGGATACTTGGATCTTTAGGATTGTTGTTTTCCCCAATATATTGCAAAGCTCTTACATAAACTGCTTGATAATCTACTATTGAAATTTTCTCCCCAAATCCCTGTGTTCGATACTCTGGAATACTTGCTAATCTACGCCGATCCGTACACTGCGGGTTCACTGCTTTTAATCTAGTTTTATAAATTTAAAGCTTGATTGCACGTACGTTTAGGGGCGAACAAGTTTTTGGCGCCGTTGCCGGGGATTTGGTTTAGACCGAATTCGGTAGCCGGTTGTCAAGCTTGAGAGCTTGCTCTCGTTATTTGATATCCTTTTGAGTGCATGCGCAGGTCTAGGAACACCGAAGATCTCTTACCTCTTGATCAAGAGCTAGAGAAAACTTTAAGGCAAAAGCGCAAGGAAAAGAAGATGGCTGAAGAACACGAACGTGATCTTCAAGCGGAGTTGGCGGAGAAAGAAGCTCAACTCCAATGGAATGAGAACATCCGCCGGGATGAGATGGATCGTCATCAATCCCAAGTTAATGATCTAAAGGACATGATGTTCCAGATGAGGCTAGAAATAAGCGACCTTAAGAACATGGGAAGCAAGAAATCCTCAAGAAGGGCATCAAGATCAAGAAGAAGAAGTCACTCATCCGCTGATGATAGTGATTCTTCCATGCCACCGCTAGAAGAAATTGATCCCACGATCAATGTGAATCCTTTCCATCCACAAGGAGCTGCTAATCGTCGCATTCCACCTAGGAATGCGAGGATCGAACGTGTGGATAATGAGCCAAGAACTCTTGGCCAAAGGATGGATCCAACACAACAACCGCGCCGTTTGGGCGTGAATTTTGATGCTGAAGATGTACAAGGGTTTAGTTTCAACCCTCAAGTTATTACTCTTGTTCGCCAAAACCAATTTGGCGGGACAAGCGCTGAATCTCCACACCAACACTTGCAAAACTTTGAGTGTATGATGGAGACGATGAGACCGAAGAATGCTACTACCAACAACTACAAGCTCAAGCCCTTCTTCTTCTCCTTGAAAGGGAAAGCGTTGTCTTGGTACCAAGCTCTTCCTAGTGGGAAACTAGATACGTGGGAAAACCTTTCCGCGGAGTTCCTCACCAAATTCTTTCCGCCTTCCAAAACGGCGGAACTTAGAGGTAAGATTAATGCTTTTTCCATGAGATCTAACGAAAGTTTGTTTCAATCTTGGGAAAGGTTTCAGGATTTGCTCTTGGATTGCCCTCATCATGGCATATCCAAATTTGCCTTGTTGGAGATATACTATAAGGGGCTGGATGCGGGAACGCAATTCAACCTCCAATCCCTCTCATGTGGAACATTCATGGACATGAGAGAAGATGACGCTTGGGACTTCATTGAGAAGCAAGCAAGAGTCATAGAGAAGTATTCCCACCGGAAAGTGGAGGGAAATCGTGTGGAGCAAGGAGCAAAGCTCACACATGAAGCTCAAAATCAGAATTTCTCCCTCAACAATGAAATCAAAGAGTTGAAGGAGGCTATCAAGACCAACTTCCCAAAGCAACAAGGGAAGGATGTTGGTTATTTGGGCAACAACAATGGCGGTGATAACACAAACCGCAACAACAACAACAATAACCGGAATAACAACCGGAGCAATAATTGGAATGGCAACAACAACAATAATAACAGCCGGAACAACAATTGGAACAACAATAGGGGTTCAAGTAACAACAATTGGTGCTCCAATCAACAAAATTCCGGTAACTCTTATCCTTCCAATTCTAATTCACTAACTCCACCTTCCTCTTCCTCTACTCCTTTGAGAAGCCAAGGGCAAACATCAAATGGAGGAAACACTTCGGGAAAGGAGAAGCCCGATCCCATGTTGGAAACGATCTTGGGAAAGCTTCAAGGGTTGGAGAACCGCATCATTAGGGTTGATGATCAAATTTCTAAGGTTGATAAAGCTCAAAAGGTTTTAGAAAACCAAATGTTCAGCCATGCGGAGGAAGTTCCTAGAAATCAAGGGAAACTTCCAGGAAAGACGGAGGACAACCCTAAGGGAAGGGTGATGGCAATTACAACTAGGAGCGGAGTGACTACCACCGATCCGCAGCCTAAGTTCGTTGAAGTCCCCGTAGAGAAAGACAAGGAGAAGGGGAAGGAGAAGGAAGATGTCTACGTTCCTCCTCCAGCTTACAAACCTCCCCTACCATTTCCTCAATCTAGAGCGAGAGCGCGCCTAGATAAACAATTCGGTAAGTTCATAGAACTCATGAGCAAGATGCATATTAATATACCCTTTATCGATGCTATTGTAGGTATGCCGGCTTATGGCAAGTTCTTGAAGGAGCTCCTCTCTAACAAGAGGCAGCTAGAAGATTTCGGTGAGGTCAAGATGAGTTCGGATTCTTCGGATCTCATCAAGACCATGAAAGAGAAAATGCCCCCAAAGCTAAAGGATCCGGGGTCATTTTGCATTCCCATAGGAGTGGGAGATGTCACATATGACGCTTTATGTGACTTAGGAGCAAGTGTGAGCATCATACCACTTGCATTGTGCAGGAAGATCGGTTTAGGCGATCCTAAACCGGTGAAGATGACGTTATACATGGCGGATCGATCCATCACTTGCCCCGTCGGTATTGTCGAAGATGTCCCGGTCAAGCTAGGTAAATTCTTTGTTCCCATTGATTTTGTCGTGCTTGATATTCCTGCAGATAGTCCGGTCCCGATCATACTCGGAAGACCGTTTCTTGCAACTTCCGGCTGCATAGTCGATTGCAAGAATGGTAGACTCGCTTTTGATATAGGGGAAGAGAAAGTAGAGTTCGTTCTTTCCACTCTAGTGAAGGAGCCAATCTTTGATGAGGATATATTCGATATCCAAGATGAAGAAGGGTTGTCTAGGGAGGAGGTAAGTGCGATTCTCTTTAACGATCCTTTACAAAAAGTTATCACTATGAGTCTAACCAATGTAGGGGAAGAAGAAGAGTGCAATGAGGCAATTGAAGCCTTAGAAGCACAAGAGGAGATGCATGAAGTGGAGTTTGAAAAACTCCACGATGAAGCTGAAAACGTGAGAATCCACGGCCACACACTGTATTCCACGGCCGTGGATTTCACAACCAAAACCGTGTCCCACTCCAGAGAGTTATACGGTCGTGGAGAAGACATGACAACCGTATTTCCTTTCCACGCCCTAAACCACGGCCGTGGAGGACATGGGGAACCCGTAATTTTGGTCGTGGAAAGGGGTGATCGAGACACTTCTTCAACTTCTTCTGATTCTTCTCCCACACACTCAACACCCTTAGAAACTTCTAAGGAGACATCGGATGCTCCTCAAGGATCGTTGGAAGCTCCGAAAGCGATGGAACTAAAACCACTTCCTACTCATCTAAGGTACGCTTTTCTAGGACCTAATTCTACCTTTCCGGTTATTGTTAGTTCCGATCTAAGCATAGATGAACATAATCAGCTTATGATTGTTCTTCGGAAACATAGGAAAGCTTTAGGCTACACTATTGAGGACTTAGTAGGAATTAAACCCTCCCTATGCATGCATAAGATACTAATGGAGGAAGATTTTAGAACTTCAAGACAACCTCAAAGGCGGTTGAATCCGACCATGAAGGAGGTTGTCAAGAAGGAAATTCTTAAACTTCTTGATGCAGGTATCATCTACCCTATCTCCGATAGTAAGTGGGTGAGTCCGGTTCAAGTAGTTCCGAAGAAGGGGGGAATGACGGTCATCACCAACAAAAACAACGAACTCATTCCTACCCGAACCGTGACAGGATGACGGATGTGCATAGACTACCGCAAGCTCAACAATGCAACGCGGAAGGATCACTTCCCATTGCCATTCATTGATCAAATGCTTGAAAGGTTAGCACAACATTCACATTTTTGCTACCTTGACGGTTATAGTGGTTTCTTTCAGATTCCGATACACCCGGACAATCAGGAGAAAACCACATTTACGTGCCCATGGGGTACGTTCGCCTATAGGAGAATGCCATTCGGGCTTTGCAACGCCCCAGCCACCTTTCAACGGTGCATGATGGCCATCTTCTCCGAATACATAGAGGAAATCATGGAGGTCTTCATGGACGACTTCTCCGTATACGGTTCCTCTTTTAACGATTGCCTTTCTAACCTTTCTCTTGTTTTGCAAAGGTGTGAAGACACTAACCTAGTTCTTAATTGGGAGAAGTGTCAATTTATGGTTAAGGAAGGAATCGTATTAGGTCACTTAATCTCTAATAGAGGGATAGAGGTGGATAAAGCTAAGATAGAGACCATAGAGAAGCTTCCTCCCCCAACTTCGGTGAAAGGGATAAGAAGTTTCCTAGGACATGCTGGATTTTATAGACGTTTCATTAAAGACTTTTCTAAGATATCAAAACCGCTCACTAATCTATTGATGAAGGATGCAGTTTTTGAGTTTTCGCAGGAATGCTTGGATGCATTTAACACAATTCGGCAAGCTCTAATTTCAGCACCTATTATCCAACCTCCGGATTGGACTCTTCCCTTTGAGGTTATGTGCGATGCTAGTGACGTAGCTATAGGAGCTGTTCTTGGACAACGAAAGGAAGGGCGAACCCATGCCATATATTATGCTAGCAAGACGCTAGATGAAGCGCAGCTCAACTACGCCACTACCGAGAAAGAGTTTTTAGCCATTGTCTATGCTATTGACAAGTTTCGCTCTTATCTTGTAGGTGCAAAGGTGATTGTCTACACGGATCATGCTGCGATCCGGTACCTCCTTGCGAAGAAAGACGCGAAGCCAAGGCTAATTAGATGGATTCTTCTCCTACAAGAATTCGATCTAGAGATCCGCGACAAGAAAGGTTCAGAAAATTCTGTTGCGGATCATTTGAGTCGCCTAACACATCTAGAGGACGACCAATTACCCATTGATGACTCCTTCCCGGACGAACACCTACACATTATAGAGGAGTGCATCAACGTGATCTCCAAAGGTAATGAACCATGGTTTGCTGATTTTGTTAACTATTTGGTTTGTCAGGAGATACCACCCGGACTATCCTACGCGCAAAGAAAGAAGTTCTTTAAGGATGTCCGGGAATACTATTGGAACGAGCCTCTCCTCTTTAAGAGAGGTCCGGATGGCATCATTCGGCGATGTGTGCCGGAAGATGAGATGCAAAGTGTCATCCGCCATTGTCATTCACTACCTAGTGGAGGACACGCTAGTTCGAACAAGACTAGCGCAAAGGTATTGCAATCTGGATTCTTTTGGCCTACTTTATTTAGAGATGTGCAATCCTTTGTTTCTTGTTGCGATGCTTGTCAAAGAACAGGCAATATCTCTAGAAGGAATGAGATGCCTCTCAACAACATCCAAGAGGTGGAGATTTTCGACGTTTGGGGAGTTGATTTCATGGGACCGTTCCCATCCTCTTGTGGAAACCAATACATACTATTGGCGGTAGATTACGTTTCTAGATGGGTGGAAGCAATTGCCTCTCCCACAAATGATGCCATGGTGGTGGTTAAGTTCTTTAACAAGACCATCTTCCCGCGATTTGGGACGCCAAGGACTATCATTAGTGATGGAGGTTCTCACTTCATAGCCCGTCGCTTTGAAATTGGAAGAAATTAGACTAAGGCTGATTGATTGTTGAGATTGAGTGTTGAATTATGAGATTTGCGAGAAACTGAGACAAACCACGGTTCCTGGAAGAACCACGGCCGTGGAATTGCAAGAACAACCCGTACTTTTCAACAGTAATGGACTTTGTGAGGAGAGTTTCAGGGAGGATTAAAGAGAAAAAGAATGATCAGAACAAGAAGAGGAAGGGTAGTCCCTCTTCTTCCTCATCCTCTAGAGCACCACCACCCTCTTCCCCTTCACCTCCATCTTCACCTTCATCACCCTCACCTCCTAGCCCTAGAGTACCGACTATTCATGAGGATCACCTCGATGCACTTGAGAGGATCCATAAGAGGGATGTAATTGGTCCTAGATACTTACTGTTAGAGGATCTAGCTCCTCTTAACATCATAGAGGACCTTACTTGGCTCTAGGATAGAGCCGGACTAGTTGTCTTCTCGGCTATCCGAGAAGACGCTTATGAGGAGATTACACGGGAGGTTGTGACGTCTTTTGAGCACAGCCATGTAGACAGGACCATCTCTTTCCGTCTTATGGAAAGTGACTATCATTTTAGCATCCGTGAGTTCGGGACCTTCTTCGGGTTCCAGGAGACCTTTAACGGTCGCTTTCCTAGTGGCGTTTACGCCAAGGACTTTTGGGAGGAGGTAGCGATGATATACGCCAGCGAGGACCGCTGGCAGCCTGCTGACACCAAGGCTAGGTTGATGTTCCACCTAGCCTTGAAGATTGCTCACCGTGTTCTTTCGGAGTGTCTCTTTCCTAGGACGGAGACGCCCCAAAAGATCAAGACGGATGAGCTCTTTTTGCTGTATTCTATGCTGTACGGGCGCCGAGATGACTGTGCCACCCTCTTGGCTGCTACTATGAGCAAGCTCAAGAACAAGAAGAAGGGTAACATCGGATATGGTGAGATAGTTACCCACCTTGCTAGGAGTTTGGGAGTTGATTTTTCTGCGTGTACCCGTATACCGGCCGTTCCCTTAGGACTCCATGCCTTCATAACTAGGGGCCTCATCTTCCCCACACATAGAGGTCCGCCTTATGCGGCCATGCCTTGGGATAGTAGGATGGGTAGGGGTATAGAGTGGCTACCGGAGTACTCCATTATGGCAGGACACCATAATTGGAAGGAGACGTTCGCTGCTATGCATGCGAACAGGATTGCAGCTCCCCCATATGTCCCACCACCAGTTGTTGAGGAGGAGGATATGAGAGATCAGTTTGAGGGTGGAGGAGGAGCCGAGCAGGAGTTTGGCACGTTTCCGGACCATCCGGATGCGGCCCCCGATGTACCTAGACGTTCTCCACGTCCGGCCAGAGCTTCAGGGTCGTCTTCTCGCCGCGCCGGCGTGAGTGAGAGACCTACATGGATGGCCACGCCTCCTGCATGGTATGGAGTTCCACCTCCATGGTCCACAGAGCAGACACCAGCACCAGCACCAGCACCGTCCGACGCTCCAGCATGGTACAACCAGGCTCCGGGATGGTATGAGCAGATGCCGGATTGGGCTATTGGACTTTCAGAGAGAGTGGGAGCATTGGAGATTCGAGCCGATGCTAGAGACGGACGCATGGACGACCTCGATCACATGATGAGAGACGTCTACCGCCAGCAGTTTGGGCGGCACTACGACTCCAGCTTCTCTCCATTCCCGCCTCCACCAGCGCCGCAGTGATGATGATGATTGACCGTTCGCTTTAGCCGCTCCACCGCCAGTTTGTGAGTTTCTTTTTCTTTTCTTCTTTTCTTTCTTTTATTTGAACATTAGGGACAATGTTCGTCCCAAGTATGGTGTGGGGTGTGACTAAAAGTTTGTAATAACTTCTACTCACTATGTTGCTTCTATTCGAGACTATCTTGCATTTCATTATATTGTTGCACGTTTCCTTATTGCATTGCATGAAAAAGAACTTGAAAAACCCATAAAAATTTGAAAAATTTTGAAAAATTATGTGCTTCTATGTTAGAGATGAGTTCTATGATAATATCACTTGTGAATTGAGTTTGATGACAATTGCATGCTTAAAAGAATAGTGAATTGAAAAGAATTTGAATGAATGGATTGTACCTCTTTTGCAAGTTTCATAATGTGCAGAATATTACCTAAATCATGTTGAAAAATTGAAGTTGAAATCACACTATAAGTTCTTATGCTTCTTGTTGAGATGATTAAGGCAATTCGATTTTTCTTTCTTCTTTCTTTGATCATTTTAGCTCCTCATTGAAATATTGACCTCCTTTACCTATCCGGGAACTTGGAGAAGTGAATGAAAAAGGCATGTTTGATGTGGGAGGGCCATGAGAGCAATTATTTGCAATCAAAAGAATAGAAAGAAATCATAGGTTTGGGGAAGTCAATCATGACGATGAGTAACTCGGCACCATTCACATAGCCGGGTGTTTGTGTCTTGCCAAAGTCGGATTGAGCGATATTCCTAGCGGATTATGGTATGTGCGCTAAGGGTTTGAGGCATCTCTTGAAAATTGAGAAACACCAATCTCCTAGGCTTCGGTTTTTGTGCACCTCTATCCATAACTCCAAAAGTAAAGTCGAAAAATGAAAGGAAAAGAGCGAAGCTCTAAGTTGAAATTGTGCGGAAACCGCAAGAGAAGAAGAAAGAGTAGTTGTCCATTTTCCCGGATTCATGCACCACATTCCTTAAAGTTCCCTTCCTTTTCCATATTCTAGACCTTTTTCTTTGAAAGTCCTTAAGATCAAAAGAATGTTATATGGCTTGGTGATCTAAATTGAAGTTTCTTATGATTGATTTTGATAATATTTGAAGGTTATGATGCTTGTAGTGAAGTTTAATTGATTCATGATCTTTCTTTACTCTTTACTCTTTGATTAAGTGTATGAAAGTTTTATAAACGAATGAAGCAAGGTTTGAGAATGATCTATTAGGCACATTATCCAAAAGAAGTATTGCTTTGAGAAGGTACACATATTTCATCCTAACTCTTGTTCTAAAAGCTTTTTGAGAGACCTTGCTTAGGGACAAGCAAGTGTTAAGTATGGGGTTATTTTTTAGCATGAAATATTGTGATACTTTAGGCACGTTTTCTAAGTGTATTTGATTCATATTGATAGTCATTGATTGAGCATTGTTGCATAAGTGAGCTAGTTTGCCTATATTGTCGATATAGATATCTACACAAGCTTTATGTTGAGTATAGGTACTTAAGAGCTATTTTCGAACGGAATTGAGCAAAGATGAGTTGATTGGATATGTACATGGATTGAGGACATTCTTAGGAGCAAATAGGAGTTCAACTTGAGGAGTGCACGAGGCTAGGGAAGAATCACGTTCTTGCCCTAAACCACGCTCTAAAATACGGCCGTACTACATTCCACGTTCAGTTCTACGGCCGTGGAACCATGCAGGAGAAGCGTGATTCATTCCAGAAGCTTTTACGGTCGTGGAATCAAGTGTTCAAACCGTGTTGATTTCCACGCTCTAAATTACGGTCGTGGAACCTTCCACGACCGTGATCTTGGCGATCTTTTTCGCCACATTTTGAAGCCACGATATTTTGAAGATTGGGCCGGGCCGATATTTTATCTTGCCCTATAAAAATACGGACAAAGGGAGATTCCGTCATCTCTGCTTGAACGCATTTACACCTCGCTTTAGACCTTGGCTTAGACGCATTTTTGCAACTTCGTTTTAGATCTACGTTCGCGCTTGGAATTGCCCTAATCTCGCACTTTGGTGGAGATTATCATTGGGATTTCCAGATTTACGGAAGATTGAAGATTTCGGGAGATTGCTTGCAAGAAGATTTCTCTTCTTGTTTAGGTTTGATTTCGAAGACGGATTGACATCCCGTTCTTCCTTCTTACCTAAGATTGTGTTTATTTGTTCTATTCTGGAATTAGTGACAATATTTGTTCTTGATTGTGACTTTGAGATTGGTTTGAAGTTTATTGAAAGTTTTCGGAAGTTTTCATCTTTCAATCTTTTAAATCTTATAATTGATATCAATATGACTGTTATTGGCTAAAAATCCTTAACAATTCTAAGGTGAAGGGTTGATAGTTGTGGCTTAGATGATGATAGATCGATCGTAAACAAATTAGACCCTGAGAGTTAGAGAGAATCGTCGACGAACCCTAAATCACGGTTTGTTCTTGAGTTCCACGACCGTGGAATCTCAAGATCCACCCGTAATTTCCCTTAAGTTTACGAACCTGCTTTTACTTTAATCCAAAGTTAAAGATTAGCTTTAACTTAGTCTTGGCTTGCCTTTTCTAGGTGGTAGTGAAGCCTCAACAACCTCTACCTCGATTTTGAGTGTCACAACCTTAATCGGTTAAGTTAGTCTTGATCCTTGGACTACAAGTTTGGGTATTTGACATTAATTCTCGCCTTTAGAACCTTTCTATATTGAAGCCTCAACAACCTGTATAGAGAGTGTCTTGTAGGTGAGTCATATAAGGTTTTTGGAACTTCACCGTACGATTACCTTACATTAGCATACCTTCGCATATCTCAACTCTGTCTTTATATCATTAAGTATATCTTGAATCGATTGCCACAGCTGGATACTTGGATCTTTAGGATTGTTGTTTTCCCCAATATATTGCAAAGCTCTTACATAAACTGCTTGATAATCTACTATTGAAATTGTCTCCCCAAATCCATGTGTTCGATACTCTGGAATACTTGCTAATCTACGCCGATCTGTACACTGCGGGTTCGCTGCTTTTATTCTAGTTTTATAAATTTAAAGCTTGATTGCACGCACGTTTAGGGGCGAACAGTACGCAACTTTCTTGGCCTAGCTGGTTACTACCGTCGGTTTGTGGAGGGATTATCTGTGATTTCCCGTCCACTTACCATCCTTTTGAGGAAGAGTACCCGGTTTATATAGTCCGAGTAGTGTACTCAGAGTTTTGAGGAGCTGAAGAGACGTCTGACTTCCGCTCCCATCTTAGCGCAGCCGGAGGGCACATAGGAGTTTGTAGTCTACAGTGACGCATCCAAGCTAGGATTGAGATGTGTGTTGATGCATCATGGCAGAGTGATTGCTTATGCGTCTAGATAGTTGAAGATGTATAAGGAGAACTACCCGACTCATGATCTAGAGTTGGTTGCGGTAGTTCATTCATCGAAGATCTGGAGGCATTACTTGTATGGCGCTACATGCCAGATCTTCACAAATCATAAGAGTGTGAAGTATATTTTCACGCAGCGGGAATTAAATAACCGCCATCGTAGATGGCTTGAGTTGATCAAGGATTTTGACCTTGAGATATTGTACCATCCAGGGAAGGCGAACATTGTCGCCGATGCCCTAGGTAGGAAGATGCCTCGAGAGAAGGCGATTGCGAGACTGACAGTTCAGCCTCAGCTGTAGAGAGATCTAGCTTGGCTAGAGATAGACATCTAGTTTCCCAATGTGGATGCCTAGTTGAGTACTTTAGAGGTTCTACCTGATCTGTTGGGTGAGATCCAACAGAAGCAGGGGACTTGCCCGACGCTGACGAGGATACAAGATAGGATGTCTCGTGGTGAGGTACCATAGTTCTCCATAGGAGCAGATGGGGTGATGAGACGCCGCGACCATATCTGTGTACCCAATGATGGGGATCTGAGACAGAGGATCTTATAGGAAGCTCACTTCATACCTTACTCAGTGCACCCATGTGCGAAAAGATGTATCAGGATGTGAGACGTTCATACTGGTGGGGAGGGCTGAAGCCCGATGTGGTCAGTTTTTGGTTCAGTGTGCCACCTGTCAATAGGTTAAGATAGAGCATTGTAGACCAGGGGGAGAACTACACTACTGCCAGTACGGCAGAGGAAGTGGGAGGACGTCTCCACGGACTTTGTGACGGGATTGAGGCCGAGCAAGGGTTTTGATGCTATCTGGGTTATGGTTGATAGACTAACAAAGACTGCATGTTTTATTCCTATCAGGGCAACGTGGCCAGTGAACATATTAGCTGAGGAGTTCACTCGGCAGATAGTGAGACTCCATGGAGTGCCGAGGACGATCGTCTCAGATCGAGATGGACGATTCACCCCTAGGTTCTAGTAGTGAATTTAGACTGCCTTGGAGACAAGTTTGCACTTCACGACTGTGTTCTATCCTTAAATAGATGGTCAGTCAAAGAGGACCATTCAGACACTGGAGGATATGCTGCGAGCTTGTGTATTGGACCGGGGACAAGGATGGTCAGATCACCTCCCATTGGTTGAGTTCTCGTACAACAACGGTTGGCATGCATCGATTGGGATAGCCCCATATGAGGCATTGTATGGACGTAGATGCCGTACACCACTATGCTGGGATGAGCCTAGCAGCGTTAGTGGTTTGACACTTGATCAAATTCAAGATGATATTGTTCGTGTAGCATTCATTAGAGAGAGGATGTTGGATGCACAGAGTCGCTAGAATTCGTATGCAGACAAGAGGCGTCGACCTCTAGATTTCAAGGTTGGAGCTCATGTCTGGATGAGAGTATCTCCGACGCGAGGTGCCAGACGTTTTGGCATAAAGGAGAAGCTGAGTCCCCGATATGTCGGTCCTTTTGAGATACTGGACAAAGTTGGGAGAGCAGCATACAAATTGGCTTTATCACCGAGATTAGAGGGTGTTCACCCTATGTTTCATGTGTCTCAACTGAGAGTGTACATACCAGATCCGAGACACATCGTCAGCTATGATGACTTAATGGTTGAGCCAAACCACACTTTTGTTGAGCACCCGATTGCAGTCCTAGACCGAGGTGTGAGATGCCTGCGTTCGAAGGAAATTCCTATGTTGACGATACAGTGGTCAAGACGAGAACCTGATGAGGCCACATGGGAGAGAGAGGATAGTATCTAGAGGAACTATCCAGAGTTCTATGCCGAGATAGATGCACTTGTAGGATCGATGAGTAGATATTACTGTTATTTTGGTGAGTGTTATGATTATGTATTTATGTGCTTATACTTATGCATCTCTATACTACAATAATAAAACATAATAAAGTAAAGATTTTATTTTTTTACCAAAAAAAAATGATTATGTGCTTATGTGCTTTGATGTATTTTCGTGCTAATTGTGATGTATGCATACGATCTTATTAGATCTTGTTTGCTAGCGCAAGCTGTGTTTATAGCTGGAGATGGTTCTTCCTCCATGCCATTGAGTTACGATTAGGGTTTAACTGGAGATGGTTTTTCCTCCATGCTATTGTTTATGGACATAGTTTGAGTGGAGATAGTTTTCCTCCACGCCCTGTGTTATGTGCACGGTTTGGTTGGAGATGGTTTTCCTCAATGCCTTGTGATGTGGTTATAGGTTGGCTAGAGATTGTTTCCTCTATGCCTTTGAACGGAGATGTGATACCTCCAAATTCAAACTAATGTTGATTAACTTAATAATTAATAGTATTTGACACAAAACTCGAGAATATTGCGTAAGTGATGAGTATGAGTCCCACCGTTATCTTTTTGGCGTAATTTTGGACTTATGGGGAAATTTTTACTTTTTTTCCGGGTAATTATTTTCACCATCAGGTGTTATTTGGAGCATTTGGGAGCTTCAATTAATAAACATGCAGTTGAGAGAAATGATTAGGGCATCGGACATGTCCTAGATATGAAATAACATGGAAAGGCAAAACGGCTAAAAAAGTCGCTATTTCGTTTCTTAATGGCTAAGAAAGACTGCTTAGGAATACGCATTTTCCGAGGCATTTGCGGAATAATTATCCCTACAATATTCCAGATTTGTTATTCCAATTCCGAGAAGTTTGGAGAAGGGGGTTCAACCCGCCTTTGGATCCGTTAAAGGATAATTATCGATTTCACTAAAGGATAATTATCGACTTCACTAAAGGATAATTATCGTCTTCGCTATAAATAGCGGAAAATTGTTTGTTAATTCAGTTCCTTTCACGTTTTCTCGTAAAAGCTCTAATTTCTCTCAGCCTTCAAACTCAGATCTACTCTCCGTTTCTAATCCGATTTCAATTCCGTTTGAATTTCTGGATTCCTCTCTTCATTCTCTTCATATCGGTACCGAGTTTCTGTATTTCCGAGCATATGAAGAACTGGTCGAGCATATATATATATCACCAGGACGGTTCTGTCGCTCAGATTCCGGTGAATTTGATGTTGTCCATGCGTAGCCTGCGTCGTTGTGATTCCGAATCTTCTTTCAGATCGTCAATCGGGTTAGTAACGAATAAGTTATGAATTTATTCGTTTTCCATACTGCGATTTGGCCTAAATTGACCTTAGGCTTGTCAAAATGGATAATTAGAAATTCCATTATGGTCGTTATATTATTTTGGTATTTATGGGTTGTTTGTTTGATGAAATCTGATGACAGGTGGGTTTAGAAATTGATTGCGGGCAAAACATTATTTTGGCGATATTTAATTAATTAAATTAGGATTAGAATTGAGATTGAGAAATGTTGATTAGATGCTACCTTGAGGATTTAGGAATTGTGAGTTATGTTGAGATATTGAGGTTTAGTTGGTTGTGAGACTTATATGTTGATTATGATCCTTATGGATCCCTTGGGTTTAGGTGTGACCTCTTTGATTGATAGGAGATTTGATATCTCTTTATACCTTGTTATTAGGCAGTTCTATCCTTTGGATTTGAGTTGATCGTGGTTGAGGTTATCTTGAGGTTGAGGTAAGTTTGTAGGACTTACTTAGCTACCGTCCCTATATTGGTTGAGTGGTGTTTGTTATATGCTTGATAGCATGCGATATTGATTATTACCGACCTATGGTTTATTGGATAGCCCCCTTGTAGTGGCAGTGATAACCTTTCCCTTTCATCTTGTAAGGAGTCTGGGAGGTTCTATGTGGTCAGACCAGTATTGGTATACGGGATGGACACTTCACACTCCCTTAGGGTACACGGGAAGTGTGCCGATACTACTCCAGATTGATATGGTACCCAGAGGCGAGGATGATATATTCCCCGTGTCACATATTTTCATATATATATATATATATATATATACACCTTGAGTGTATGACGTTATAAAGATAATTAAACGGGTAAATGTTTGACAACATGATTATGTGTTTATGATTCCATGACATGTGCTTGTGCTTATGCTTTATCTTGTATATGAATGGTTAGCTAACGGTTTATACCGTGTTGTAGATGATCTGCAGGTTAGGAGGACTGCAGAGTGAGCCAGATGGGTGATCCGCTGAGGGCTTCCATACACTAGGATGGTGCGAGGGATTATGGGATATTTTGTATATGTATGGATTGTTGTTTTGTACTCAACCGCGCTTTTGTAAACCTTTGTTGTATATATTTATACAATTTGATATTTTGGTTTTAATCTATCTGTGCCTTGTGATAAGATCCACTGAACTTGTTGTCATGCTATGGTCAGAATCCACTATGAGACCCTAGCCTAGTGACGCCTCGAGTCCCGCGGATTCGGGGTGTTACACCCAGAGCAAGAGTACTTATATTTTCCGTTTACTTTATTATTTATCCTATATATATGATGCTTCTGGTCCTTTGTCATTGAATCAAAATTTTTTTATGATGATCTAACCATGGTAAGCCTTGCTACATGAACCCAATTGTTAGAAAGGTGAATATAGCGATGTTTCATGATTGTCACAATTGCTCTAGTATGGTGGATTTCGGTGCTTTAGAGTGCGAGTTCCGAAAAAATCTAGCTTTGATGGGCATTTTTTGCGGTAACAATGGGTAATTGACAATAACTAATGACGATGTGATTGAAAAAAGAAATCTAAGTAGGCAACTCTTATTCCATGATTGGAACTTTGGGCATGAAAAATCAACAACAATTGACCATTGATTGGCATGGGCTTGGTCTAAATTTCAAGGGTTACTTGGAAAAACACATACTGAAGTGAATGCATTTCTTACAAATCGTGATGAATATAAATAAAGTATGATGGTTGTTGGTGATGCAAATGTTAGAGACACCTTGCTTTTGCATTCGATGGTTTGTCCCCTACTTTTTCATTTGACCCTGAAATGATCACCCGTTGTTACTAAGATCCTGAAGTTATTTGGACCAGGCCCAAGACTTTGGCCTAGGAGGTCGCACAACGGCCTATGTGCATGATCAGTCGACATCAAGGTTTATCTTTAATGCTTTGTTTTCTATCTTATCGTTAGTTTGATATTATCTTAATAGAAGATAAGATCGAGTAGATTTGATTCTATCTTAATAGAAGATAGAACCTCAGGAAATTTAGGGTTTCTAGGTCTTTTCCGATCCCTATAAATAAGACTCTTCAGCTAATTGGTTAAATATATCATTTTCTAGTATTTACGAAGCTTTTGGGCAAACTAATTGTAGCAGGTCGTACAACAGCTATTCCCGTCACACGACAACTCCCCCATTCAATCAATAATAGCCTTTGTTCTTGTTTTGATGCATGTGTCAGCAATCCCTCTTTCTTCTAGGGTCGGGTAAGTCCGACATGCTTGATCTATGATATTGGATTGATTTTATGTATTGGTTGTATGTCTATGAGTAATGCTAGTATCATTTATATTTGTGTTCTACAAAGAGTGACTTTAACTCGAAGTGACAATGAAGTTCTCACACCTCAATGCCTCGTTTGATGTGATGATTCGACAACTGTCTTGGGTACAAAGTGACAATCATGGTGACAACATCGATGTACCGCAGGTGACAACCTAACCACGAAGTGACGATCAACGAAATTTTCTTTACATAACTCTAGCATACTTGTGATATTGTGGAATTGCCTCTTGAGGTCTATGTGCATGTTGTGGTGATCCGAGTTTGTAAATGTTTTAAACTTTATTGATATTTATCATTTGGACTTTTTATTCCTAAAATATGATTTTGAACATTTATAGAGATCCAACATTTCTCTTTCTTTACTTATAAACTGATCTACGAAATAAACAATGCTCATATATAGGGAAGGAAATAAACAATGCTCATATCACTATCAGACCTCCTACGTTGTCACTTGATCACCACAATATATATATATATATATATATATATATATATATATATATATATATATATATATATATATATATATATATATATATATATATATATATATATATATATATATATATATATATATATATATATAGGGTGTGGTTCCCACGAGAACACCCCTAACGTGTATACATGAGAACAATCGTACACCGTTGGATGATGAGTATTAAGAGTTGAGATTTAGAGTAGATATCATAATTAATAATAACTACGAATAATAATAATTAAGAATCCAACAATAACTACGAATAATACATTAAACGATATGACACCTTCGTAACAAAACTAATAATAATTACGAATCTGTTCTCATGATTACACGATAAGCCTGTTCTCATAGGATCTATACTCTCTCTCTCTCTCTCTCTCTCTCTATATATATATATATATATATATATATATATATATAGAGTTAGGATCAAGTAAGAACATATCTTACGGTAAAAAATGAGAACAGATCTCGTCCACACGATTAAACACAATCAACGATCGTGATTCATTCTTATTTTTGCATGCTAATTAACTACGTATGTATTTTTGGATATATATCTACGGTTACCATGTAAGAAATAAATGTGTTTATTGTCAATTTAAGTACACGGATTAACATATTCATTGCTTTTTATTATATATATTCCGGCATTAGAAATAACATATAATATACATGCACGACTTATTTTTTAATATACACTACTTCATATACACTAGTGCACGTTTAAGTTTAAGTTAGTAGCGCTAGTAGCTAGTGCACGTTTAAGTTTAAGTTAGTAGCGCTAGTAGCTAGTGCACGTTTGAGTTTAAGTTAGTAGCGCTAGTAGTGCACGTTTGAGTTTAAGTTAGTAGTGCTAGTAGCTAATGCACGTTCAAATTGTACACGTTTAAGTTTAGGTTTAAGTTAGTACTGTTAGTTAGTAGTGCGTGCACGCTCAAATTACATGCACAAATCTATTTTTAAATATACATGCACAAGTAGTGCTAGTTAGTAGCACACGTTAACATTACATGCACGACTCTATTTTATTACAAGAACGACTATATTCTTATGCACAAATTAATTGATGCACGACTATATAAAAGCATGCACGACTATGATTTCACTATATAGTACAACACGATTATATACAAAAAATTTTATATGCACGACTCACGAGACTATATCTGTGTGTATGAACATTTATTTTCTTATCCTACAATATTAATTAGAGAATAAGAAATATGTTCCCATATAAACATATCTTATATATTATTGTTACCATATCCACGATACTACAATAAATTAGAATATAATGCTGCCTTATTTTGACGTGAAATCTAAGTCGTCCGTGCATTGATCCGACGATCCATAACTGTTCTTATTTCTTACCGTAAAACATGTTCTTACTGGATCTCGACCCTATATATATATATATATATATATATATATATATATATATATATATATATATATATATATATATATATATATATATATATATATATACACGATAAGCCTGTTCTTATAGGAATCCAACAATAACTACCTTTTATGTATAGGTCCGGAAGCGCCATTAAGCCCACCAAAATCCGTTCTCGACATCCGTAAACCGTGCTCTACCTTGGACCTTGTGTGAGTACCTTCTCCGTCTTTTTGTTCAATAGTGGTAGTGTAACATACTAGGTGAATCTAGCATAACGTAGAGCAAATGCCATGTAGTGGCCGTGACCTTAGGTGTTATGAATAGTTTATGAATTGTTGTGTGCATCGGCAAGTTTTATTAGATGATCAAGGATCTAGGATTTAGCATGCTAAGTTATGACCTTACGAGTTGAGAGTATAGAAGCACGAGAGTTGTTACCTTGTGGGTTAGTTGATGATAGTATGCCTCGTTGTGATCAGGCATTGAGCGTTTCCCGCAAGAAGCCTACAAGATTTATTCGTGTACCTTGAGTGAGGTAAGTCCTCGGACTTACTTAGCTAGCTTTCGCATATTGGTTGATACGTATGGGTGGTGTGATGTTTATAATTGTTGTGATAATTATTAACTGGATTAAGATATGGACTTGTATATTATTTTTAAATCTGGCCCAAGTGTATGACAACGGGTGGTGACCGCTTGTCCAATCCAAAATGGGGCGACTGGGAGGCGTCTTGCGACCAGTCCAACGAGTGATGTTGATAGGCGTCAAGTACAAACCCAGCATGGTGAAAGGGGACAAGGGCAAGGGAATCTTGTGTCACACCATAAGTGAATTAGTAAGGGAATAACATTAAATAAAGATAATAACCGGAGTTGGTGCGCTTGAGCATGTTTGTGTGATTTTACTTTGTTACATGTGTTTGTGCCTTAACGTTCTTCCAATATTCGGATTGCTAGCTAACGGTTTTAAACCGGTTGTTGTAGATGCCTTGCAGGATAGGGATGCCGCCGATTGAGGCGGAGGAGTGGACAACCGGGGTCTCCGTACATTATAGGACGGGGATGGTTGTGTGTTGATGTCGCTTTTGGATATTGTTATACCTTATGGATTTATGTTTTGGAGTTGTGTAGTTTTGAGGACTCGGCTGAGTTTCCAAGTTGTATCTTTCTTTTCAAGATTGTTTGCATTGCATTAAAACGATTTCGGTATTTGCCTTTATTTGTGCCATGTTGGAAAGATCCGGTGAAATTGTTGTCAAGCTAAGGGTCGGAACCCATTGTGAGGTCTCCGCCCGTAGCATCCCGAGTCCCGCGAAATCGGGGTGTTACACCAGTGACGTCTTATCCGGCGAGGTAACTACTATTTCTGGCGTGACAGAAGGAAGCAGAGATGTAGTTTGCAAAGAGTGAAAGAGGGAGAGGTTGAGCTGAGAATAGAAGGTGAGAGGAAGGGCTGTGTTGGCTGCGTGAGCGAGGGAGATGGGTTGTTGTAGAGGAGTTTCCAAGGCAAGAGGTGACTAGCTGAAAAGTCGAGTGAGTCGAGTAAGGCTTGAGAGGGTTGCACATACGGAAAATGAAGGCCGATAACCAGGGGTCGGGTATAGGAGTTACAGAGGCTAGATAGGTTGCTTGGGCAGAAAGGCCAAGTGTAGCAAGGGTTTGCAGGGCTAGACTGGGCGGGCGACTAGGGCTGCTTGGTATAGGAGTCTGGCTTGTGTAGATTGGCAACACCATGGAAACGAGGAGACCAGGAGTTGGGCTCTCTTGGCGCCCGTAGAGAAGGACACGGAAGGAAGAAAGGTAAGGAAAAGAGGGAAGAAAAACTAAAAGAAAAAAAACTAAGCTTAGGAACACCGGGATGAAATAACTCGATTAAAAACACTCGATCGGGATTTCCGAATCGGAAATTTTCCTGATCTTTCCGATAATAATAATACGGATATACGTGCACGTATCCAATATATAAATATACTCGGAATTAAATATTTTATGCCAGAAAAATACTTAAATAAAAATATTTAAGCTAATAAAATATCGATAAAAGTAGGAAAATAGAAATCGCAAATGCGCCTAAAATTTGGGGCGTTACATCACATCCCTGATAGGTGATGTAATCACTATCATTTAGGATAGTTTTTAGAGTCTTTTTATTGCATTTGTGTCGCTTTATGCTACTAACTCCTTGGTCCAGAAGAAGAAGACTAAAAGAAGCTAAGGAAGGAGTTATAAGCACTTAGGAGTGAAGATCGTTCACGAAGCAAAGCTTCTGTTGCCTCACCGCCCCAGCAGAGCCTTGTCACCGCCCCTGCGGGTGACGCCTTACACCGGAGCGCTCCCTGCGTCTTTGCCAGCGCCGGCCATGAAGTGTGTCACTGCCCATGCACCACTCCTTGGCGCCCTTGCGGTGACTTGCCCTGAAGAAACGAAGACCAGCTCCCCTGCGCCTCCCACTGCGCCCCTGCCTACGCCTCAACCTGGGAGCTAGAAGACGAAGAGGCTATGTCACCGTCCCTGCGTTGACATATGGACGCCCCGGCGGCTTGGCATCAGAAGCGTCAAGAAGTCGAAAGGTCACACGTTTGAAGAGCATTGAAGATCCGCCCCTACGGAATTACCTAGCCGCCCCTACGGCCATGAAGAAGATCAAGCGTTTTTGCCTTCACCGCCCCTGCGGAGTTGAAGGCCGCCCCTGCGGTTTAATGTCAGAAGCTTTACTCCGGTTGTTTACACCACCTTTATGGCATTAAAGGTGGCTGTTTTGGGCCGGCCATTTACTCCTATTTAGTGTCTTTTGTAGTATAAATAGTCCTTGGTTGATTTCTAGAATCATGCATCTTGTTAGCCAACAAATTATCCACTTAGATTATCTTGCTACCTTTGTAATGAGTTGCTAACTCCCTTGCTATATTGGGTTGGTTTGAAGCTGCGTTGTTACTTTGGTTGTAAGTTTTCTTTAATATAAGTTTTCATTCAGTAATGCTTTGTGTTTCCTTGATCTCCATTGCCTAATTGCATGTTTTACTATTATTTAATATTGATCACCTTAGGTTCTAAAGTGCATGCAAATAACTAGGATTAATAGGTTCCGGGTTCGGGTCTTTAATCTAGTAGTAACTTTAAGTAATAACGGGTTGTAATTACTTAAAGAAAAGGAATACAAATATAAAGATAAGTTTAGCGGTTTTAATCTTCTCTTTATATCCCTTAGTCTTTGTTTGAAAGCTAACTTGTTATTTGTTCTTGTAGGTTTAGGGAACACTAACCTGTTAAGTTGTGTTGATGCCGGTTGGCTCAACACATATATATGATCGAGACGGGAGATTACTTGAAAACTTGTAAAAGGGACTCACCAAAATAGCAATTGCATGCTTAGAATCAACCTAGTGTAGATTCACCCATCATTGTCTTACTTGTCGCATTAATCGTTTTCATAAGTTTTTGTGTGTATCAATTCAACCAACCCCCCCCCCCCCCCCCCCCCCCC
>BSUD01000006.1:43784520-43795172 GCA_033239045.1 Fagopyrum esculentum
CCCCCCCCCCCCCCCCCCCCCTTTGTTACTTGTTACTATAATCGATAATTGCATCTAATAAAACACCTTAACTCTCTTGAGTTCGACCCTTACTTAACCACTATACTTGTTTGAGTGCTTAGTTGGGATTTACTTTTGATTGGGTATAGACGACCATAGAAATACCTTCAGTCAAATTTTGGTGCCGTTGCCGGGGAGTTTTAGTGTTTTAGTGTTTTATTGTTATTATTGATTATTGGTTTGAACTATTTTTATGGTTCAAACCCGTGCTACTAACCCCGATCTTGCTACTTTTGATTTAGAAATTGAGAGGATGCACATTCGGCAACGAAGACAACAACAACTTCAACAAGAGATGACTGACCGTACACTTCATCAACTCACGCAGCCCACCTTGGCTCAAAACCCCCTTGCGGTCACTATACCAGCGTTAGGGGAAGGAGTAAATTTTGAGCTCAAGCCGGGTCTCATTCACTTGCTTCCATCATTCCATGGGCTAAGTGGCGAATACCCCGTCAAACACCTTGGGAAGTTCCATACCGTGTGTATGAGCATGAAGCCGGCCAACATTACCGAAGAGCAGATCAACATGAGGGCATTCGGCTTCACACTCAAAGATTCAGCGGATGATTGGTATTACCACCTTCCATCCGGGAGCATCGACACTTGGGAGAACCTTCACAAGGCATTTTTGGAGAAATACTTCCCAGCCAAGAAGGCCAATAGCTTGAAGAAAGCTATAAGCAACATCGAGCAAGAGGCGAAGGAAACTCTCTACGAGTACTTCGAAAGGTTTGCACGCCTCCGATCCAGTTGTCCTTTCCACGGATATTCAACTCAAGATTTAGTCTTGTACTTGTACAATGGCTTGCTCGATAATGAAAGGAGGATCGTCGATGCGGCTTGCGGAGGTAATATTCTTAACTCTACTCCTGACCTTGCTTTGGAAAAGATACAGGAACTAGCGGAAGGTACTCGAAACTTTGGAAGGACCCCATCCAAGAAAGGAGTTCATGCTGTAAATACCGGAAAGAATGAGATCTCCACTGAGCTCGCGGAGCTGAAGGAAATGGTGAAGAGGCTAACACTCATGGGAACCCCACAACAGCTCAAAGCTTGTGGAGTATGTGCTGACCCATATCACCCAACGGACATGTATCCACAAGTCCAGGATGACGATGCTGATGTAAACGCAATGGGTTATGGACAACCACAACAGCAAAGGCCTAGGAACGATCCCTATGCACAAAATTCCATGCCAAACTGGCGTGACCAACAGAACTTTCGTTGGAGGGATCAACAAAACCAACAAGAGCAGCCCCGTCAAGGTAAGTATCATACAACTGAAGATATGTTGCAGGTTTTGACTAAACACTTTGCTACTCATGTCCAAACAACAGAATCTAGCATCAAGAACCTTGAAAAACAGGTTGGTCAATTGGTAGAAGCCATTACAAGAATTGAAACTAGGTCCTCCGGAGGATTACCTTCACAGACGGTTATAAACCCAAAGGTGATGCTGGAGGAGGCTCAATCGTAGAGGTAGAGTCCTTACGTCGAGCCAACGACGTAAAACAAAGGCGCTGATTCGGGAGGCAACCCGAAGGAATAAGAAAAGGAGCTTTTGTCAAGAAAACCGCCCCTGCGGCTGGGTGACCCCGCCCCAGCGGTGACACCCTCGCCCAGTGCCGCCTCCGGCGCTGGGCCAGTGTCTGCAACATACTGGCCACCGCCCCCGCCTTGAAACCCCACGCCCTTGCGGCGGCCATCTTTGACACGCATCCTCAGCGCCGCCCCCGGCGTTGAGGCTGCGTACCCCCTCTTCCTTGTCACCGCCCCCGCGGTGACAAACGCCGCCCCTGCGGTTTTATTGAGGAAAGAAAAAAAATACACTTCCCAAAAATAACCTACATCTACCGCCCTTTACATTCCTCCTCCATTCACCCTCCGAACCCTAATCCACCTCACCTCCATACGCCCCTGCGCCCTCCGGAAGCTCTCGCACCGCCTTGTCCAAAACGCGCCTTCGCCAGCTCCGACGACTACCGCCCCCTTTGCGACGCCAGCCCTCACCACCACCACATCCCCTCAACCCTCTCACTCTCGCCCTCCACTGCCCCGCCTCCGGCGATGTCTACAACAACAAAGAAGACGCCGGAACAACCCTATCACCACAACCTTCGCCGAACTCCCAAAATTGCCGTCTGCTCTTCGACTGCCCCTGCGCCTGCAAGCCCCCGCCCCTGTGCCGTGCCGCCCCTATGCCTGCTTCAGCCGCCCTTGCGGAAAACACAACAGAGGGTTCGTCTCTTACTCAATTTTCTGAAATTTCTAATTCCTTTGATTGTTCAAACTGCAAGTGATGGAAGACCAGAGGAAATATAAATTGTCGGAAGCTGAGAAGGAACGATACAGGATCGTACAAGGTCGGGATGTGTATGCAACCCGGTTTTTGGACGTTCCTACTTTGGAACGTTTGGGCATGTTGGAGAGCATGCAGGAATTCCTCAACAACGCTGGGCTCGATGATTTTCTTATAACGAGCGCTCCAACATACCCCGAGCTCAACCGCCAGTTTATTGCCACTTTCAAAATGGAAAGGGTGGACCATGGTTGTGTTGGACTGTCATTCAAGTTCAACAAACGAAAGTATACATTGGACTACACCCAGCTTGCAGGAGGCATTAGGGGTGACTATAGCCGCTTCCGACGATTGGTTGGAACCCATCCCGACACCCGACTTGATGGAGTTTTGGCAGGCCGCCACCAGGTCTGAGTTTCTTGCAGGGGGTGAGTACTCCAACAAATTCACTCACCTCCTGTTTGAGGCTCATCTCGAAGATCTTTATGAGTGTCTTATGTGGACACAAGGAGGAGAATAAGGTCGCTCTCAAGGACCTTCCATTTCTATACACCTGCCTCCCCACGAACGACTGAGTACCGGATTGGCCATACCTCTTCCTTACCGCTTTGAAGCGGAATAGGAAGAATAAGCCACGAGACATTGTGGGAGGCGGGATCATCTCCTTTTTAGCTACACGGGTGATGGATCTCGCTGCTTTGGAGGATGGACTGGAGGCTCCACTTTATACGGAGGGTATGTTGAGAAGGTGCAGGCTCCTCAAGAGAGACGGGGAGAACCGCTTTTGGCTCTCTTTAGCAGACGGGAGTCACATCACATACCTCCCCCGACGACTTCCATTGGGAGACGAGCTCTCCGAGTTGTACGTACCAGATGACCTAGTTCCTCCGAGACGGCCTCAGGAGGATATTATTGGGAGATACGCAGCAGGCTCCAGCCGGGCCCCTGCCACTGATGAGGAGATGCCGACTGCAGCCCACGACGACATTTAGGCCATGGAGAGTCTGCAGGCTCAGATTGCAGCCTTGACTACACAACATCAGGCATGGCAGACCAAGTACCAACGATCCATGCTCGAGTAGCAGCAGACGTGGCAGTCCAACTTTGCCTCCTCCATGACCACTCACTTCGACCGCCGTCAGGATGCTTGGTAGGCGGCTCATCAACAGCAGTTGGAGACTTGCAGCTGGCTTTACAAGCTAGCTACGAGACTTCATTTAGAGAGAAGATGGAGGCTCAAAAGGGCCGCATCGGCACACTTTACCGCCGGCAGGAGCACTTCTTCCGCCACTTCTCTTACGACCCGGAGGAGGGTCCAGGTGGTCCATCCGGACCATCCCACTGAGGGGTACATTTATTTCTCTTTTCCCACATTTATATTTGACTCATTTCCAAAGTGTACTTCAAGTATGGGGGAGGGACATATCATTGCTTGTACAATGTCATTGCTACTAGTTTTGATTTGTTTTGAGTTGTTTTGTTGTCTTGCATTTGAATTTAGTTTGAAATTCACAAAAAAAAAAAAGAAAAGAAAAAGCCAAAGAAAATGAAAAGAGGCATGAAATCCTTGGATAAACCGAAAACCCAAAAGGGCGGTTTATGCAAAAAGAAGGTAGTCCGACTAACCTTAGGTTGGTGCAAAATTGGACTTGAGGGAAGTGAGTTCAAGTGAGATTATCAAAAGAAGAAGAGTGGCAAGGTGAAAACCCGAAAGGGCGCCTTGGTAAAATGAGCGACACCGAGTGTAGGTTTCCCTTCCGGCGTTTGGCGACATAAGAGGGGAGTCATAAGGAGGTTTTCCGGGTAGGCCACTCTTGGAGCAATAAGGATGGTAGTTTCTCCCTTTTTCTCACATCTCCTCTCTTTTCCTTCTTTCTTTCTTGCCTTTTCTCTTGTTTTCATTGTCTTTTCTGCTTACCCATGCTTCCCGAGGCCTTTGAGTCTAGTTGTTGTCATTTGTTTTACTCGGGACGAGTAAAATGTCTAAGTATGGGGGAGTTTGATAGGTGATGGAGTCACTATCATTTAGGATAGTTTTTAGAGTCTTTTTATTGCATTTGTGTCGGTTTATGCTACTAACTCCTTGGTCCAGAAGAAGAAGACTAAAAGAAGCTAAGGAAGCAATTATAAGCACTTAAGAGTGAAGATCGTTCACGAAGCAAAGCTTCTATTGCCTCACCGCCCAGCGGAGCCTTGTCACCGCCCCTGCGGGTGACGCCTTACACCGGAGCGCTCCCTGCGCCTTCGCCAGCGCCGGCCATGAAGTGTGTCACCGCCCCTGCGCCACTCCTTGGCGCTCCTGCGGTGACTTGCCCTGAAGAAACGAAGACCAGCTCCCCTGTGCCTCCCACTGCGCCCCTGCCTGCGCCTCAACCTGGGAGCTAGAAGACGAAGAGGTTGTGTCACCGCCCCTGCGTTGACATAGGGACACCCCGGCAGCTTGGCATCAGAAACGTCAGGAAGTCGAAAGGTCAGACGTTTGAAGAGAATTGAAGATCCGCCCCTGCGGAATTGCCTAGCCGCCCCTGCGGCCATGAAGAAGATCAAATGTTTTTTTCTTCACCGCCCTGCGGAGCTGAAGGCCGCCCCTGCGGTTTAACGTCGGAAGCTTTACTTCGGCTGTTTACACCACCTTTATGGCATTAAAGGTGGCTGTTTTGGGCCGGCCATTTACTCTTATTTAGTGTCTTTTGTAGTATAAATAGTCCTTGGTTGATTTCTAGAATCATGCATCTTGTTAGCCAACAAATTATCCAATTAGATTATCTTGCTACCTTTGTAATGAGTTGCTAACTCCCTTGCTACATTGGGTTGGTTTGAAGTTGCGTTGTTACTTTGGTTGTAAGTTTTCTTTAATATAAGTTTTCATTCAGTAATGCTTTGTGTTTCCTTGATCTCCATTGCCTAATTGCATGTTTTACAATTACTTAAGATTGATCACCTTAGGTTCTAAAGTGCATGCAAATGACTAGGATTAATAGGTTCCGGGTTCGGGTCTTTAATCTAGTAGTAACTTTAAGTAATAACGGGTTGTAATTACTTAAAGAAAAGGAACACAAATATAAAGATAAGTTTAACGGTTTTAATCTTCTCTTTATATCCCTTAGTCTTTGTTTAAAAGCTAACTTGTTATTTGTTCTTGTAGGTTTAGGGAACACTAACCTGTTAAGTTGTGTTGATGCCGGTTGGCTCAACACATATATATGATCGAGACGGAAGATTACTTGAAAACTTGTAAAAGGGACTCACCAAAATAGCAATTGCATGCTTAGAATCAACCTAGTGTAGATTCACCCATCATTGTCTTACTTGTCGCATTAATCGTTTTCATAAGTTTTTGTGTGCATCAATTCAACCAACCCCCCCCTTTGTTACTTGTTACTATAATCGATAATTGCATCTAATAAAACACCTTAACTCTCTTGGGTTCGACCCTTACTTAACCACTATACTTGTTTGAGTGCTAAGTTGGGATTTACTTTTGATTGGGTATAGACGACCATATAAATACCTTCAGTCAATCCCCCTATAAACAAGTTTCATCCCGAAACTTGTCACATGCCGAACTTCTCGGTCCCTAAGGCCGATGTATGAACTCTCAACTAAGAAGGTTAAACCTTCTAATCTATACACACAATCTACTCTAACTACCACCCCAAGATATATCACGTCATATAGCACATTCCCGCACAAAGCAAAACTACACATAACATCACACATGCACATAACTCAACCAAGGAAGGAACTAGGTCTAACCCGACGATTCTATCGATGCTACTAGCTCAGCGTAAAACTCAACTAAAGATACTATCCTCGATCTTTTAGTTAGCCTCATCGGTTCCTCTTCTGCCTCGTCTTGAGTGACAACATGTCTCGAGTCATGCATGTACTCTCTCAATTGATACCATGAAACACCGGGTGAACACCCTCTACTCTCGGTGGCCACGCCAACCGGTAAACCACTTTCCCAACTTGCGTTAAGATCTCAAAAAGGTCCGATATACCGGACACTCAGATTTCCTCTCGGGTATTTCTCAATGCAGCATTTCCATTATGTTTCTCTTTGCTTGTTTCGAACCAAGAAGATCGAACTTCCAATTTACTGTTGGCTTTGGTTCTTGTCAAACCAAACTTTGATGTTACGTTTCCTCAATTCCTGTTGCAAGTTCTAAGTAATGAAGGAAGTACTTTACTCCACACCGCTTCTACTAATGAGACACGTATGCTATTACTTTAACATCGTTCCTTATTACTCCATTGTCATCGGGCGTAGGCTAGCCATAGGTGTTGTTACTCTGGAGAATCTCTCCACAAATCCGGTAATGACCAGCACATCCAAGAAAACTTGTAACTTCTTTCACATCCTTCGGGGGTTGCCATCCCGCGACAACTTGTCATACAACTTCTCTCTTCTTCGAGAGTAGACCAAAATATCTTATCCGGGGCATTAGTAAGCCCATATGGAATCACTATAACTCGTAGTGACTATGGTTTGTCCGGAATGCCGTATTTGCAATATCCCAGTCTCAAACTCTCAATTGGTGACTAACAGACCTTAAATCATTCTTAGAAGAGACTATAGACCCTTGCAACCGGTCGAGTAGATCATCTATCCGTGGTGAGGGATACTTGTTCTTCATTGTTATCTTGTTCGGCTGACGGTAATCGATGTGTAAATGGGGATAATCGTCTCTCTTTTCGCAAACTAGTGTTCTCCATAACAACTTCAAATCAAGAGTTTAAGATATATTCCAATATGAACTTAAAATCAAGAGTTCAAGATATATTCCAATATGAACTTCAAATCAAGAGTTCAAGATAACCTCTGGTGTTCTCTATGGCAGTGCATTGGTTCTAATGAACCTTTATCAACAAGTCCTTGCAATTGGCCGTTCAAATGCTTCTTTAACTCACGTATCTTCACATGTGTCATCCTATACGGTGCATTGGATATCGGAGGTGCGTCAAGCTCAACCTTAGTGGCAAATTCCACATTCCGACTTAGTGGAAGTCTTGGTACGTCACCACAAAGACGTTTGGAATTCCACAAATAAATGGGAATTCGTGATATCTCGGTTCCGTCTTTTCTTCTATAGTCCCATAACATAAGACCGACATAACCTTGTCCTAAAACTTGATAGGTGGTCATGATACTAATGATCTACCCCGATCTGTTGGGGTGACATCCCTTAAACACGTGAATTGTTCCATCTGTAGCTACAATGTTGACCGTCTTCTTTCAAATATTTGTCTTTTCTTGAATTGGAAAGATTTGCTTGCATCTTCTGACTCTTGTGGTCTTATTTAAGTATTCTTTTAACTTAATCTCATTTTCCCTCTTTGATGACATGATTGTAAAAATCTTCTAAGGTTTCTCACTTATGTGCAACCATAAGGGTCAATCTATAGGACTTAACGGTGCTTCAAAACAATTGACCTTATCTTCTTCACTTTCCGCGACATCCTAACACATGGGAGGATCTCTTCGTATTCTACATAAGCTTTCACCATAGACATCTTTTCTTCAAGTAGGTGTAGGAATTTATACTTCACTTTCTTTATGTAATGTCTACCCGATGGTAGAGGTTTTAACCTCAATCTTCCATATACTTTTTGTACATCTCTTGTCGACATCAAACTTCAAAACTTCGGTCTTCTCTTACCCTTGTTGGTCACCTTATGCATCTCTCGGTATTCCATGAACAACTTCACAACTATACCGGTATGCCCCGTGGAAAATGCTAGAAGAAATTCCCTATCCAAAACCACTAAAATATCAAACTCATTGCATCTCCAAGTACTAACTTCATAAACTCTAAGCTTGCAGTGTTGCCCTAATCTAGGTCCTCTCTTTTCACGCCATAGTCATCATGGTTGTTCCGTGTGAGTCTGAAACATCTGACTCAACTTTTTCTTGCGAAAACATACCATCCATTTCATTAGAGCAAACATACGATGCATCCCCTTTACGTACAACAACAATATAAGCTTCACTTTCCACTTAGTTCTTTTGGTTTTCTTCACCCTAATCAAACATTAAAAGTTCTTATCCGTGTCATTCCCCCATATGTCAATCCCATGACCTAAGAAGGTCGCGTAGGATCATTACAAATACTCCCTGGGGGTCGTTTACAGTCATATGCTTGAATCCATCAATGCTACTAGATTATAACATTTGCACTTCCGTTGATATAACTCCTTATTGTTGACATTGAACCACCGGAAATATTCCAAGTTCTTGTTACCGTTATTTTATGATCCCACAACCTGGGTTGCTCTTCCCATCCACATTCATCCATAGACAACCCGCAAAAGCGTGTTCTCTGTTGTTGTCGATTAGCTTATAGTTGACCTTCTCCAAGTTCAACGGATCACCATTCTTTTATACTTCCATGTTACCATTCTCATGAAAATTACCCTCTCGATGCATTCTACTTCAACTCTACTAGCTCGATCTACACTCCATGATTCCTTCTTCTTTTGTAATGTAACTCTACCATTCTCATAGGCTTAAGCACTCTTCCATCTCTTCCATGATGTTTTGCAAGTGTACCTTCTCAAATATTCTGACCTCAGTTAGCATCCATCCGCGTTCCTATTGGTTGGTATCTTAAGTTTTTCGATCAAAGCTTCTTGTTTCGTCTTTCATCTTCTTTAGATCATCATATATACAGACTTCCTCCTTCTTGGTGTTACTTAGTCCCACCACCATGACGGAAAACGATTGACTCCACATGGTAATTCTACTATGTGAACTTTCACCATGTGATCCTCCTCGTAACTCTCATATGTCTGAAGAAGTCACCCGCTTAGCATCTCGTAAATCGACACTTCGCCTTCTGGTACCTCCGTAAGCTTAACTTACGGGTCTCTTAAATCTATTGTGATTGATTCATCCACACCTCTCATCTCGACTCCCATGCCTAGGAGTGCCTAGGGAAAACTTTTACGTCTTAATGAAATACCACTTCTACCCTTGCTAGAAGGTACTTTTGTTCTTCTCGATACGCGTCTTTGGTTTATCGGCACGCCACTTGGAAGAATTTTAAGTTCGTTGTCTCAAATTTGCTTCATTTTTGCCCATCATTGCTTCCTCGGAACCGCTCCCATAACTTCATGTCATTTCCTTTCTTGTACAACTTCCATCTCGGTTTTGTTTAAGTTGTCTCAAAGTTCCTTCTACTTGTTCGTCCTTGCCGTTAATGTCCTCTTTAGTCTTCATAGGATTGCTTTGACGTCCTTTAAAGGAGCCCAATGATTCGCAAGGGTGTTTGGCAGCACGTGATGCTCAATTCGGTAACTTGAGCATGCTCATCTTCGTATGTACACTATCCTAAGCCAAACGGCGTTGTCTTAAAGGTGATGATGTCATACTATCATCTTATCTATTAGGTCCCATATCTTCATATGCTACTATATATATAATGAGTATACACATAAAACTATACAAGCCATGTGATCACACTACTACCATGCATATCTAGGAAATCCACTCCAACAATTCAAGGTCCAAAACGTACTATAGTCCATATATAACTATACATAGGGTTATCATAATAGTTCTACTATAACATTTAAGTCCAACATGCAATTACAATCCACATACACATATCTATATATATATATATATATATATATATATATATATATATATATATATATATATATATATATATATATATATATATATATATATTAGGGTGGACGCGCGTGCAATTGCGATCGTTAGATATATCGATAAAAAAATTGGAGTATCGAGATTTTTTTATTACATGATCGAGATAAGTAAATATTAATTATAAAAGAGGTTGATATTGCACATAAATGAAGCGTTAACTCTACGGCTAATTATTAACAAGATTAAAAAAAGTTAAGTACAATAGTAGTCGATTCATAAAGTTGTTCCAATGTAATAGTGCATAGGATGTTCTTGTTCCAATGTAATTCACAAAGTTGTTCTAATGTAATAGTGCATAGGATGTTCTTCAAACACATTGCTGCCAAATAGAGAAAGGCCAAATAGAGAAAGTATATGAGAAGGCGTTCTTCAAACACATTGCTCCCAAATGGAGAAAGTATATCACACTGCTGCCAAATAGAAAAAGTATATGAGAAGGCGTTGCCGTACATGTAGTTTCAATGAAATATAAATGGAAATCATATGAAGTCTAAAATTATACCGACACTTTACTGCTAGAATATGTTTTATGCCATATTATTTTTCCAAATATTAGTTTTTTCTAGTATTTCATATGAGACAATGTTATTTATTGAGTTATTAAATACTCGG
>BSUD01000006.1:43795182-43998569 GCA_033239045.1 Fagopyrum esculentum
ATACGCGTCTTTGGTTTATCGGCACGCCACTTGGAAGAATTTTAAGTTCGTTGTCTCAAATTTGCTTCATTTTTGCCCATCATTGCTTCCTCGGAACCGCTCCCATAACTTCATGTCATTTCCTTTCTTGTACAACTTCCATCTCGGTTTTGTTTAAGTTGTCTCAAAGTTCCTTCTACTTGTTCGTCCTTGCCGTTAATGTCCTCTTTAGTCTTCATAGGATTGCTTTGACGTCCTTTAAAGGAGCCCAATGATTCGCAAGGGTGTTTGGCAGCACGTGATGCTCAATTCGGTAACTTGAGCATGCTCATCTTCGTATGTACACTATCCTAAGCCAAACGGCGTTGTCTTAAAGGTGATGATGTCATACTATCATCTTATCTATTAGGTCCCATATCTTCATATGCTACTATATATATAATGAGTATACACATAAAACTATACAAGCCATGTGATCACACTACTACCATGCATATCTAGGAAATCCACTCCAACAATTCAAGGTCCAAAACGTACTATAGTCCATATATAACTATACATAGGGTTATCATAATAGTTCTACTATAACATTTAAGTCCAACATGCAATTACAATCCACATACACATATCTATATATATATATATATATATATATATATATATATATATATATATATATATATATATATATATATATATATATATATATATATATATATATATATATTAGGGTGGACGCGCGTGCAATTGCGATCGTTAGATATATCGATAAAAAAATTGGAGTATCGAGATTTTTTTATTACATGATCGAGATAAGTAAATATTAATTATAAAAGAGGTTGATATTGCACATAAATGAAGCGTTAACTCTACGGCTAATTATTAACAAGATTAAAAAAAGTTAAGTACAATAGTAGTCGATTCATAAAGTTGTTCCAATGTAATAGTGCATAGGATGTTCTTGTTCCAATGTAATTCACAAAGTTGTTCTAATGTAATAGTGCATAGGATGTTCTTCAAACACATTGCTGCCAAATAGAGAAAGGCCAAATAGAGAAAGTATATGAGAAGGCGTTCTTCAAACACATTGCTCCCAAATGGAGAAAGTATATCACACTGCTGCCAAATAGAAAAAGTATATGAGAAGGCGTTGCCGTACATGTAGTTTCAATGAAATATAAATGGAAATCATATGAAGTCTAAAATTATACCGACACTTTACTGCTAGAATATGTTTTATGCCATATTATTTTTCCAAATATTAGTTTTTTCTAGTATTTCATATGAGACAATGTTATTTATTGAGTTATTAAATACTCGGTCTTGAAATTCATTTTTGCGTCTTAAATTATTAAGATTTTTCTCTTCATTAGCTATTAGTAGGATAAAAAAGGTATAGCAAATATAGAAAAATGTAAGTCAACAAATAAAACACTATGTGTGCCCAAAACCTCTCTATAACATAACACAACAACTTCATGCTATTCTTATAAAGCCAGTCTCCCATCTCACCTAAGTCATCACAACTACTCACTGTACAACTTTACAAAAGAAAAAGAGGCTCACCGACTACACTGAATGACAACCAAGATTGGAATAGGAAGGAAGGCTCAACTCGATGTCGGAACAACAACCACAAGAAGTCCGGCCTAGCTTGTTGGGCAGGCGAAAAGACTCGGCGATTACAGTCGGTGACAGCGCGGGCCCCTTAGTTTCCGCCAACTATGTGTAGAGGGGCGGGGAGAGTCAACGTCGGCGCTGCGGCAAAGGGTTGAGAGTGCTCGATGCTACCGCTTTTGCAGGTCTCGATGATGCTGCTGTAGAGGGCTGGAAGGCTCGACGTTGTTGTTGTAGAGGACTGGAAGGCTCAACACTGTTGCGAAGAAAGGAGTGGCGACCTAGCAAGAAAAATGCAATATTGAAGAATTCGAAATTAATATGCTAGATAAAACGGACAAATGACATAATGAAACTCATGTATTTTTCAATGATAAATAACCTAAGAGCCCGAATCAAGGTATTTCAAATTTGAAATTGATCATTCAACATAATACAGAGTGAATCTAAAATACTCAATATTGAAGAATTCCCTCCCATGCAACATCACAAACAATAACAGCACAAAGTGAATCTAAAATACTCAATATTGAAGAATTCCCTTACTTGCAACATCATAAACAATTACAGCAGCGATGAATCCCTTATATAGTTGGGTATAAGACTCCTAAATCTTTCTTGACCTATTGTATCCCTACGAATAAAGTAAATCACTCAAAGTTGTCACAACAAAGTATAATATACCGTGAATAAAGTAACACATTCATTCATCTCAATGCATCATCCTTCTCAATGCATAGACCATGGTCGGAATCATTTAGGGGAAAAAAGCATATCATTTAACAAAAAGTAATAAACTCAAAACCCATAGTTTTCATCAAGCAAAACCAGTATGTTCCCATATATGCCTCTTCTGCCAGAATAAATTTCATCAGAGTCTACACTACACATCTTGATAAAAGACAAATAATAAGAAATAGCTATATATGAAAGTGTATTATTAAGGTTGTATTGATAACTCAGTAGTATTCGGGCATTGCTAGTTTAGTTGTTGCATCATCTCTTTTCCTATTATACGGATACTATTGAGACATTTTTACACTTTTTTTATATGTTTCATTATAAAGTGTATTTCGTAGGGTAATTGACTTAAAAAAAACTACACAAAACACTTACAAAGGCTATTAATAGTTGAGTTCTGATACAAGCAACTCCATTTGTGCACATAAGAGCCAACTTCAGCATCCTCTAGGCCTCTTCCATGTTGATGTAAGGGCTCAACTTCTCATTAATAAGGCATGTATAGTTTGAGTTTCATTTTTGTTGCAAATTACAACCACCCTCTTGTGTCCAATTTGAGCACCGAGTGGATTCTCATCTAAAATCAATTGGTAGGTACATAATTCTTTTTTATTTGTGAATGTGATGTGAGAAAGATTTTTGAAAAGGAGAATACACCCAATCTAGAAGACAAAATTAAGGACATCTAATCTATACCAAAGTGTATCTTTGTGTGATCATGTGATACCAAAGCTTGTCAGTAAAAAAAATAGTCAAAATATTTGGGACTTTTGCCAACTTTGAATGCCAAATGAAGCGTGAACCAAACACTATAAAAGGGAAAACCTCAAGTTATAGTAATATACCTAAAAAGATGATTAAAGCTACCTGAAATAAGTATTACATAAATCAACATTCGGGTGGTAGAGCCTTTCAATCCTTGACTTGATAAATCTATGAGACCATGAATCATTAGATAAGCATTAGGTAGAAACCACAAACATATTTGGGGAATTACCTATCCATAAATTGAAAATATTGATCAGAAGATCAAAAGCATGTGTAGCATAACAGGTCCGCATAATTAGAAGTAAACTACATATTCTTTTAGTACTGAGAGAACTTAGATAATTAATAAGAAGTATGTTCAGAAACAAAATGACACATCGCAAACATATATAAGAGAAAGAAAGCATACATTCAAGAGACCATAAGAACACTCACATTCCTATTTGTTCAACACGTAACCCCTTCCCAAGGATCCCAAGTAGTCAGAGTACATGGATCTCCATTCCAACCCATTTAGTTTCTGAAGAGAAGAAAGCTAAGTATGAAATCGATGATTTGCGAGAATGAATTGATGATGAAATAGAGAGAAAAATTACCAAATCATACCTAAAACCCCAAATCTTCTCTAACCTAAAACCCAAATCGATTCTAATCACCTCGAAGGGGAAGAATCCACAGTGAAGTTGTGACCAACGGAATTGAGCTTACCAAAAGTTGAGAGTGGAATCGAGGTCGCTTAGCCAAGGCGGCGTTATTGAGGCAAGCAACGACTTCCGTTGCTTTCTACCTAGCGAGTTTGACATATCTACAATCTTCCTCCTACAGTCTTTGAATTTAGGGTTTGCTCACGTTCAACACCTTCTATTGCCGCGCAGCTGGAGGAGAAAACAGATCAGAAAGTAAGAGCAACCCCAAATTTGATAGAATCGATAGATTGAGAGATAAAAGAGAAGAAACCAAACGACAAGAATAACCTAAAAATTGAGGTGAAAGATCTTCATGCATGGTGATACCACCGAGTGAGTTGAAGCTGATGTAATATCCGAAATTTTTATTCCGTTTAATTCTGAATTAAATCGGACTTCGAACCGTTGACGGTTTCCCATTCTATCTAGTGTTTCTTTCTTCATAAATTTTATTATTTTATGTAGAATTTAATTCACATAAAATGATAAAATTATGTCAAGCTCTAATTCTTATAATTATTTATTATTTTATGTAGAGTTTAATTCACATAAAATGACAGATTTATATCAAACCCTAGTTATTATAATTCTTTCTTATCGATGACAAGCTGTGACGAGATCATGACAAGCTGTGACGACAAATCTGTGACAAACTCATTCATGGGCCTGACAAGGCCATGACGAGTTTTGACAGATTTTTGACAAGCAATTCAGCCCATCTTTCTTGCTTGTTTCAGCCACTAGTCCTACCTTAATTTCAGCCCAGCTTGACTTCGAGTCCGGCCTGCAGCAGTCCAGGAGAGGCTGGTTACGAGCCCATTAACAGCCCTCTCTAGCCCAGCACGTTCAGCCCCCTCCAGCCCAACGTTCAGCCCTCTCCAGCCCAGTGATCTACGTGTGTAACAGCCAGCATTGCGTCCAACAGGGAGGAGTAACAACCGGCCCTTCTCCTTTCTACTCTTCACCTTGTAACGGCTGCTGCATTGAAGAAGAGCTGTTGTAACTGCCCATTAACCGCAGCCCAAGAAGCCAGCCGGAAGGGATGCACATTCAGCACCTTCGAAACTCCTCCTTTTCTGTACCGAGATCCATCGATCGACTTCAGCAAAGGTCCTCATCGCAGCAGCAACCATCAACGTAACCAGAACCTTCAACAGCGGCCTTCAACACAACAGGGAGACTTGTCTGCACACGATCCTTTACACAAAAGGCTCGAAGTTACACTGGATCAGACAATAAACGCTAGCCAAGGTGAGTATTGTTCTACATCTCTCTTTCCGTCGTTACATTACCATCCCTCTGTATCCGAACCCTTTGACATCGTTCCTCTCTTCACGTCCAACCAGTGTAGACAACTCAACCTCACTCTTCTCATCTATTTCCAGACTAGACGCCAACAAGTCTTTGACTCCTGCACACGCTCGGATTGTCCCAATTCTTTGGTTCTACACTCGACCTAACCTAGGGAGTCAAGTGGTAATGGTCTCTCACTCTCTTTACTGCCTAGTTTCTCTTTTTGTTCAGTCACACCAAGGGCAAGAATTGATCTTCCCTTCCTACTATGTTACAGATCAAGAGCCTTTCCGTCGCCCAGAATGTTCGTTAAATTACATCCAAAGACCTTAGTAGGGGTAAGTAAATCTTCTCTCGCTCCTTGATTACATAACTCTGTGATGGAATAGGTTAGAGTATGTTGTTGTGTTGCTGATGATCTTAGGAACTTGGATTAATAATCAGTTAGGATCGGAAAAAGGGTGTTAAAAAATGGTAGAAACAAACCTGTTGTAATTAAATGGAGTTTTTTCCAGTTTTGTGAATTTGGAAACTGTCCATCTTGTGAAACAATGTTAAGGAGTTACAGTGAAGATCCACCGTTGAAATTTTAATAGGTCATAGATGTATGTAGTTTACTGTGTCAAAATTGGAGAATAAACGAACGGTCGGATTAAAAGTTATAAGGTCCCAAAGTAGAGTAGTTGAGCTGTTGCAGTTTCTCAGTTTTCTATATTGGCGAGCAGCCAACTTTGTGACCAGATTTAGGTATGCTAAATTTGGCTGAATTTTGGATATGATATATTTGACATATTATTGTAGAACATATTAAAATTTGAGAGGAATCCAGCGAGTGGTTTGGGATTTATGATTTTTCAAAGATTGAGTCGTAAGCAGTTTTTCTGTTGTGCTGAAATTTGGTTTTGTGAGATAGTTTTAAATAGGATTTTGATCTCCTTTACGGCTGAATTTTGGATATATTATAGATAAGATTTTATAGTAGAACATATCAAATTTTGGGATAAATCCAGCGAGTAGTTTAGGAGTTATGATTTTTCAAAGTTAAGACAGTGTGCTGTTTGTTAAGTGTTGTAACCAACTTTAGAAATTTTTGTAGAAGTGATGCTTTAACAGTTTTAAGAAATTCCTTCTCTTATGAGTAGATGGGATATCATATATGATCTAGGGAATTATTTCGGAATTTTTATAAGTTTATTCGAATTTCTTATTTGATGCCGAAGTTGGACCTTAACGATCTTTCGGAAAATAGGAAAATGGGTAAGTGGCCAATTTGTAACCAAAATCATCTTTAGGAGTTAGAATATGACTTGTTAGTCTCAAATAAGAGTTTAGGGTTGAATTATGGAATTTTTGGAAGTTTCAGGACCAAGGGTAAAATCGTCATTTTACCATAAATTGGCACTGTATTAAGTTTTGTTCTAATAGGATCTACTATCTTAGAAGTCTTAGACTTCTAATCACCTAGAAAGTGTGCTGACACACTTGCCTCCTTTGACAGGCCACTGAATTCCAACTGTGCATATCGATTTGCGAATTAGAAAGTCGAGATCTGATTCAGGTAAGTCTACGGACTTACTTAGTTGACTTCTTGTATGAGTGTAATGTGTATGAGTGGTGTTTGTTAGTTATGATAAACAACAAAATCGGATTAGTCCGACTTTATTACTTACGTAATTGACCCAAGTGTATGATAACGGGTCGTGACATCATCTGCCTAGCTCTTGCGAGAGTCTAGGAGGTTCCCTGCGACCAGCCCAGTCCGGTAGACGGTCAGATGCATTAGTACCATTCCGCGTTGGTAAACGGGGACAGGGGCGAGGTTTGGGAATCCCTCGTGTCACAAAATAAGTATCATTAGTAATGACCTATCACTTAATTAAAGATAATAAAAGGATTGAGTGTTGCATGTTGATTGTGTATGATGTGTGATTGTGCTTTTACCTTTATACTTATGCATAGAATGTTAGCTAACGGTTTTATACCGCTTGTAGATGCCTTGCAGGTTAAGACAGTTATAGAGAGATCCGGAGGGAATGGTCAGCCGGGTCCACATACTCATTTAGTTGGGGACGAGGTTGTCTTATATACTTCATATGCGTCGTTTTAGTACCTTTGATTTGTAAGGCTGATACATATTTTTCATGTATATATTGTTTAAAGTTTTCAAATGTTTTAATATTTTTGTGCCTTGTTGTAAGATCCAAGTTAAATTGTTGTCAAACTAAGGTCGGGACCCATTGTGAGGTCCTAACCAGTAGCTTCCCGAGTTCTCTGAATTTGGGGTGTTATAGCTGATACCCATAGGACACGGTAACCCACTCCATTGGGAGAAGGAGAAACCGAGATTACAAATGTGAGATTTGAGGGGAGAATGAGAGATGTGTTTCTTGTTTGCACAGGGTTTGTCCAAGCAAAGAAGATGAGGTGTGTTGGAAGAGCAAGAAGTGTACAGAGTAAGCCATATGAGGTGTGTTTTGGAAGAACAAGAAGAGCAAGAAGTGTATAGAGTAAGCCATATGAGGTGTGTTTTGGAAGAGCAAGAAGTGTACAGAGTAAGCCATAAACAACAACACATATGCTCAAAATAGAGAAATCTGTATAAGCAACCTGTCAAAGAATGGAGGATGGTAATGAAACGTAATATACCATATTAGTGGAGGGTAAAATAGGAAAGAAAGGGATAAAAGGGTAAAATAGGAAATCCCCTATTCATTGGGGGAAGTCTCTCTTTTATTATAGTAAGGATATATATATAAATCCAATAAACTAAGCTAGCGAGATCCACGGAAGGAGTGGTGGTCCGTACATTCTACCCCCGACTAACTATGCTCGTGATTTTGAAAAACAAAAAGTCGGAACCCTTGCGGGTTCTATTTATTTCTCGTTTGACCTTTAGAAGATTGCGAGTGCCATTATTGTCAACCTAGGGCTCTTATACCATATTGTAACACCCCAAATCCGTGGGACTCGGGATGCTACGGGCGGAGAGCTCACAATGGGTCCTAACTCTTGGCCTGGTAACAATTTCACTAGATCTTACAACAAGACACAAATAAAGGCAAAAACCGAAATACATTTTAATGCAAATGTTATGATCCCCGGAAATAAACAACAGACTCCAGCCGAGTTTACAACGCCAAGACCCAAACGTCAATACATAACAATATACCACATATAAAACACAGGACTCAACTCCCAAACACATACCACAATGTACGGACCCCGGCTGCCCACTCTTCCGGATCTCTCGGCCGCATCCCTAACCTACAAGGAAACTACAACAACATCGGTATAAAACTGTTAGCTAGCATTTAAAGCATTAGAATCATGGTATTGGCACACACACATAAGGCATCATAACACACAACATGATCTAAACAACACCTTAAGCTTTAGAACGATCATAAATCCTCAAAACTCACCTAAGGTTCATGGCCACTACTTGGCATTCACCCTAAGTTATGCTAGATCAAACCTAGCATGATACTACTGAACATAACTAGATCGAGGAAAAAGGTACTCACACGAGGTCGAAGGCGGAAGACGATCTACGGATGTCGAGTTTGGATTCGATAGCCTTTTTTTCGGGGCGCTTCCGAACCTAACACCAAAACTAAAAAAATTTAGCTTATCCGCTAAATATGATCGTAATATATACGATATATTAATGTGAGGTAAACTCGTTTTCAAAAGCCAATGTTCAAAACCCGCAATACATTTTCCGGGCAAATTATACGAACATAAGAACTGGGTCATAAACCACAATTAAAATCTTTAGGGTAATAATCCGAAATTAATCCAATCAAGGGCATAATTGCTAATTTGTAAAACCGGGTCAATATATGTAATTAATTTTCTACAGAGGCCATAAATGCAAACTTCCAAAACTGTGGGTCAAAACTACAACATAAAAATATGGGTACATTAGTGTAATTACACTAGATTCATAGGGGGCCCATTTGTAAATAACCCAAAAGGGTTTCTTCAACCTACTGGTGAAGGCGAGACGCTAGGGAAGCCTGGGAAGGCAGCACAGGCAGCGGGGAGGATCACAGGGGCTTTCTCTAACGGCAAGGGCTTTATGGCTCCGGCAGGGCACGTGATGGCACAGGGGAAGGGTAAGGTGACGGCATTGGATTCTCCGGCGAAGAGAAGACGGCTAGGGTTGGGCAGAGCAACAACGGCTCCGATGGTAGTTGTGAAGCCGGAAGGGCTTTCCGGCTACGGTGGTGCAGCGCATCGAAGAAGGCAGTGACTCCTGCGACCTTTTACAACTGTTCGAGATGATGGAAAGAACAAAGAGGCTCGAGGATGGCGGCGGCGTTGCAGAGGCAAAGGCGAGGTGACCAAGGACGGCTTCTCCGGCAAGGTATCTACTATTTCTGGCATGACAAAAGGAAGAAGAGAGACTTGGAGAAGAAGTGGTCTTGTAGGCTGGTGCAAGAGGACACTTCCCACATTCTCTCACACACACCTCATTCCATTGGAGGAGAGACTTGGAGAAGAAGAAAAACTCTCTCATTTTGGGGAAGAAGAAGAACATCAAAACTTAGAGTGATAGTGAGTTTTTGAGTGATTTTTAGAGTCTTGGGTTGAAGAACTTTTGGAAGCTTTGTTAGAGACGTTTTGGAACTTCTTTTGAAGAGTTGTAAGTCTTGCTTAAACTTATATCCAGCTGAGATTTCTTGTTTTTACTTGCTTTTCTTTCATCGTCTAGCTATGAAAACCATGTATGCTTCTGTGATGATTTTGGATCTTGAAATGCATGTTATTGGCTAGTTTATTGTGATTCTGGAGTGATGGATTGATGGTTATGGCTTGGGTGATGATAGGATGGACTTGTATGTTAGTTTAGGATGATTCGTATGCACAAAACCTAACCTAGGAGGAAAAATCGACCTGTTCTTCAGGCAGATCGTCCGATTTTCTTATGATCCACCCGATTTTTCTCTCTGTTGTTTTTTAATTGATGAATCTGAATGTTAGGATGTTAGGTTGTTGAAATCCTAGTGTTTGTTAAGCATCATATAGCTTAGGGTGACCTAATGCTAGCAAACTAAGTGAGGGAAGAGACCTAACCGGTGATTTCCGATCTTAGATACCTAAGATGATGAACTCTAGGTAGTAGTGAGCCTCATAAGCCGCTATTGGATTGAGTGTGCTAGGATTGTTGCTTGAGACTTGCCTATTCCGAGACTTACCCATTAAGGAGAGGTTTGCCCCTTAAGTAGAGTCCGGTTTGTGTAGAATTCCCAACTTTAACCCCTTGAGACCTACCCGGTAATAGGAGTTTGGTGCGGGATTAGTGAAGCATGAGACTTACCCAGTAATTGCTTCCATTAGAGAAACACCCTTTCCCAACACCGCAGCCTTGTCCTTAGAATCTTTAGAAGCTTGAGTCCAATGCCATAACCGGAAATCTTGACCTCTAGAATCCACTTTTCTCTCTTTGATCACATATCTTGTGTTTTTTGTTGCTTGCTTGTTTTGCTAGCTTGAGTTGTTAGTTTGATTTATTATCTTGCTTGATTTGTGATCTTTGCTTGATCACCACAAAAACCCAACCAAAAATATCATGATTTTCATTTCTTTATTTCTTTCTCTTTTCTTAGACTAGATTCGCACTATCTATGATCACTTGTTTGATTTGATTTCACCTTAGTCTTCGTGTTCGACCTCGGAATACTATCCTTGCTACAAGACGACCCATACACTGTGGGTTCGCTAGGAGTTAGGAAATTATATCAAGTTATAAATTGTAAGACTTTTGTGCTATACATTTCTAGCGTAACAGCAACCCTACACCATTTTGTGAGTCTTTTTACACTTGTTTGATTCTATTTCTTACATTCAGAAAAATGTAAGATTTGAAGTATGGGATGGTGAACAAAATTATTTTCAAACGTTTTAAAATTCCCCTCGTTTTCAAAAACTTCTACTTTCTATTTTCGAAAAATTTTCTCACCTTTTCAAACACTAGTCATATGACTACCTTGGTGGTCGTCCGACCGGTACATCCGAAAACTTCTCCAACATTTACGTTTCTTTTTTTTTGCACCTTTTTATCTTGTTTGTATGGAGCAAGTTGTCTGACGGGTAGGTCGGTCGTACGACCTATCTACTCAACTTCGTTCGATCTTGCTATTATTTTGTCAACATGCATATTCTATTTTGTGCTATCTTATTTTTCAAAAAAATTGAATTTTCTCTCTTTGATTTCATACCGATTGAGGATGCTCGAGATCTCGCTCTCCAACTACCTTGTTTATGCCATTGAATATTTGGTTTAATGATAAGCGAATTTCATGGCATAACCCCGTGAGGTTTTCTTTAGGCTTATGGACATACTGTTTGTGTATTCTCTTTTCTGAGTGATCTCTTATATGTTTTGACTATTTGGAACTTACGATAGGCGCCTTGTCAAAACTACGTGCTTGTTTTTGTTCTTACAACTTATAAAAATAATTATAACATTATTTGTTAAACCCTCTATTCATTTTGACTACCCCGTGCATAACTATCCATCTTATGAGCCCGTTTTGGCATGTCTTAACCTTTTTTGTTCGCCCCACAAAAATATCTCTAGCCATGTTTAGCCTCATTTGACCCATCCGAGAATTAAGAGGCAACTCCATGCATTGGAAGAAGAAAGCAAGACTCGAGTATGGGATCGTGTGCAGTGAAGAACATCAACGTATAAAGATCCTTGCGGTGTAAGTGCATAAAGTGAAGGAAAATAAAAGTATAATCACGTAATACAAGTGTGCACCACGTGGATCTACCCGGGGATCGGAAAAAAAGAAAGCGAATGAATGAAGTCTTACGAAGTACAAAACTGCTAAAGTGAATAAATGTAACAAGTGTTGTGATCAAGAGTGAATAAATCAGGATCATAAAAAGATAACCCATCTTGAGCTTCGAGACGTCTTGGTTCCCGAATCTTATGACACCATATATCCAAACAAACTCCTCATCATCTATTCATTACATGGACAAGTTACAACTTATAAAAGTTCTCTTGATTCATAATTATACTTACAAGAAAGGATGCATGGTAGAGACTGAGAACACCCTGATAAGCTTATGGTTAAAGGTCTTCATATATTAGTTGAGTTTGCGTAATAACCGAAATTTTAAGTTTTCGACGAATGGAAATTGACCAAATCCGATACGACAATCATAATTAAATAAATAAATAAACTATATAAAACGAGTTTAAACGTTATCATTTTATGTGACCTTAAATCACATAAAATGATAACACAAAATTTATTAATAAAATAAATATATAAATAATAAAAATAAAGATAATACCGAATTAATTCCGTATTATATATTTTGTCCGTACCTAACTAGAACCCGAGCGAGTGACGGATTCCTTTTCCGTGCTAATTTAAAAGCGGGCCGGATGTGGGCCACTGCGAAGCCCAATCAGCAGCCCACCTCCTAATTTAACTTAACCCTAAACTTTCCTAATCACCCTACTAATTAATCTTCCCCTAACCTACTGTCGTTACAACTCCTGCCGCCTACTTCTCGCAAAGCCTCGATACACAGCAATTGGCCGCCGGAATTCCTGCAACCGCTGCTGCCTCGCCTTCAACCGGAGACGCCGCCGTCGAGTGCCACTGAACCGTCCGCCGCCGCGACCACCAAGGCCGCCAGGTGAGCCGCTGTCCCCTTTCTCCTTCCTCCCGCATCCCGCCATTTTTCTGTTTCTGTTTCGAGCCGAGGACTTCACCCGCCGCTTCTCTGCAGTGCAGCCGCGCCGCGCCACCAGTCGGCCGCCTGCCGGATTCGGCCGACCACCAGGTACGTCGTCCGCCTCTCCTTCGTCCTCTTCTGTTCCGGCGCGTGACTACCGCAGTGTTGTTGATGTGCTGAAACCGCAGGACCTTCCGTCTCCGTTGATCGGAACTTACGCAGCAGTAGCAATCGACACCAGGGAGGGGGCCGCCGGAACGCCAGTGAGCCGCCTCGCAGCACCGGAATCCGGTAAGTGATTGCTCCTCCCCTCCTTGCTGTCCATCCTCATCTCTTTTCGATCGAAGCTGTAAACCTCGTCTTGCTCTAGTGCGGTCCCGAAGCACGGGATCGTAACCCTTGCAGCCCAGAACCCAAAAACGCCGAGCAAGCCTCCAGTGCAGCCATACCGAGTCACACTGCACGCGGAACCTGCCCAGCCGCGAGTCGCTTTCCCTGTGAGTCCTCAGTTTAGCCTTCCGTCTCTTCTTATTTTTCGGTTTGAATCTGTTACATTAGGGACAGTGGAGATGGTAAGATGGGTGAGAGAGGAGTATGTAGAAAGGCTGTTGGTTGTGTGTGTGTTTCTGCATATGATAGACATAAGGGGCTGCTGCAAATTTAATTTAATTCCTTCAGCTTTTAGGTTATGAACAGTCCATCTTGTCGATCAATTATAAAACGTTTGAATAAAGATCCACCGTTGAATTTTGGATATGTTGTAGACGGATATATGTAGTTTATCGTATTAAAATTTGGGGAGAAATGAACGGTCGGATTGAAAGTTACGAGCTCCCGAAGTTAGGTAGTTGAGCAGTTTTATTAAACTTAAAAATTGGCTAAGTATAGGAAAGTAGAATGAAGAACCGACTTTGGGAATTATTATAAAAATATCGGCTGAACAGTTTGGAGTTTTTCTTTCTTCTAAGGTTAGATAGAACCTCATAGATGATCTAGAGATTAAATTCGGAAAATTTATAAGCTGTTAAGAATTTTATATTTAGAGCCGAAGTTAAACTTTTTTTGATTCTTCCGGAAAATAGAAACATAGGAAAATGTCAGTTCCGAACCAAATAAAATTCTAAGAGTTAGGATATAATTTGAGAACTTCAAATAGGAGTTGGGACATGAATTTTAGGGTTTTCGAGAAAATCGGAACCAAGGGTAAAATGGTCATTTTACCCTAAAACTAATACTGTAACTAATACGTCTTAATACTTTTGATCTTAGAAGTTTTAGACTTCTATCTACGCGAAAGTGTGCTAATGCACTTATCGCCTTTGACAGGCAACTGAGTGGATACAGTTACAGAGCGAGTGGTTATTAAAGAGTCGAGCGTTATAACAGGTAAGTCCTTTGGGCTTACTTAGCTGACTGCTAAATATGAGTATAAATGATGATGGTGGTGTGTGATTGACATGTTAGAGAGATAGGTTGTGATATATAAATACCGACTTGTATTTTGGCCTAAGAGTAACGGGCGGTGGCATTCCGCTCAGTAGCTCGCAGGGCGCTGGGGGTTTCTTTCGGGACTAGTCCACACATGGTTTGTAGTGATGCTACCAAAGGAAGTCAGCTATACCTACACCAGTTGGATAAGGAACGGAGGCGAGAACTAATAATAATTCTCGTGCCACAACTTAAATTGAATAATGTGAATCACTTAAATAACAGATAATAATTGGTTGAGTGCCAGCATGTTGTTTGTTTATTTTTTTATTTCTGCTTGTGTTTGTGCTGTTATCCTTTTGCTTATATTTGGATAGTTAGCTAACGGTTTATCCGTGTTGTAGATCTGTAGAGATAGACAGTTGCAGAGAGATCCGGAACGGATGGTCAGCCGGATCCACGTACTCATTAGACGGGGACGGGGGAGTCTTCCATACGTCATGCATGTTATGTATCTTTATATATGTTTGTAAGGCTGTCACATGTGTACGTTTATACCATTAAAAATATTATGTTTCAGAAATTGTTTTAAATACGTTTGTGCCTTGTTGTAAGATCCAAGTAATGTTGTTGTTAAACCAAGGTCGGGACCCATTGTGAGGTCCTAACCAGTAACTCCCCGAGTTCCGAGAATTTGGGGTGTTACAACATGGTATCAGAGCTCTGGGTTGGCAACAATGGCACTTGAAATCTTCTGAAAGACCGAATGTATAAAATAACTAGAACCCGAAAGGGGTCTAAGATTTTCAAAACGGATTTCTGTTTTTACACACGTGCATAGTCGGGTTGTTGGGTTAGTAGTACGTCGGACCACCATCGTTCTCCGTGGATCTCTGCAGCTTGGAACGATAGGTGAGTTAGTATATAGACTTATATCGATAGGTTTTAGTGTAATTATATATTTGTGTGTGTGTAGTATGCTAGTATCCTAAAGGATATCTTGTATTCTTTAGTTGTGATATCATGAAGCGATTAGCGCCTCATGATAAATCGGTAACGAGTTTGAAGAGTTTTCCACACGAGATAAGGGATTCAGACCAAGATTTAGTATAATACTCTGATGGACGTCCTGGTGACTTATAAATCATCCGAAGGACGGGTGGGCAAAGCAGTAAAGATGTTCAGAAAGTTTTACCGCCAGTACAACCGGATGAGAAAGAAGTCCCGAGTCAGCTTAGAAAGAAGAAATTGAGAATCATGTAAGGAGCTCTGTCGTATGAAGTCGAGAGATGAATTAGAAGAACCATGCAAGAGACGACGAGAGCGTAGAATGGAGATAAAAATGGAGAAACAAGAATCATATCGAACGGAGTACAACCAAGAATTTCGGTGTAAAGGACGTGACTATCAAGACGGACGCCGCCAGAAGCAAGCATGGACATGAGAGTACAAAGAAGATAGAGTGTTGACCCAGTTGTGAGAGGTTAAAAGGTACAAAGATAAAGAGTGAGTTTGATGATGAGAAATAAATCCTGTAACCATGGAAGCATGTGGAGTCCTTCAAGGATATGAGAGTTTTGAATGAAAGTCCGACATAAGTATCCAAGAAACTAGAAGTCTAAAAAATTGAGACAACGAGTTTTTATAAAGGCGACATGATCAAGACGACACTAAACAAGGGGAAGAATGTGGAAAAGTGATTTGGTGGACTCAAGGGTCCGCAATAATTTCTCAATTTCAAAGAGATTTAAGTTACCAACACTAACGGTTCATAACAGAGAACCGCAAACAGATGATGACTAAAGTAAGGAGAGTCGCGAAGACACGCTTACAAGCTAATGTGGAAGACTTGATGAACTCATTGGTGACAGATGAATACTAGGACTAGACTCAGAAGAGTATAGTGACCTCATAAGAGAACAAGAGAAGTGCAGACTGAGGAGGAAACTAAAAGAGTATTAACAAAGAAACTAGAGGAGATAGATGTTGACCAAGTCTATCAAACCTCAAAAGAGATAGAAGAACAATAAGCCTGTGATTTTATGGAAGGTCAACTACATACCAGTCAGTAATAATTGAGACATAACACGTGCGGGTCTACCAGTGGTACTGGTTATCAGATAAGGGGGATAACTATAGAATGATGAACGAATTTTATAGACGTCTAGAGGACCCTTCAAGAGATCAACAACGACAAATGTGAAGCTAAATCGATCCGCGTACTAGCACCTTAATAATAACATGAAGACCAAGGGAAGCGTGTGAGGAATTTACTGTCTACTGGCTAGGAAAAGGGTGCATATCACAGTTAGTACGGATGGATTATAAAAGAAGAACTAGAGGAGTAAGAAGAAGTAGATAATTTTGATCAGATCCTACGTCAGACCAGATAGAAGTTACTTAGCATTCCACACAAATAGAGTTGCTTGAGTTGGGGAAGCAGTTAGAGGAGTTAGCAGAGAAGGGCTTTAGATGTCCTGGTGTTTCTCGCTGGGGTGCGCCAGTTTTATTTGTGAAGAAGAAGGACGGATCGATGAGGTTGTGCATATACTACAAAGAACTGAATAAAGTCACCATCAAGAACAAGTATCCATTGCCGTGCATAGATGATCTGTTGGATCAGTTGCATGGGGCATCTGTGTTCTCGAGGATAGATTTGAGATCAGGTTATCACCAGCTGAGGGTGAAAGATCAGGACATACCTAAGACGGCATTCCGGACTAGGTATGGTCATTATGAGTTTGTAGTGATGCCATTCGGGCTCACTAATGCGCCAGCAGTATTTATGGAGTTGATGAATGGGATTTTCATCGACTTCTTAGACCAGTTTGTAGTGGTCTTCATCGACGACATCCTAGTTTACTCTAGAAGTCGAGAGGAGCATGCTGGACACTTGAGGACCGTGCTGAAGATTCTACAGGATAGTCAGCTATATGCTAAACTATCCAAGTGTGAGTTCTGGATGTCCGAGGTGGCATTCCTTGGCCATGTAGTGACCGCTGAAGGGATTAAGGTCGACCCGGCGAAGATTGAGTCAGTGTCTTCTTGGCAACCTCCGAAGAACGTGAAGGAGGTTCGCAGTTTCCTTGGATTGGCAGGGTATTACCGTCGGTTTGTGGAAGGGTTCTCCCTGATCGCCGACCACTTACTTCCCTCCTAAGAAAGACTACTCGGTTCGTCTGGTCTGAGCCGTGTCAGCAGAGCTTTGATGAGCTGAAGAGGAGATTGACGTCTGCTCCGATCTTAGCACAGCCTGAGGGTACAGAAGACTTCGTAGTGTACAGTGATGCATCCAAGCTGGGCTTGGGGTGTGTCTTGATGCAGAGGGGTAAGGTTATAGCATATGCGTCTCGACAGCTGAAGACGTATGAAGAGAACTACCCCACTCACGACCTGGAGTTAGCAGCAGTAGTGCACGCTCTTAAGATCTGGCGTCATTATCTCTATGGAGCGACCTGTCAGATCTTCACAGACCATAAGAGTCTGAAGTACATATTCACGCAGCGGGAGTTGAATAACCGCCAGAGGCGGTGGCTAGAGTTGATCAAGGATTTTGACCTTGAGATTCTTTACCACCCCGGAAAGGCGAATGTAGTTGCCGACGCTTTGAGTCGGAAGACGCCTCAGGAGAAGGCAATAGCTCGGTTGACAGTACAACCACAGCTACAGAGAGACTTATCTTGGTTAGAGATAGAGATCCAGTTCCCCGACACAGCTCATCAGTTAGCCACCATGGAGTTACTTCCTGACCTGTTGGGTGAGATCCGACAGAAGCAAGAGACCTGTCCGATGTTGACCCAGATCCGAGACCGGATGTCGCGAGATGAGGCACCTCAGTTCACTATTGGTGCCGATGGAGTGATGAGACGACAGGACCGTGTTTGTGTGCCATCAGACCGTGAGCTGAGGCAGAGGATACTAGGTGAGGCTCATACTACCCCTTACTCCGTACATCCCGGAGCGAGTAAGATGTATAGGGACTTGAGACGTTCCTTCTGGTGGGGTGGTTTGAAGCCTGATGTGGCCCGTTATGTAGCTCAGTGTGCGACCTGTCAGCAGGTCAAGATTGAGCACCGTAGATCCGGAGGAGAGCTACACCCACTTCCAGTACCACACTGGAAGTGGGAAGACATTTTTATGGATTTCGTCACTGGATTGAGGCTCAGCAGAGGCTTTGATGCCATTTGAGTGGTAGTAGACCGTCTGACGGAGACCGCACGTTTCATTCCGATTAAGGAGACGTGGCCGGTAAGTCGTCTAGCAGAGGAGTTCACCAGGCATATTGTGAGACTCCATGGTGTACCGAGGACTATCGTATCCGACAGGGATGGACGTTTTACCTCGAGGTTCTGGCAGCAGGTACATACTGCTCTGGGTACGAGTCTTCACTTTACCACTGCCTACCACCCACAGACAGACGGTCAGTCAGAGAGGACCATCCAGACCCTGGAGGACATGTTACGGGCATGTGTGCTAGATTGGGGACAGGTATGGCCAGATCACCTCCCACTAGTAGAGTTTTCATATAATAACAGCTGGCATGCGTCTATTGGGATGGCACCTTATGAGGCTTTGTACGGCCGGAGATGTCGTACACCGCTATGTTGGGATGAGCCTAGCAAGGCTGATGGAGAAGTACCAGATCAGATTCAGGACGACATCGCCCGGATCGCCTTAGTCCGGGAGAGGATGTTAGCAGCTCAGAGTCGTCAGAAGTCCTACGCCGACAAGAGGCGTCGACCTTTGGAGTTTAAAGTAGGTGCACAGGTGTGGTTGAGAGTGTCACCTACGAGGGGAGTTAGACGTTTCGGCATTAAGGGGAAGCTGAGTCCCCGGTATGTCGGACCATTTGAGATCGTAGAGAGAGTCGGAGAGGTTGCCTACCGACTAGCACTGCCACCGAGATTAGGGGGAGTACACCCAGTTTTTCATGTATCTCAACTGCGAGAGTACATTCCGGATCCGAGACACGTCATCAGCCATGAGGATCTGATAGTGGAGCCTGACCATACATTTGTAGAGCACCCAGTAGCTGTCTTGGAACGCAGTACCAGACGTCTGCGATCCAAGGAGATACCTATGCTGAGGATCCAGTGGTCTAGGAGAGGAGCTGATGAGGCCACTTGGGAGACTGAGGAGAGTATTAGACGTAATTATCCTGAGTTCTTTGCGGGGTTAGAGACTGTTCTGTTTGACGAGTTAGTACTCAGATGTTGTGTTGTTTGACCTTTCAGGTTTTCATGTTGGTTGAGTGTTGCTGTTTCTCTTTGTGATACTTGGTTGTTTGATGCCTGAGTAGCTGCTTGGTAGAAAACGAGGATGTCGATAAAACTAAAATATACCGAAAGAAATGTGTGAGTAAGGGAAATAATCTAAGTTTCGGGACGAAACTTCTTTTAAGGGGGCACTGATGTAATAACCGAAATTTTAAGTTTTCGACGAATGGAAATTGACCAAATCCGATACGACAATCATAATTAAATAAATAAATAAACTATATAAAACGAGTTTAAACGTTATCATTTTATGTGACCTTAAATCACATAAAATGATAACACAAAATTTATTAATAAAATAAATATATAAATAATAAAAATAAAGATAATACCGAATTAATTCCGTATTATATATTTTGTCCGTACCTAACTAGAACCCGAGCGAGTGACGGATTCCTTTTCAGTGCTAATTTAAAAGCGGGCCGGATGTGGGCCACTGCGAAGCCCAATCAGCAGCCCACCTCCTAATTTAACTTAACCCTAAACTTTCCTAATCACCCTACTAATTAATCTTCCCCTAACCTACTGTCGTTACAACTCCTGCCGCCTACTTCTCGCAAAGCCTCGATACACAGCAATTGGCCGCCGGAATTCCTGCAACCGCTGCTGCCTCGCCTTCAACCGGAGACGCCGCCGTCGAGTGCCACTGAACCGTCCGCCGCCGCGACCACCAAGGCCGCCAGGTGAGCCGCTGTCCCCTTTCTCCTTCCTCCCGCATCCCGCCATTTTTCTGTTTCTGTTTCGAGCCGAGGACTTCACCCGCCGCTTCTCTGCAGTGCAGCCGCGCCGCGCCACCAGTCGGCCGCCTGCCGGATTCGGCCGACCACCAGGTACGTCGTCCGCCTCTCCTTCGTCCTCTTCTGTTCCGGCGCGTGACTACCGCAGTGTTGTTGATGTGCTGAAACCGCAGGACCTTCCGTCTCCGTTGATCGGAACTTACGCAGCAGTAGCAATCGACACCAGGGAGGGGGCCGCCGGAACGCCAGTGAGCCGCCTCGCAGCACCGGAATCCGGTAAGTGATTGCTCCTCCCCTCCTTGCTGTCCATCCTCCTCTCTTTTCGATCGAAGCTGTAAACCTCGTCTTGCTCTAGTGCGGTCCCGAAGCACGGGATCGTAACCCTTGCAGCCCAGAACCCGAAAACGCCGAGCAAGCCTCTAGTGCAGCCATACCGAGTCACACTGCACGCGGAACCTGCCCAGCCGCGAGTCGCTTTCCCTGTGAGTCCTCAGTTTAGCCTTCCGTCTCTTCTTATTTTTCGGTTTGAATCTGTTACATTAGGGACAGTGGAGATGGTAAGATGGGTGAGAGAGGAGTATGTAGAAAGGCTGTTGGTTGTGTGTGTGTTTCTGCATATGATAGACATAAGGGGCTGCTGCAAATTTAATTTAATTCCTTCAGCTTTTAGGTTATGAACAGTCCATCTTGTCGATCAATTATAAAACGTTTGAATAAAGATCCACCGTTGAATTTTGGATATGTTGTAGACGGATATATGTAGTTTATCGTATTAAAATTTGGGGAGAAATGAACGGTCGGATTGAAAGTTACGAGCTCCCGAAGTTAGGTAGTTGAGCAGTTTTATTAAACTTAAAAATTGGCTAAGTATAGGAAAGTAGAATGAAGAACCGACTTTGGGAATTATTATAAAAATATCGGCTGAACAGTTTGGAGTTTTTCTTTCTTCTAAGGTTAGATAGAACCTCATAGATGATCTAGAGATTAAATTCGGAAAATTTATAAGCTGTTAAAAATTTTATATTTAGAGCCGAAGTTAAACTTTTTTTGATTCTTCCGGAAAATAGAAACATAGGAAAATGTCAGTTCCGAACCAAATAAAATTCTAAGAGTTAGGATATAATTTGAGAACTTCAAATAGGAGTTGGGACATGAATTTTAGGGTTTTCGAGAAAATCGGAACCAAGGGTAAAATGGTCATTTTACCCTAAAACTAATACTGTAACTAATACGTCTTAATACTTTTGATCTTAGAAGTTTTAGACTTCTATCTACGCGAAAGTGTGCTAATGCACTTATCGCCTTTGACAGGCAACTGAGTGGATACAGTTACAGAGCGAGTGGTTATTAAAGAGTCGAGCGTTATAACAGGTAAGTCCTTTGGGCTTACTTAGCTGACTGCTAAATATGAGTATAAATGATGATGGTGGTGTGTGATTGACATGTTAGAGAGATAGGTTGTGATATATAAATACCGACTTGTATTTTGGCCTAAGAGTAACGGGCGGTGGCATTCCGCTCAGTAGCTCGCAGGGCGCTGGGGGTTTCTTTCGGGACTAGTCCACACATGGTTTGTAGTGATGCTACCAAAGGAAGTCAGCTATACCTACACCAGTTGGATAAGGAACGGAGGCGAGAACTAATAATAATTCTCGTGCCACAACTTAAATTGAATAATGTGAATCACTTAAATAACAGATAATAATTGGTTGAGTGCCAGCATGTTGTTTGTTTATTTTTTTATTTCTGCTTGTGTTTGTGCTGTTATCCTTTTGCTTATATTTGGATAGTTAGCTAACGGTTTATCCGTGTTGTAGATCTGTAGAGATAGACAGTTGCAGAGAGATCCGGAACGGATGGTCAGCCGGGTCCACGTACTCATTAGACGGGGACGGGGGAGTCTTCCATACGTCATGCATGTTATGTATCTTTATATATGTTTGTAAGGCTGTCACATGTGTACGTTTATACCATTAAAAATATTATGTTTCAGAAATTGTTTTAAATACGTTTGTGCCTTGTTGTAAGATCCAAGTAATGTTGTTGTTAAACCAAGGTCGGGACCCATTGTGAGGTCCTAACCAGTAACTCCCCGAGTTCCGAGAATTTGGGGTGTTACAGTTTGAGCGTTACCTTTCATATCCCCTAAATACATGCGAGAGAGTTACACACATTCCCTTGAGTTGTCATGAAACTTATAAGTTTTGATCTTTATCTTATACAATAATTTGTGTGATGATGATGAGGTTTGGAGTTCTTGACTTTAGTAGCATCTAAGACATGTATTGGGATTTGAGTGCGAAATGTTGATAGCATGAATTATAGTCTATATTTTGGGACCTGTTTAGACGTTTTATCTTCAATAATCTGCATGTTTGAATGTATATTATGTGATTATATTGTCATTTCATCTACCTTTGCAAGAATCGAGGTCTACACCAAGTTTCGTTGTAATCATAGGTAAAATGGCACATTTTGGATCGAAATGGAGCTAAGGAGCAAAGGAGTCATTGGAGCTACATTTAGGAGCTTAAAAGAGAACCCAGGAAGCTTGGAATTAACAAAGAAGATTTACTTTGGACCAGATTCAAGAGATTTCACGTTCAGCTGAGATTCACCTCGGTCAGCTACAGTACCACCTCGACCGAGGTGATCTTGAGGAGCGCCCCAACCGAGGCGAATACTCTGACGCGGCGAGATATATTTTATTTGGCTGAGATCTTTTATTTTTGGAAGGAGAGATCTTATATTTTTGGGCTGGATTTCTGGAAGGAATATCTTATATTTAGGATATCTATTTTAGAGATATGGATATATTTTATTAGGAAATTATCTTTCTAAGATATTATTATATTTGGAAGCTGCAGTTAAGGGGATTTGTGGGACTTTCTTAGATTCCCTTTTGTTTGATTGTCTTGTTGGATTTGTGATCCAAGGAACGCTGATTTGTGTGATATTTGATTCAGTTATTGAAGCCTTATTCTTAAGGTTTTTGTATTCAAATATTCATTCTCTTCCCATATATTTGATTATTGCTTTCATGATGATGAGTGGTTAATTTCTTTGTACGATTCTAGGGTGATTGGATGAAAGTTGTGGTAAAGACGATGATAGAATAATCTTAATCCCAGTAGGACCCCGAAAGCTCGAGTCTTTATCCTTAACCCTAGAACATCTTGTTCAGTCGATGAACATCTCGGTCGGGGTGGAACTTGACTGACCGAGGTGACCCTTTCTGATCCGAAACTGAGAGTTAAGTGTTAGAGTTTGCCAAATCCTATTCTTATTACACCTTTCTTGGTTCAATGCAAGCTTAGGATAAGACTTACCCGGTGATTTCTTTGTTTGTTTACCCATGATCATAAGTGTAGGTAATAAAGGTTTATCCTTTATTGGGGTTTGAGTGTGCCTTTATTCCATCTTTGTGAGTTAGCTTGAGACTTACCCGGTAAAGGTTGATTCTATTCCCTTAGTTGGAGTGTTGGTTTGAGATTATAATTCCTTTCCTTAGTACCTTGAGACTTACCCGGTAATAGGAGCTTTTTGTTTGGAGTTAGTGAGTAGTGAGACTTACCCGGTAATCTATTCCACTTTAGAAACACCTTCCCTTTGCAAAACCTCAGTTTTGTCCGCTTATCTTGAGATCTTGAGTTGGAACCACAACTAGACGCTTTAATCCCTAGAATTTGCATATTTCCCTTTATTGACCTTATTATCATCTTTGATTGTTTTAATCTCTTTTGTGGTTATTTGCAATATTGACAACCTATACTTGCTTTGTTTCACCTAAGACCCTGAGATCGACACCCCGGAATTCTTGCTTTTACTATAATTGATCCGTACACTACGGGTTCGCATCCTTGTTTAAGCATATTTTCTCGGTTATAAATTTAAAGCTTGCACACACCGTTTGGAGCGAACAAGTTTTTGGCACCGTTTCCGGGGACTTGATCTAGACCGAGCCGGTTGCGGTTGTCTTTCGGGGCAATTGCCCCTATTGTTACTAACCACTCTACTTGAGTGACTTTTACAAGTTCTTTCTCTTAGGTTTATGCAAAGAACCCGTGTTGGGAAGGAAATTGTTCCTTACGATCCCGAACCAGAAAAGACATACAAAAGACGCTTGAAAGAAGCTAAGATGGCCAACCAAGACGATCGCGATCTTGAGGCTGAGTTGAATGAGGCGATGAAACAACTGTGCCTCAATAGGGAAGAACTGTGGCGCGAAAGGGAGGAAAATCGCACCAGAGCTGCAAAGATTGCAACAGATATGGCTGAGTTACGAGCTCAGATTTTGCCTCGACCAGACCCTCGACCGAGGCAGGATCCCGCTCCAGTTGCCCCGGCCGAGATACTTCCACCTCGGATGCCAGTCCGAGATGCTCTTTTTGCAGGTATCCCACAGACCTTAGGACAGAGGATGGACCCTAATCAGCAAGTGAGGCGTCTAGGAGTCAACCTAGGTGATCCAGCGGAACATGATTATGAACTTCGACCGCAAGTTCTTTACATGATCCGCCAATGCCAGTTTGGAAGTTTAGATAGGGAGTCTCCGCATCAACACTTACAAAATTATAATATTTTGATGGAGACCTTGAGACCTTCAAAAGTGGAAAATAATAATTACAAGCTAAGGCCTTTTTACTTTTCTTTGAAGGACAGGGCGCTTACTTGGTATCAGTCTCTTCCTCCCGGAAAGATCAACACTTGGGAGGAAATGACAACGGAGTTCTTAACTAAATTCTTTCCCCCTCCAAAACCGCTGAAATGAGAGGGAAGATCAATGCATTTATCATGAAGGACAAGGAGAGTTTTTTCAAGTCATGGGAGAGATTTAAAGACATACTTTTGGATTGCCCACATCATGGGATTCCAAAGATAGAGTTGTGGGAGATATACTTCAAAGCATTGGATGGAACTACCCAATTCAACCTTCAACTACTATTCGCCGGGACATTCATGGACATGCCGATTGAAGAAGCTTGGGAGTTCATTGAGAAACAAGCTTTGCACATGGAGAAATACTCCCACCAAGGAGCTGAAAATGGAGTTAAGAGAGTCAACTTCCAAGAAGCTCCATCAAATGATAATCAACTCACCTCCCTCAAGAATGATGTGAAGCAATTGAAGGACCTTTTGGTTGCTCACACCAAAAAGGAAGAGGGAGGATATCAAGGGTCAAGGAACAACAACAATGGTTCCCGGAACAACAACTACAACAACAATGGAGGCTCCAACAGCAACAATTGGAGATCCAACAATCAAAATTCGGGTAACCCTTACTCTAACTCCAATTCTAATAATTCTTCTAATCCTTTCCTCTCTTCTTCTTCTTCTACTCCATTGAAGAGCCAGGAGTCTGGATCAAGTTCGTCCCAGCCAGCGAAGAAAGATGCAGTGTTGGAAGCCATCTTGATCAAGCTCAATGCTATGGAGACGTCCATGACTTTATTTTCGAAGGCACAAAAAGCCTTAGAACAACAATTCTCTAACAAGGCGAATGAAGCGTCAAGAGATCCAGGGAAGCTCCCAGCAAGGACAGAGAGCAACCCAAAAGGACAAATCATGGCAATAACGACGAGAAGTGGACTGAAAACTGCAGATCCAGTGCCTCGGTCGATGCTAGTACAGACGAAGAACACCTCGGTCCAGGTACAGACGAAGAACACTTCGGTCGAGGTACCAACCGAGGTGGAGCCTCAGAAAGCGGAGGAGAAATCTGAAGTTTATGTTCCACCTCCTGCTTATAAACCACCACTTCCATTCCCCAGTTCAAGGGCCAAAGCACATCTAGACAAGCACTTTGGAATGCCCGCCTATGGGAAGTTCTTAAAGGAGATTCTATCAAGGAAGAGGAAACTGGAAGACTTTGGTGAAGTAAGGATGACATCTAAATCCTCGGAGCTCATTCAAATCATGAAGGAGAAGATGCCATCCAAGTTGAGAGATCCCGGCTCATTTTTCATTCCCATTCAAGTTGGGGATGTTACTTGTGAGGCGTTGTGTGATCTAGGAGCCAACGTGAGCATCATCCCGCTGGAGCTATGTGTGAAGATCGGACATGGAGAGCCCAAGCCGGTGAAGATAAGGTTATACATGGCGGACCGCTCCATTACCCATCCCGTGGGCATTTTGGAAGATGTTCCGGTTAAGTTAGGTAACTTATATTTACCTATAGACTTTGTTGTTCTTGATATTCTCGCAGATTATCCCGTCTCAATCATTCTCGGGAGACCATTTCTAGCAACTTCAAGTTGCAATGTGGATTGTAAGAACGTCAAGTTACAATTCAACATTGGCGGTGATCAAGTAGAGTTTGCATTGCTTGCTGCAATGAAAGGGGAGCCGTTGGAGGATGATATCTTCAACATCTATGATGAAGAAGAATCAAGAGAATTGGTGAGCTCTATCCTTATTAATGATCCACTTGAGAGAGTTATTAGTTTTAGCTTAATGAAGGAAGGTATAGATGTTTCTTGTGATGCAGATATACGGAGCTTAAAGGCATTAGAAAAAGATCCAGGAGCTAAGATTGAAAAGCTAATCTAGGAGAAGAGAATCTCCAGTTTCGGTTCCAGTTGCAGTACCTCGACCGAGGCACTCTCTGGACCAAGCGAGGTGTTCTTGACTGAAGAACATCTCGGCCACCCACTCTAGACCTCGACTGAGGTCGAAAGAGAGACGATGTCAACTGAGACTTCTGAAAGTCCAACTTCAATCTAAGTCTACTCCACTGGAAGGAGGAAGAAAGGATCCCCCTCAGAAAGCACCCCCAGTTGTGGAGCTTAAACAACTTCCAAGTCACTTGAGGTATGCTTTTCTTGGACCGGATTCTACTTATCCCGTCATTGTTAGTGCTTCCCTTTCTGAAACTGAATTATCTAAACTGATGCAAGTCTTGAGAAAATATCAAAAAGCTATGGGTTATACTATTGATGATCTTATTGGTATTAAGCCCTCTTTCTACATGTATAGAATACTTATGGAAGACGATCATAAGACTTCACAGGAACCTCAAAGACGGTTAAATCCGATCATGAAAGAGGTTGTGAAGAAAGAAATTCTTAAATTTTTGGATGCAAGTATCATATTTCCTATCTCGGATAGCAAGTGGTAGAGCCCAGTGCATGTAGTTCCGAAGAAAGGAGGGATGCCCGTTGTGACGAATAAGAACAACGAGTTGATCCCAACTAGGACCGTTACAGGTTGGACGGTGTGCATCGACTATAGGAAGCTGAATGTGGCCACTCGGAAGGACCATTTTCCACTTCCCTTCATCGATCAAATGCTCAAACGGTTAGCCCAACATTCACATTTTTGCTATTTAGATGGTTATAGTGGCTTCTTTCAAATTCATATCCATCCGGATGATCAAGAGAAGACCACTTTCACTTGTCCATGGGGGACATTCGCTTATAGGAGGATGCCATTTGGATTATGTAATGCACCCGCTACCTTCTAGCGATGCATGATGGCTATCTTTTCCGAGTATATAGAGGAGATCATGGAGGTATTTATGGATGATTTTTCAATATATGGTTCCTCTTTTGATGACTGTCTATCTAACCTTTCTCTAGTTCTAAAAAGATGTGAAGACACTAATCTCGTTCTGAATTGGGAGAAGTGTCATTTTATGGTTAATGAAGGCATTGTGCTAGGATACCTCGTTTCTAACCGAGGTATTGAGGTCGATCGAGCTAAGATCGAGACTATTGAGAAACTTCCTCCCACTTGTTCTGTTAAGGGTGTGCGGAGTTTTCTCAGGCATGCAGGTTTCTATAGGAGCTTCATCAAGGATTTCTCGAAGATTTCTAAACCACTAACTAAACTCTTGAATAAGGATGTTGTTTTTGAGTTTTTGTAGGAATGTCTTGATGCATTTTATAGGATTAAGGAAGTGTTGATCTCCGCTCCCATTATCCAACCTCCGGATTGGACCTTGCCCTTTGACATCATGTGTGATGCGAGTGATGTGGTGGTAGGAGCAATGCTTGGACAAAAGAAGGATGGCCGGACCAACGCCATTTACTATGCTAGCAAGACGCTAGATGAAGCCCAGCGTAACTACGCCACCACCGAAAAGGAGCTATTGGCAGTTGTATATGCTTTTGAGAAATTTCGTTCTTACTTAGTGGGAGCGAAGGTTATTGTTTACACTGACCGTGCATCTATTCGTTACTTACTTGCTAAGAAGGATGCTAAGCCACGTCTTATTTGATGGATTCTCTTGCTTCAAGAGTTTGACCTAGAGATTCGCGATAAGAAGGGATCCGAAAATTTTGTTGCGGATCACCTCAGCCGGCTACCTCCCTCTTCACGCGAGAAGGACGAACCACCCATAGATGATTCATTCCCCGATGAGCACTTGCATTTGCTGGAACGTTTGATAGACTACCTTATCTCACCCCATGATGAAGGTGAAGTATGGGGTACCTTCTAGCATATTTAGGGATGCCGTACGGTCCAGCTAGCGACCTTAAATCAAGCGCTGCTTGGGAGGCAACCCAAGGTATTGCTTTCTTTTCCCTTTTATAGTCTAGCTTTAGATAGTTTGCTTTTGCTTTGCTTTGCTTTGTTTTTGGCATCCTAGACAGAAACCAGTTACTTTCTAAGGAAAGAATACAACCCAGGAGCAACACTGAAAGGACAAAAATTCGAGAAATTGAGAAGACGGAGTTTGACTGAGACACATCTCGGTTGCAGTCACAGCACCTCGACCGAGATGATTCTTGAGCAACCGAGGGGACTAGGGCTGACAACAATTCACCTCGGTCCAGACACCTCAGTCCTGTCGGGACCATCTCGACCGAGGTGACAGCAGAATCGGCGAGGGGTATAAAAGGGGAACAGTTTCTCTCTCTTTCCCTCCCACTTCTCTCTCGACCGCGGTGGACCATCACCTCGTTTCTCCGATTTTCACTCGTTTTCGACGATTCTTGCTTCCATTCTACAAGGAAAGAGTAGAGAATCAGTTTGCAAGCAAAAATCTGCAACAAGAACGCCTCAATTCGACTGAATCTCGGGTAAACCTTCGAGAACCCTAACTTCCCTATTCTCGCAGATTTCGGAATTTAGTGGATTAAGTTGCCATAGATCTCGGTTGAAAAATGTTTAAGTACCCCTTACGAACAATCTGTAGTGAAATTGGGGGAAAAGAACTGGAAATCTGATAATTGAAATCGAACAGCGATTTACCTCGGTCCAGTCGACATGTGCCTCGACCGAGGTGATTCTTGATTTCTGACAAGCAACCAAGGTGACCTGTCAGACAGAAAGAGAAAATGAGTTTCAAGTCTGATCGCCAGATAATCCTGAGAGATAGATCATCCCCTTCTTCTTCATCTTCTCGACCTTCCATACCGGTGATCCATGAGCATCACCAGGCTGATTATGACCGCATCTGTACGCGCCCTGTGATTGCGCCGCGGTTTTTAGATATTGTTGCTTTCGATTGTCTTTATGTCATTAATGATTTGAGGCGGATGGTCTCGATGGTTGGGCTGGAGCAGTTCATGGAGATTAGAGCTCCAGCCTACCTCGAGCCTACATTGGAGTTTGTGAGTTCTGTGACTCACCTGCCTGAGGAGAGGGCCATCAAGTACCGGTTGCTGAACCGGAATTATTTAGTTCCGATGGATCAGTGGAGAGACATCTTCGGCTTCCGACCCCCACAGTTCCCGACTTCCCTTCTCGATTCGTGGCTCGACAGTTTTGGGGTCAGATAGCTCATGTTGTTGAGCATGCTGATAGGTGGAGACATGGAGACTCCAGGGAGAGGATTATTTTCCACCTTGCTTTCAGGTTAGCTCACCGGATTTTTAGTGAGACACTTCTGGCGCGTATTGAGATGCCCTAGAAGATTAGACAGGGGGAACTACTGAGTTTATTTTGTATGGTGACCGGAGGAGTGCCTGATTTTGGTGCGATGCTAGCTGAGGATCTACACCAGATCAAGGCTAAGGGGAAGGGAGACATTTGTTGTGGTGGCCTAGTGACTCACATAGCGACAGTGATGGGGTTGGATTTGAGCGCTTGTACATTAGTGGCGGCTTCCAAGCCGCTAGGTCGGCAGGAGATGATCACCAAGAGGATTCTAGTTCCTCGTGGACTCACTACGCCATATGTGGCGATGCCTTGGGAGCAGACTGCCCCTCAGGGTATTAGGTGGTCGTCTCAGTTCTCGGTCTACGACACTCAGTACTGGTCCACTGTATGGATACCTTACATTGAGGACGCTAGAGATGCAGCAGCTCAGGTGCAGGAGGATCAGGATGAGGAGGACGATGGCGGTGTTGTCATGGAAACAGAGACAAATACAGCCGGTCCCAGCGTGCCAATTGTCGACTTGGATGACGAGGAGACAGAGGAGGAGGCAGCTGCACCACCATCACGTCCTGCTAGGCGCAGAGTCCGTAGACAGCGGGATCTCGTAGCTCACCGACGGATTGACGAGCTGACGGATCAGATGATCGACTCTTACGCCGCCCTATCCTTGGACATGTTGGAGATGAGGGAGAGCCAGCACTACCAGCGCCGGATGATGGAGATACAGTTCCAGCATACTATGGGCTAACCTTTTGACCCATCCCAACATCCGTAGATGCCATATCCACCACCACCACCAGCAGATCAAGACTAGAGCTTGCAGGGATTTATTTTATTTATTTATTATGCAGCTCAGCTTTTGTCCGGTGAGTACTCTATTTTTCAGACTTATTTTGAACCATTGAGACAATGTGTCCCAAGTATGGGGTATTTGGATGTATTTATATGACTTATGTGTATGCTTGGATGACTCTACCAGATATTATTGTTTTATCTTGCTCTATGTGTTTATCTGAGACTACATGCATGCATACAAGTTATTTGATTGAGAAAAACGTCAAAAACTGGTTAAGAAAAAAAAATTTATGACCTCGACCGAAGTAATTCTGACCAATCGAGGTGCAACACCTCGGTTGACTTAGAACATCTCGACCGAGGCGGTTTAACTGAGAAAGTTTTCGAAACAAATTTTTGTGCTTCTTATCTGGATATGACCTCAGTGAAGATTTTGTTTGCAGATTGGTTTTGAAATCTTTATATGTTTGAAAGGTTTTATGATATGTTTAAGTTGCTAAATGCTTTGTTTGAAATTTTTGGCATGTTTAATACTTTATTTTTATCCAAATTATGTTGAATTTGAAGGTTGACACCACATGATGAGTTCTATCACTTTCTTCCTGGGATGATTAAGGCGATTCATTCTCTTCTCTTCTTCTTCTTGATCATGCTTAGCCCCTCATATATATATTTGTCTTCCTTTACCTATCCGGGAATTTGGAAGCAAGCAATTGAAAAGCAAGTGAAAGAAAAGTTGAGATGTTGGCTGGAAGTTAGAAAGAAACAAATAGGTTTGGGGAAGTCAATCATGATGATGAGTAACTCGGCACCATTCACATAGTCGGGTGTTTGTGTCTTGCCAAAGTCGGATTGAGCGATATTCCTAACGGGTCATGGTATGTGCATCAAGGGTTTGAGGCATCTCGAGAAATTGATGATTGCTGATTTCCTAAGCTTCGGTTATTGTGCACCTCTGTCCATGCATCCCAAAAAGTAAAAAAGTAAATAAGCAAAGCTTATTGGTGGAAGATGTTGAAGTTCAAAGCAAGTGAAGTGAAGATCCTTTTCCCGGATTCTAGCACCACATTCCCTATATACATCTCACCCTCACACGTTTCTTGACTTCTCTTCTGAAAGCCCTTGAGACCTCGAGCTTGTTGATACTTGGTGGTTTAAACTGGATTATACATGATTAATTTCTATAATAATAATTTATCATGCATTCTATGATTTTATGCAAAGATGAACAACTTTCTTATATTTATAAAATGTTTTGATCATGTTTTGGTTTTAATTGCCATGAAGCATTCTCTTAGGGTGATCTATGAGTGGAGCACACCATTAAAATGTTTTGAAATACTTTTCGTTGATCTTTATGACTTATAATTCATTCTATCTTGTATCTAAGTTTGGAACTTGCTTGGGGACAAGCAAGGGACAAGTATGGGGTATTTTGATAGCATGAATTATAGTCTAGATTTTGGGACCTGTTTAGACGTTTTATCTTCAATAATCTGCATGTTTGAATGTATATTATGTGATTATATTGTCATTTCATCTACCTTTGCGGGAATCGAGGTCTACACCAAGTTTCGTTGTAATCGTAGGTAAAATGGCACATTTTGGATCGAAATGGAGCTAAAAAGCAAAGGAGTCATTGGAGCTACATTTAGGAGCTTAAAAGAGAACCCAAGAAGCTTGGAATTAACAAAGAAGATTTACTTTGGACCAGATTTAAGAGATTTCACCTTCAGCTAAGATTCACCTCGGTCAGCTACAGTACCACCTCGACCGAGGTGATCTTGAGGAGCGCCCCGACCGAGGCGAATACTCTGACGCGGCGAGATATATTTTATTTGACTGAGATCTTTTTTTTGGAAGGAGAGATCTTATATTTTTGGGCTGGATTTCTAGAAGAAAGATCTTATATTTAGGAGATCTATTTTAGAGATATGAAAATATTTCATTAGGAAATTATCTTTTTAAGATATTATTATCTTTGGAAGATAATTCTCCTATAAAAAGGGCTGGATTTTCCATAATTCAGCATCATCGCATACTTGGAGATTGAAAAAGCTGCAGTTAGGAAGGATTTTTGGAAGTTTGAAGGAAGATTGAAGGAAGGAAGTTTATAGCTTGTTATAGCTTTTAAGTGGATTTGTGAGACTTTCTTAGATTCCCTTTTGTTTGATTGTCTTGTTGGATTTGTGATCCAAGGAACGCTGATTTGTTTGATATTTGATTCAGTTATTGAAGCCTTATTCTTAAGGTTTTTGTGTTCAAATATTCATTCTCTTCCCATATATTTTATTATTGCTTTCATGATGATGAGTGGCTAATTTCTTTGTGCGATTCTAGGGTGATTGGCTATAAGTTGTGGGAAAGACGATGATAGAATAACCTTAATCCCAGTAGGACCCTGAAAGCTCGAGTCTTTATCCTTAACCCTATAACATCTCGTTCAGTCGATGAACATCTCGGCCGGGGTGGAACTTGACTGATCCGAAACTGAGAGTTAAGTGTTAGAGTTTGACAAATCCTATTCTTATTACACCTTTCCTGGTTCAATGCAAGCTTAGGATGAGACTTACCCGATGATTCCTTTGTTTGTTTACCCATGATCATAAGTGTAGGTAAAAAAGGTTTATCCTTTATTGGGGTTTGAGTGTGCCTTCATCCCATCTTAATTCGTGAGTTAGCTTGAGACTTACCTAGTAAAGGTTGATTCTATTCCCTTAGTTGGAGTGTTGGTTTGAGATTATAATTCATTTCCTTAGTACCTTGAGACTTATCCGGTAATAGAAGCTTTTGGTTTGGAGTTAGTGAGTAGTGAGACTTACCCGGTAATTTATTCCACTTTAGAAACACCTTCCCTTTGCAAAACCTTAGCTTTGTCCGCTTATCTTGAGATCTTGAGTTGGAACCACAACTAGACGCTTTAATCCCTAGAATTTGCATATTCCCCTTTATTGACCTTATTATCATCTTTGATTGTTTTAATCGCTTTTGTGGTTATTTGCAATATTGACAACCTATACTTGCTTTGTTTCACCTAAGTCCCTGAGATCGACACCCCGAAATTCTTGCTTTTACTATAATTGATCCGTACACTGCGGGTTCGCATCCTTGTTTAAGCATATTTCCTCGGTTATAAATTTAAAGCTTGCACACACCGTTTGGAGCGAACAAATGTCAGCAAAGCTTACTTGAGGACAAGTAAGGTTCAAGTATGAAGTATTTGATAACACTCCAACTAGCGTCTTTTACCATCATCATTCTATCCCATTCTCTACACTTTTGATCTTAGTTAACATATCATCTTGGTCTTCTTTCCTATCCTATTCCGGAGATCTACCAATTAATTATGTAATTGTAGGCATTCTAGGCATTTGTGGAGCAAAATTGATACATTAACTACTGAATGTCTTGATACACGTTAAGGGATTCTCTACATCAATGTTTATCTTTACTATTTTTGCATTCGATCCCAAAATGATCACTCGTTGTTATTGAGATGATCTTGAAGCAATTGTGGACCGGGCCCGAGACTTTGGTCCAGAACGTCGCAAAACTGCCTATGTGCTCGATCAATCTACATCAATGTTTATCATTACTACTTTGTTTTCTATCTTATCCTTAGTCTGATCTTATCTTAATAGAATATATGATCGAGTAGATTTGATTATATCTTAATAGAGGATAGAATCTCAAGAGATCTAGGTTTCTAGGCCTTTTTCGGATCGCATAAATAAGGTTCCTCAGCCATTAGGTTAGGTATCTCCTTTTCCAGCATTTTACGAAGCTTTTGGGAAAAGTTATTGTAGCACGTCATACAACAACTATACCCGTCGCACGACGGCTCCCCCCTTCGATCAATAATAAACTTTGTTTTCTTGTTTTGAGGTATGTGTGAGTAATCCTTCTTTCTTCTAGGGTCTAGAAATTCAACATGCTTGATCTATGATATTGGTTGGTTATATGTATTGCTTGTATGTTTATGAGATATGGTAGTATCATCTATACCACACTTCATGATTTAGGGGGTCTTTCAAAAGGAATAAACACAAAAGCAGTTAATCAATTCACGTTGATTAGTATGTAATTAGGAGTTGATTTGATTTAGTTAAGGAATTTGTCAGGTTTGCATAAGCTTCTTCACACTCTTCAAAATTCATCAAATTAAAGCTCAAAATTAGAAACCGCAACAAAATTAAATACCATAAACAACTAGAAATGAAAATCATACGAACTTAATAGGAAAACCTGGAAACCTCACCAAAACCATGCAATCCTTACACTTGATTCCATTAACAAATTTTAAATTCAAGCTCCATTAAATTTCAATTAAATTAACTACAATAAGGGGTTTCCTTTGCCCTAAAATCAACAGAGAAGAAGTAACAAAACCTCTGTTGTCGGCAACTTTAGCGCGTACTCGATATGAAAAACTCGTCCGTCAAGGAGAAGTTGGTGACAAAAAGATTGTCACCGGTTCCGATGCTTATCATCCTTCAACTTTGATTGATTAAACTCTATTTCTCTCTCTTGAGGTTGTGTCCCCTCTCACTCTTTAGGTTTCAGATATGTGAGGAATGAAGAGCGAAATGAAATCAAGAACTTTTACGGAAAGCGACTAAGAGGATTTGTGGTAATTCTTGCTCAATACAGAAAATCTGCTATAGAATTCCATATAAGGTGCTCATATCCATCATATTTAATTGTTCGATTTATAGAGTCAAATTGCAGAAAAAAGAGATAATTTATTACCATTAAGGGCCTAGACTCATCATCATGACCAGCAACATAAGCCAGACCGCGTCCACTAGTATGCTTGAGAACTCATACGCGGTAAGATTTTCTTCAAATGCAAAAGGAAAGAAGTTAGAGGAATCAATTAATTGATCCTACTTCTAATTTTGTTTAGTATGATGTAATGAGGACAAAAATATTGTAAACAAAAATCCTGAAAAACAACCGTGAGAAAACGCCACCAGAAGTAGGGTTCCGGCCAAAAAATCGACCATAAAAAAACGTGCTCGAACATAAAAAAACGGAATGCATAAGTGAAAAAGGAAGGAACATTAAGAGCTACGGAGAAGAGTAACCTAAAGAGCAGTAAACCAAACAACCAGATATGAGGAAGACGAACAAATGACAATTGTAATAGAAGAAGAAATGAGAAATAGAATCAGGTGGAGCTAAAGGGGTAGAGGCGGTGAGAAATCAACGAAATGACACATCTTGCATCACATGTAAACATCAGAAGACCTTTGCATTAATGGTACGCAGACGGGTTGAGAATATACGGCCCATAAAACAAGGGGCCCACGAAATAAAGCACTTCTAGGAGAAGTGGAGAACTGTTCCTTATATTGTATAAAGGATTTGCATGTAGAGAACATTCATATTATATTTTAGCTAATTGATTACTTTTCAATAATTACTCGAGTTTTTAACTTATATGGTTAAAATGATCCGGTTACAATAAATTTAATTATACAAGAAATATAAGTTTAAAATTGTAAACATATTCTTTATCATATATTCCAATTATTCTTCTAAATAAAGATATTAATTAAGTAATATACGCAACTTTAGAACATTTCTTACCAAGTACCGTGCAGGATAAACTAGTTGTAGTTTTATTAAATTGATCATGTGTATAGTCCACACTAATAAAAGAAATACAAATTTTAAAACAGTAATCAAATTAATATAAGTGATTTTAATTATACAAATCAAAAACTAATTTTATTTTTATATACATTCAAAGATTAAAATAAAATTAAGTTTGTTAGGATCTCAAATTTGGGTATATAAGATAGATTATAATCATTATATATATACTAAAAATGATTTTGTTTACTTAATTTCAATTAATAAAATTTCATAGTGTGTTCATGTTTCAAAATATATAAGTCTGAAGTTAATTTATTTTTGAAAATATGTAACGGCCTAATTAAGCAATCCTAATAATAATATATCCTGATGATGATTCTATTCTAAATAATATCCATTTGTAGAATAGATATATTGTGAAACTCATATCCAAAACAAACATATTGGGGTTTCAGTAGGATTGCTTTGGGCCGTAAGTAAAACGAGTTGAGTTTGGATGGCCCATCTTCTAAATCAAATAATATCTCGCTGTCTCGCTGTCAGACGGGTGGTTCTCCCTTCCTCCTTCTCCTTTGTTCGCCCTGGATCACCTCCTTCACAATTGCAGCCGACATCGCTAAGGTTTTCTTTGGCGATTCCCTCGCAACGATCGAGGTAGTCTCTTTCGCTTTTTTTTAATTGATCGTTTTTCCATTATGCTTTGTATACTCGCCACAGTTTTAAGCTGAATTTTTTTAATTAGGGAAGATTTCCGATGCAATGAAACTCAAAATTTGAGGCCTTGGTTGGGGGATTTGTCTGATCTTGCCTGTTTGCAGTTTTATGGGGGCGTATGCTTCATTTATGTCTATTTTTGAGGATTTCTTTGAATTAGGAGATGGGAATTCAAACAATTGGTATTGGTTTGCTATTTTAGTGTTATAGATTTGTTGTAACGCGACTCTAATTGCATTTTTCGATCAAGTTGTAGAGGAATACTTGTTTCCAAATATCTGCGTCTGGTCTCCGATCACTAACATACTGACGAGAATTTGAAAATATGTGGATATGTTTGATCTGATTTTCATGTACATCCAACTAAAGATACCTAGTGTCCATAATTTGATCGACTACCAATTCCATACTGTTGGGTCTGTGTTTGTGTTTGGATTCAATCATCTTAGTTTTGCTGGTTGTTTCAGCTGGTTAACATGTCAGGATTGAGGAATGAAATGCGAATACAGGGAGATGGAGATAATAGGACATGGACGGACTTGTTGGGATCTGTTGGAACTGGCCACTTGCCTGGTGACCTAATGATTGAAATACTCGGGAGGCTTCCAGTTGAATCCATCATTCGCTCCAAATCTGTGTGTAGGGCATGGTATGCTCTTTTCATGAGTCCAATCTTCATCCAACACCATTGTCGCATAGCCGGATCCTCTGCAGCTATGGGCAATTTGTTATCATTGATAGTTCACACACGAGGCCGTGAAGGGAATGATCAGATCCTCTCCTTGTTGCTTAACCAATCAGACAGCAACTCTATCCTCACAAATCTCCACACCCCATTTGAATGCCATATGGATGAAATCCAAGTAGTGGGTTCAATAAATGGCTTAGTTTGTGTGAGTCTCTGCAATGCAGCCACATCCATTGTGCTATGGAATCCTGCAATAAGAGAGCATTACCAGATCCCAATCCCAACATTGTTGTTGAAAAACGAAGAGCGTGTGTCTCTGGGGTTTGCATATGATGAGAAAACCAAGAGCTACAAAGTCATCAGAATATTATATTCCAAACATTTTACTGCAGTAATGCGCCCAGCCAGGGTTGAAATATACAGTACAGGGACCAATGCTTGGAGAACAATACAGGTTGTTGGTTTCCCTTGGTTGTGTTTTCAGAAAACGTGTAACACTCTGGTTGGCGGTGTTCCTTATTGGTACGCTGTCGAACTACAGGAGCAGGGTTCAATTTTTAGAGAATTAATGACATGGTTTGATGCAGCAGAGGAGTCATTCAGAGTCCATCCTTTACCATGCTACCATGAGCTTTCTGGGTTCCGAATGCGTCTTGGAGTTATGGGTGAGCATCCTGTTGTGATAGTTTATTCCATCGAGATGCAACATAATGGAAGGGTTGAGATATGGAAACTGAGCAAGCGCGAGGATCCTATACAGGAGTTGTTTTGGGAGAAGATAATGAGCCTAGAGCATGTGTCGGGGTTGGAAAGAGTTATCGGGTGTTGGAAAAACGGAGAGATTATTGCAGAAAACAAAGATGGTACCCTTTTTATATATGATCCTCATCCTAAGGAAATTAAGGATCTCCCTAGTTGTGGATCTTGGGGTTTTGTGGAAGTTTATGGCTACACACCAAGCGTTGTTTCACCTTCTAGGCTGCCTTGTGTTGTTAACTGAGCTGCTTAAATTGCCTTGTTTCCATGGGAGTTGTGGCTACAAACAAAGAATCTCTGGATTAGTCACTTTGTTTGCCATATTGAACTTGGACAATTTAGTCGGGTTTGGTAAGATGTGTTACAAGTTTCTCAAAATTCAATGTTTGTAATTACATGCATTTTCACTTGCTATGCAACTTTGAATCTCTAAGTTGTATTTGTTAAATTTAGTGTGTTTAGTATTTTATGTCATGTATTATTTTTTCTAACATATTTGAATGTCTGTTTATGATATATATATATATATATATATATATATATATATATATACTATCAATTGTAGTATAATGTTTTATAAAATTGTTATAAAACACAACTTAAAATTTTGCTATAAAATATATTCATATTTTTTCTGAAAAGTATGGTAGCGCCAGTTAATACCATCAGATTCAAATTTTGAGTATAGAGCAGAAAATACAACCATAATTTTTAGAGTGCCACACAAGTACCCAATAATCAGTTGTTATATATATGTATTATCCTTTATTAGAAAATTAGGGGAAATGTCGGAGCGTAACGGGCATAGCAAGTTAGCTGCGGTGCTCCACCGCTGCTTTTACGACTTCCAGAGGTGGTTTCTCCCGTTGGATGGTGTGCCCAACAACACTAATCAAAGAAGTTCACGTGGACGGTGGCGATCACTCTGACATAACGAGGATTCCCAGACGAGCAGAATCCACACACATAATACAGTTGAACTAGCTGCGAGTATGAATAACGACAACATTGCCGTAGCAGCAATCCAGGCCACCGCTGGTATCAACATCACTAACCTGACAAAACCAAAGAAGTAAGCAGGAGAATTATTTGACAACGACGAAAGCAAAAGTTTGATCATCTGAGGCGATGCGTGGTGGTTGCTCATCTGCGGCGACGTCGTTTCGCAACCCGCATGGAGCTGATTTCCGGATTTGCCCACCCGTTACTCAATTTCGGGCTTTCAGGTTTCTGGGTTGCTGTGGTGGTGGATATTCTGCTCCTTCTCGCCTGAATCTCTCCCCTCTGGTTTGCCTCGGAACAAATCCCATTCGCTCAGCTGCTTCTTCTCCGAGTCACTCTTCAGATTCCCAGGTTTTCTCTCCCCTACCTCTGTTCTGCGATTGGTCCCTTTTTGGTTGGGGTGGATAGAGACAGTTTAAGACAGTGACGTTATCTTACTTGCAAATATGAGTGTTATACTGTCAACTTAGGGTTTGATGTTGTGGATGTAGGAGCTTTTGGAGCCTACTGAAGACCTGCCTCAGCTTCCTGATCGAGGTAAAGCCATAATCAGATTTCACATTTTTAGATTCTTATATGCCCCAAGAAGTTCATTGCTTTTGCAGATGATAATTCAAATACTGTTTGCATCAAGATACAACTGCAAAAAGAGTGCAGATTTGGAGAGCAGTTTTTTGTTGTTGGTGCCCAACCACAATTAGGAATGTGGAACCCTTTAGATGCAATTCCCTTGACCTGGTCCGAAGGTCATGTATGGACTGCTCAACTGGTAAGAATCTAGCACTTTGATTCTAAGGGCCCGTTTGGTTATAAATCCGGAAACGGAAATGGAATGGAAACGAATATGTCCATACGTATATCCTTATTCATGAAATTTTTTGGGATCATTCCAGGTGGTTTGAAGTAATTGGAGTATAATTTGATTAGCTTTGATAACCTTTAGGGAAACAAAATGGGAAAATCTATTGCATTTGCATGAAATTACAGGATTCCAAAAATATTTATGAACAAAGATATACATATGAACTAGATTCAATTTCATTCCGTTTCTTTTTTCGGAGTTACAACCAAATAGGGGCTAAAAGCTTTGTCAAAACGTGTTATTCTAAAACCTTTTTTTTGTTCTTTCTTGGATAGGATATACCTGTTGGTGATCCGGTTCACTTCAAGTTCATATTGAGAAAAAACAACGGGGAGTTCGTGTGGCAGCCAGGCCAAGATAGAGTTTTTAATACATGGAATTCAGCTGACACAATTAGTGTCTTTCAAGAGTGGGAGGATGCAGATGCTGAACAAATAGTTGAAGAACCGGTCGTTGACAACAAGTATGAAGAATCTCTTACATTAAAGACCGAGCAATTAAAAACTTCAGGTGGAAAGTGTAATGAAGAACAGAACCTAGTGGTAGAGACTTACCAGGATACAGTGACTATTGTTGCTGAAAATATTTCTCATCCTGCTGATCCCGATATGGATGTAGTGAGGAATGAAGGGGAAATGTCACGTGATCAGGGTGATTTTTTTCCAAGTGAGAAACCTCCATACCTCACGGGCAGTAGTGCCGATATGATAGATGAGGTTGCTAAGGAAGAAATTCTTGAGAAAAAACAAGTTCCGGTTTTGGTTCCGGGCCTGGATCCTTTTTCAATCATGCCAACTGAAAATGTGTCTGCAAAGGAAGAGCAAATGAAAGTTGAGCCAGAGGTAAAATTCTTTCTTTCTTTAATGGAATAATGAATTTGAAGCCTTTTCTGATGCAGTAGCAAATTGGGATTACTCATTGCTGGTTGTGTTCAATCTAGTCTGCCTTGTATTAACGATTTGATGCTTATGCATTTAAGTTACCTCGTTTTGGTTTGATTTTGTATAGGCAACTACTTTAGACACTGCTAAATGACCTATTGTAACAGTGATTTGTCTAATACAGTCTTCGCTGGAATTTTAGTTGGATGAGATGCAGGACGAAGCAACGGAGCATCCGGATGGAATAGCTTCCAACGGTGATGAAGACGTGGTGTATGAAAACCAAGATGAAGATCTTGAATCTTCCTTGTACGATGGGCAGAGTAAGAAAGCAAGCAGTTGTTGGGGCGATGATGACAATTGGGGTCTAAAGAGATTTTTTAACCACTTGGGGTTTCTTTAGTTTTCTGGTGTAGCAGTACTCGACCCAAGTCTTTTCCTAATTCTTTCTTAAATTCCAAGTGCTCTTCATAACACATGTGTTTGGTGTTGAGTTTTGTAGACATTTTATGTCAAATAGGCAAGCCAAGTGCTCAATACCATTAAGTTAAGGGTGATTTGAGTTGCGTATATATATTGCAATCCTTCTATATCATTACATTTTGATCCTTGCTTATGAGTAGAAAATAAGCCTACAAAAAACTAAAAATCACCCCATTCTATATAGGGCTTGTAAAATACCATTTGTACAAGTAGCTCTAAACACGTAATCCGGTTCAAGTGAGCCGGTCGAGGTATATGCTGAACCGGTCAGCTCCTTGGCAGAATTAGCATCTGAATTGTGAAGTAATGGAATGACAAAGCTAAGGGTGTGTTAGACAAACAAAATTTTTGAATGGTTTAAAATTTGTGGATAGTTTTAGTTTATTGGACAGTTGTTTGTGAAGTTTTTATAAAGTATGAAAATCTGACTAAAATAAACTAATGATGGTAAAAGTACATATCTTGTAAATATAACAAATACATGTGACATAAATAAGGGCAAAATGTTAAATTTATAGAAAGTTAACGAAAAAGAGAAAATTATGAATTAACCCCAATAACTTATTGTTAAGCTCAGGAAATCAGCATCAAGAATCGGAATTTCGTGAAAGTTACGCCATTGTCAAGTACTCGATATTTGATCCCGACATCTGGATTTTCTCGTCCTTGTCTAATTCCTATGCGCCGTTCCCTTCCGCCTTCTCTTTGGGTTCGTATGATGTCTCAGAACAACGGCTCAACAGCAAACCCACAAGAATCCACCAACACGGTCAGCCTTTAATTTCTCGTTTCGTTTTCCTTCTTACTTTCTCCGTTTGATTTTGGTGTTTGAATAGTTCGGCTATGAGTTCAATTAGTTGTACTGATGATTTATTCGATAATTTATTGTTGATGCTGCTGGTTTGGGAGGATCTGTTTATGTCCTTGGGGTGGATTTTGTAGAATTGCTTGTCTTTGTTTCTGGAATTTTGGATATTGACGTCGAATTGGAAGCGGAAATATGCTTGATATTGGAACTCTTTCCAATCTGATTTGGACAATTTCACTATAATGGGTCCGTTTTGGTTGAAGTTATCATCTACATAAGATAGAAGATATTTGAAAACTGAGCTTTCAATCCCCTTTGCATACACCTTTTGCAGACTTGAAAGGAGGGTAAATTACACAAACCACCCTTAACATAGTCTACTTTGCCAATTCAACACTCGTTTTTGCAACAGCTTCCCAAAGCGGTCAGTGTTGAACACATAAACTAAAAGAAAGCATGGATAACAAGTTGGGAAATGCAACTTTGCTTATAAACAGTGCTTTTGTACAAATGAACTGAATCCAGGGTGTTTCTTTTTGTGTTTAATTTTTCTCCTAGAAGCGAAAAAAAGTATACCAAATTCATGACGGCATTCATATTAGTTAGATAATTGTGCTGCTTGTAATGTAGGTGAGATGTGTAATAAAGGGAAGGGTTCAAGGAGTTTTCTATAGGAACTGGACAGTGGAGAACGCGACCCAATTGGGGTTGAAGGGTTGGGTGCGCAACAGAAGAGACGGGACTGTGGAAGCTCTATTTTCCGGCAAGCTGGAATCAGTGGAGGAGATGCAGCAGAGATGTCGAAGGGGTCCACCAGATGCTATGGTGACCGGTTTTCAAGTTTTTCCTTGTAATGATGACCCTGGAATTGGTTTTGAGCGTAAATCCACTGCTTAGGAACATACACTGCTAGTGATTCATGAATTCTGCTGTCACTAATCTGTATTCAATAAAGTGTTCAAGTAAGCTTCTTCACTGTAGTTGCCAGCTTAGCATGATGTATGCTGTTTTTGTTTAGATTCTTGTATGAGTCACTTTCCTTACTTATGAGCTTTATAGCGTAACGTCTTGAACGACTTTACAAGGTCTCATAGCTCTTTCAATTTTGTCTTGAGCTGTTACTGTGCTGTAAATTGACTGGTGTTTCTGTGCCTGCAGTTCGGATTAATCTCCTAAACATCGTCTTCAGTACTTGAGTTCCTCTTATGAATGCATTTGTATTAGATGCTAAAAACAAGATACAGATTGTGTGCAAAGCTACAGTCCTGCTCAATTCGCATCTGGTTCAGGTTTCTATTGAACAGAGCTTTATTGTTGCTGGCTTTCAATAGTGTGAACTTGCCAACAAGTTAAATTTGTCTTCTACTGAAGCTAGAAGTGAAAAATCTTCAGAAATGTGCATGAATTGGACACTTATCTAAAAATGTCATCAGCCATAAAGAAAGATGGGTCCGAAACCCTGATAGTAACGGCTGTGAGGAAACGAAAGATCCACGTGGTAGCGGTGATGGATAAGAGTCCTTGGAAGATGCCCTACATTGCCTTGGCTAGTACAGGCAGAAGAGACAGCCCGCGGTGGGAACAAAGGGAATTGGTTTTGCAGTAGCCTCTGAATTCAATGCTTCTCTTCCGAGTACAGTACATCAGATTCTTCGGATCAACACGCTGTTTACACAATAAGGTTGGCTCTGTTCAGAGCCCACAATTGACTAAACTACGTACGAGGTCATCCAAGGGTGAACCCAGGTGCCCAAAAGGCCAAAATGTCATTAAAGATGTGAATGACAGCTTCTATTTCTGTACGTTGCTGGAGCTAAACTGAAGACACAATAGTAGCTCATCTGGGTGATCAGCTAAGAAGTCATCTCATGCTAGCGGTGTATAGATGCACGTTTCCTACAGTATACCGCGTAAGATCCCTTACAAATACGCAGATGCTTATTTGACCAAAGACCACCTCCACTTAGACCTCTTTAATTGTATCCCCAACCAATAATTTGGAAACTGCTTATGTTTATCTATATCGTTGACATGTTCACTAAATTCAAATTAAGATGAAATTATCATATTCCTAATAAAAGGTATTTGACATGTAAAAAATGTCTAAATCTTACTAAAACTCCGAATTACTGATATTATATATTAGGTTTGGTATATTTACAGGACTCATCGTGTTAACCTATAACCAAACTAATTAATTTGTAATTATGTCTAAGCTGGATAAGAAATGAAAACAGCATTTAATGATTTTTGTACTTGTTGCTTAGTTAGTGAGCCCACCACAAAGCAACTCACTTGGAACCTTCAAGTTTGTGACTTGTCTTTGTACCTCACCCCTGTATAAAAGGCAACCAAATATGATTGCCCACATCATTTCCAATCCAGAAGAAACAGAAGCATTTTGTACTTTCCTAAAACATACATCAGTAATCAAGCAGTGAAGAGTGAGATGCAAAGCTTGCTAAGGTTGATGAAATTCATGATGAAGCTCAAGAGGCTGACACTTGTCTCTCGTCACATCCGACCCAGTCTCGAAGACACAAAGCTAGAGACTGAGTCAGTTCCAAACGACGTCAAGGAAGGGCATTTTGCCGTCCTAGCTGGAGATGGAGAGGAGATGAAACGGTTCGTGATCGGGTTGCATCAACTCAGAAACCCGGGGCTCCTGAGGCTTCTTGATCGAGCTGGTGAAGAGTATGGGTTCAGGCATCGTGGCTTACTCGTCCTCCCTTGCTTACCTGATGAGTTGCAGAAGATACTGGAGGGTGGCGTGTAGGGGATTGATTGATGCACATAGTCTTGGGAGATGTTGTTGCTTTATTGTTTTCTGTTTAAGGTTTGTGATAGTCCTCTCCTGAGATTCTGTTTTTGTGTCTCTCAGTAATTAACTAGACAGTCTGTGTTTTAACTTTGATACATACATGTCCTATGTGAAAAATGTCATGATTGAGACTACATTTCCGCGATGCCTTCGGATAGAATTTAAAGCCCCATTTTCCCAAAGCTTTATAAGTCACCCAACATAGTAGAGGAGAGTGATTCAACGTATTGATACAGCAAGACCACCATGAAACTCTAAATCACCCAGGCTTTCACGAGTATTCAATATGTTGCAATCCCCTATCATGATAGGAAATTTGGATAGTGTCTATGTACTTCTAATTTTTAGATTATGTTCGAAAATTTTTTAGTTTTGGATAATGTCCTTGGATTTTTCGATTTTTCGAATTACACCCTTTTATCATCAATAAATAAGTTAATATTTTGAGGGAAAAATAATAATTTTTTTTAGTTAATAATTAATTATTAATTGTCATTTTAAAGATATAGACAATTTCTTGGTTGAATAACTTATTTATTGTTCTCTTAAAACGTTAATAAATGTTAACTTATCGATTTTTGATGAACTTAATCCAAAAAAAGTCTTAAACTCAAGGTTACTATTCTAAAAAAATTCTTGGATGTAATCCGATACAGTCAAAAGTATAGAATATCATCTAGAATTTCTCTATCACGAGTTCACATCCACAATTCTAATGAGTAATGAATTTAGAAATTACATGATTTCAAGCCGTTTAAAATTGAAGCACCTTCAGGCTATTTTAACAACGAATCATAAATTTGAATATTTATAAGCCATAAATATCGCAATCAAAGTATTGGAAGCATTTTAATATCTTTTTTTTGATGGGAAGGAGAGTTAGTGGTCTCCGACGCTTCTAAGTGCGCTTCTTATTCATGAAAAGAGGCTAAATAGTAATCACTCGAGGGATAGTCTGACCCCTTACATCGGAACGTAAAAGATCAACTACACCCTCAGGAGGGTCAACCAATACACTCAGTCCAATCGGAAAGTTAAAAGCTATGCTAGTAAGATAATCCGCAATAATATTCGTCTCGCAATAGGCATGACGGTACTGGATATCCTAATCCCTCTTGATAAAGTCGTGGCACTTTTGTACCAGACTATTGCAATCCGCTATCATGATGAGGAAATTCAGATAGTGGCCATGTACTTCTAATTTCAGTTTTGGATAATGTCCTTGGATTTTTGATTTTTTGAATTATACCCTTCTATCATCTATAATAAGTTAACATTTTAAGGGGGAAAAAAATAATTTTTTTAGTTATTATTAATTGTCATTTTAAAGATATAGACAATTTTTTGATTGAATACCTTATTTATTGTTCCCTTAAAATGTTAATAAATGTTAACTTATGGATGTTTGATGACCTTAATCCAGAAAGTATCCTAAACTCAAGGTTACTATTCGAAAACTAAAAAACTCTTGGATGTAATCCGAAAAAGCCAAAAGTCTAGGACACCATCTAGAATTTCTCTATCACGAGTTCACATCCACAATTCTAATGAGTAATAAATTTAGAAATTACATGATTTCAAGCCATTTAAAATTGAAGCACCTTCGGGCTATTTTAACAACGAATCAAGAATTTGAACATTTATAAGCCATAAATATCGCAATCAAAGTATTGGAAGCATTTTAATATTTTTTTTTTGGTGGGAAGGAGAGTCGGTGGTCTCCGGCGCTTCTAAGTGCGCTTCTTATTCATGAAAAGAGGCTAAGTAGTAATCACTCGGGGGATAGCCTGACCCCTTACATCGGAATGTAAATGATCAACTACACCCTTAGGAGGGTCAAACAATACACTCAGTCCAATCAGAAAGTTAAAAGTTATGCTAGCAAGATAATCCACAATAGTATTCGCCTCGCGGTAGACACGACGGTACTGGATATCCCAACCCCTTTTGATAAAGTCGTGACATTTTTGTATCAGACTGTTGAGAGGATGACAACGATCCAACGTCTTACCTAGTATCGTGATTGCCAACTGCGAGTCAGTTTCCACAATCACAACATAAGTGAGATGTATACATGGAAGGTCTCAATATTCACAGTAGAGTATGACCCTCAAACTGAAATGTAGAAACCATAGATTTTCAAGATACTTCATTTGTTAAGCTTGCTTGGATGCTAAATTAGTATATAGGAAAATCAGATTCACCCTATTCATACCGACTCTATCAGCCTTGCGAATTGAAATATCAATGGTACTTCGTCTTGCGAACCCTTTGTGAATTTTGTTTTGTAGATTTCAATAACTTTTTGCATAACTTTTTTTGTAAAATCTTGGGAAATTATTAGTAAAAATCTGTGAAACATTAATTTCTTATACAACATCTTTTAACTTGAAGAGAAAGCAAAAGGTCCACACAAGAGAGACACACCATGTTAAGCAAACTAAGATCTAGTAGCACGAAGAGGGATGCTTCTAAGCAAACTATATAGGAATCAAATTAAACCCAAAACAACAAGAAATAGAAAAGGGGGAAAGCACCATGGTATGTCCAATTGTAGCATATCAAGTTATTAGGACATTTATTTAAACTTTAGTCTTTGTACAGCGAAGCAACACTACTATCCCGCTTTTCGAGGTCAAATAATCTTGTTGGTGCATAGCGCCATGAAGCCTTGTATTAAGTTTTCATTCTTAAAAAGAATCTAGTAGATGGTGACTTTCTCTTATTTATCATAAAAGGGCTATATAATATACCCGTTTAAGTAAGTCTATCTATTAAAAACTCACAATGTATTTATGAATCTTTGATGACATGAATTATGACCTATATTTATGCATGCATTTATGTAGATTTTTCTTTTATTGTGCATGCATAAGACATATATTCATATCAATTATGTTGCTATTCACCTACTTTGCGTGAATAGAGGTCTACACATAGTTTGGTGCAATTGTAGGGAGTATGACACATTTTGGATCAAAAGGGAACATGAAGGTGCAATGAGTCGAAAGGATATCAATCATAAAAAGAAGTAAAGAAAGTCAAGAACACGCACCCAGAGTGAACTCTGATATCCCAAAGTAATTTTTGATACCTTCGGAGCAGACTCCGATACCACATCCCGACCGAGATGGTCCAAGGTCAACCAAGATGGACATGACAGAGAGTCACCTCGACCCACATCTCGACCGAGATGTTTGCGCCAGAGTAATCTCTGATACTGCGCCAGAGTGGGCTCTGATACCAGCGGACTCAACATTCTTTGTCGGCCCAAAGTTTTAGGGTTTATCTTTAACCTACAGTCTATCTTTAATCTAGGGTTTATCTTTAAGGCTCAAGACTTGTAAAACCCTAGTTTTATCTCCCTATAAATATCTCTTAGCCTTTAACATTGAGATGGACTCCCCCCGACGTGGATTGACTTCCCACGGAAGTTGGCTTTCGACCCTCAACGGTTGACGGCTGATTTTAAGGAAGAGATCTAAAGATAAATTGCTTGGAGTTCAAGAAAGAAGGGAAGACAAGTTGTAAGTTTTCTTGGGAAGTTATTTGTGAGTTTGTTATCATATTTCTGGAACACATTGCTGGATATGATTGCTGGTTTTGTTTGCTTGATAATTGAGATAGTTTTGTTGATTGTTCTACTCGCTCTTCTTGGTATTTTGATTTATTATTTGATTACTTTGATAATGATGATTGTTGGCTAAACACCCTGCGATTCTAGGATGATTAGTTGAAGGTTGTGGTATAGACGATGAAAGAATGAACCTTTATCTGAGTGGATCCTAAAAGCCTGAATTGATCCTCATCCGAAACCCGTCTCGAACTGTTCATTGAGCATCTCGACCGAGATCGATATAGAACAACACGAGACGAACCATTGTTTTTCAGATCTTGAGTTTAGGTTATAGTTTGCCAAATTCTATCCTTGTTGCACCTTTCATGGTTTATATGCAAGCCTAGGAAGAGACCTACCCGGTGATTCCTTTGCTTGTTTACCTATGATGATGAGTGTTAGGTAATAAAGGTTTATCCTTTATTAGGGTTTGAGTGTGCCTTTATCCCACCTTTGAGAGTTAACCTGAGACTTACCGGTGATGGTAAGTTCTATACCCTTAAGCGAGTGTGTTGATTTGAGTACTTTTACCTTTCCTTAGTTCCTTGAGACTTACCCGGTGGTGGGATCTTTAATTTAGAAAAGCGGATAGTGAGACCTCTCCCGTAATCTATCCCATTGTAGAAGCACCTTCCCTCAGCAAACCTCAACTTTGTCCACGTTACCTTTAGAAATATTGAGTCGAAACCACAACTGGATACTTTGATCTCTAGAAACTGCATTTCCCCATCCTGTTATACATCTTGTCTTTTGCTTTTGACTAGTAATATTGCATGCTTCTAAAGTTAGATTTCTTTGTTGTGATTATCCTCACCAATTCCCTAATATCGACTCCGGAATATAAGCCCTTACTACGATAGATCCTGTAACACCCCAAGTTCTCGGAACTCGCGAAGCTACTGGTTAGGAACTCACAATGGGTCCTGACCTTAGTTTGACAACAACTTAACTAGATCTTACAACAAGGCACAAATAAAGAAAACGCAGAAATCATAAAATACATTTGATAATGTCATGAATGTGACCAGGAACACTAACAGCCGGCAACAATAATATCTTAAAGACTAAGAACAAATAAAGTCATAACTGAAAGACCAACATGAAGAAAAGACTACAACCCGTCCTAGGGAGTACGACAACACCACTGACCACTACCTTCCGGATCACTCGACATTTGCTCTAACTTGTGGTACGTCTAAACAACAATAAGACAACGGTTAGCTAACTAACCAGATATAAGCATAATAAGAATAGCACAAACACACCCAGGATAATATAAAATAATCATCATACTGACGCACAAACCGGTTATTATCTGATAGCTTATGTGATTCACTTTATTCCGTTTTAAAGTTGTGGCACGAGAAATCTTAAGATTTCTCGCCTCCATTCCTTATCCAATCGGTGCAGGTCTAGCACACCTCCGCCGGTAGCATCACTATAAACCAAGTATGGACTAGTCCCTAAAGAAACCCCCAGCTCCCTCGGGCTAACTGAGCAGAATGTCACCGCCCGTTACTCTTAGGCCAAATATGTAGGCCGGTCGATAATTAATAATAAGTACAATTATAAACACATCATTCAAACACCACTATCATTATTCACACTCATATCCAGAAGCTAACTACGTAAGCCCAAAGGACTTACCTGAATCAATCTCGACTCTCTAAATCTCACTTCGGTCAACAACCGTAGAATACTCAATTGCCTGTCACAAGAGGCAAGTGGATCAACACATTTCAAATATACTTAGAAGTCTATGACTTATAAGATTTAAGATCCTATCAGAAGAGAAACTACTAAAATACCCTTCTAAGGTAAAATGACCATTTTACCCTTTATCCTTGATTGCATGTATTATAGTCTAAATTTTGGGGCTAGTTTAGACGTTTTATCTTCATAAATCTGCATGTATGGATGTATATTCTTTGATTATATCCTTCTTTTGTCTACCTTTGCGGGAATCGAGGTCTACACCTAGTTTCATTGTAATTGTAGGTAAAATGGCACATTTTGGACAAAAATGGAGCTAAGAAAACTAAGGAGTCATTGGAGCTACATTCTAAAGCTTTAAGAAGATCTCAGGAAGCATGCAAATGATTAAGAAGATTGACTTTGGACTAGATTCGAGAGATTTCACATTCAGTTGAGATTTACCTCGGTCAGCTATAGTACCACCTCGACCGAGGTGATCTTGAGGAGCATCTCGACCGAGGCGAACACCCTGTCACCGGCGAGATCTTTATTTTTGGCTGAGATATTTTATTTTTGGAAGGAGGATATCTTATATTTTTGGCTGGATTTCTAGAAGGAAGATATTATATTTGGCTGAATTATTTTAAGAGATATGGATATATTTTCTAGAAATTATCTTTTTAAGATATCTTATCTTTGGAAGATAATTCTTCTATATAAAGGGTTGGATTTTCCACAAATTGGAGGCATGCTTAGAGCATCCAGCAATTGGAGGGTTTTCTGGAGTTTTGAAGAAAGAGTTGAAGGAAGTGTTGATGATTGAAGTTCAAGGAAGGAAGGAATCATAGTTGGAGTTGGCTTTTGAAGGAGTTTGTAAGATCTTCTTAGATTTCTTTTGATTTGTTGTCTTTGCTGATTTGTGATTGAGGAACGCTTGTTTGTTACTTGTTTGATTCAGTTATTGAGACCTTTTTCTTAAGGTTTTCTTGTTCGAATATTGATTCCTTTCCCATTAATTTGATTATTGTTATCATGATGATTGTTGGCTAAGTTCTTTATGCGATTCTAGGGTGATTGGCTGAAAGTTGTGGGAAAGACGATGATAGAATGATCTTTAATCCCAGCAGGACCCTGAAAGCTCGAGTCTTTACCTTAACCGTAGAACACCTCGGTCAGTCATTGAACATCTCGGCCGGGATGGAATATAGCTGAACGAGGTGAACCCTTCCTGAACCTTATATGAGTTAAGAGTTTAAGTTTGCCAAATCCTATCCTTATTATACCTTTCCTGGTTTAATGCAAGCCTAGGATGAGACTTACCTAGTGATTCCTTTGTTTGTTTACCTAAGATCATGAGTGTAGGTAATAAAGGTTTATCCTTTATTGGGGCTTTAGTGTGCCTTCATCCCATCTTTGTGAGTTAGCCTGAGACTTACCCGGTAAAGGTTGATTCTATTCCCTTGGGTGGTGTGTTGGTTTGAGATTATAGTTCCTTTCCTTAGTACCTTGAGACTTACCCGGTAATAGGAGCTTTGGTTTGGATAGTGAGTAGTGAGACTTACCCGGTAATCTATTCCCACCTTAGAAACACCTTCCTTTGAAAACCTCAGCTTTGTCTGCATTATCCTTTGAGATCTTGAGTCGGAACCACAACCAGGTGCTTTAATCCCTAGAATCCGCATTCCCTTTATCTGACTTTATATCATCTTTGATTGCTTTAAATCGTAGTTATTAGCAATATTTGACTACCTGATTTCGTGCTTTGTTTCACCATTGTCCCTGTGTTCGACCCCTGGAATTCTTGCTTTTATTACAATTGATCCGTACACTGCGGGTTCGCATATTGTTCAAGCATACTTTTTGGGTTATAAATTTTAAAGCTTGCACACACCTTTTAGAGCGAACTGTCCTGAAACTTTCAAAAATCTCGTAATATATGCTTAAACTCTTCCTTGGGACTAAATATCATGTTCTAACTTTTAAGAGTGAGTTTGGGTAGAAACTAGAAAACTACACATTTTCCCAGCCTTCCAAAAAGGTCACTAGGATCCAACTTTGGCTCAAGATATGAAGCACAAATAAAAATATAAAAATTCCGAAATAAATCTCTAGGTCATCTATGATATGTATGCTACTCATAGGATCAAAGAACTCTCCAAAAACGATTCCTACAAAATTTTCCAAAGTTGGTTCCAAAATCCAACCTTCTATACTTAGCCAATTTCTGAGTTATTTCACAAGCAGCACAATCAGTCTACTTTGAGTTCCTATAGGTCCAGATCCGACCGTTGGATCGATTTAAATTTATGATACATAATACTATGCATAACCCTCTATGCCATCCTAAAAATTGAATGGTGGATTACGTTTCTAAGGTGTTTCAAAATAGATATAAACATGCTTGCTCAACACTGTTTTCCTGAGGCTAAAAAGTAGAGGTAAGGTGGTCTGGGGTTCGAGTCTTACCTCTAACGTCTCTCTGGATTATTACTCAATACCGAGGTCCCTAGTTTGAGACCTGTACTCGACCCAACAACACAACTGGATCAAAATCTAGCCTCTCTTCTCATAGATTGAAACTAAGATTTAGGTTTACTCACCAAGTTTCGAGGGCTGCAGAAGGTGTCCTTGGTGGCTCGATGTCTAAGGAAGACGTGCTCCTTGTGGCTGGTGAGAACGGATCTGTCTGAAGGGGTCTGGGCACGCTGAACTGTTACAGAAAGGAGTCTTCTGTAGTTATCAAAACGAAGGCAAAGCAAGTGGATCGAGAAGGGAACAACCCTACTGATTATCCTAAAGCAGAGAGGGTTGACGGAAACTTACCAACACACAGATGCTACTCCGGAAGTGTCGACAACAAGAGGGGTGAAGCTGCTTGCCTACTGTGACAAGGTCTAGGGAATCAAGGTTTTTGTGCATTCATGTAGTCGATTAGCAGGGAGGAAAGCAAGGAAGTGATAGCATGAAATATGACTATATTTTAGGCACTTGTTTTGATTGTTTTTCCCTTCTAGATGTGTACATGGATATGAGTTTGAAGCATTTATGAGCACATTCACCTATTTTGTCAATATAGAGATCTACACAAGCTTTGCTATGTTTATAGGTGAATAAAGGCTTGAATTGGAGAATATATGCAAAGGGATAGGAGTATTGGATCATGCTAGATGCTTTTAAGAAGCTAAGGAAGGAGCATGATTGGAGAACTTCACGAAACAAAGGCTTTCACAAAGGCTTTTGAGTTCCACGACCTAAACCACGACCTAAACCACGACCGTGGTTATGCATTGAGTTTGTAGAAAGTGATTTTGGAGAACATCAGAGGATCCGCGCCCTAAACCACCACCGTGGTTTATTGCACATGACCGTGATTTTCATGACGTTATGACGTGTCATATTTGCCACGTCTACGACGGTTATTGGGCTTTCTCGTAACCCTATTTTTCTCTATAAGAAGGCTGAATGAGGGAGAAAAACGGGACCTTTGCTTAGACCTCGCATACGCTCGCATAGGGTTTTGCATTAACGGCGGTCTATACCTGAAGGGGAGAGATTTTGGATCATTGTTTGGGAAGATTCCGAGAAGGAAGCGATTTGGAGATTGTGTACTTCGAGAATATCTTAGGATTTACATTTGGAGATGGATTGACATCCTGTTCTTCATTTTTTCTTAAGATTTTTGTGAGGATTTCTGTTCCCTATTCCGCATTTCATTAAACACATACTTTGGTTGTTCGGATTTGAGATTGATTTCGATTGTTATTGAGTTTTCGAGGGTTTTACCTTTTTCTCTTTTATATTTGATATTTGATTCAATGATGATGGTTATTGGCTAAAACCCTCTAGCAATTCTAAGGTGAAGGGTTGATAGTTGTGGCTTAGATAATGATAGATCGATCATAAACCGATTGGACCTTGAGAGTGCGAGAAACCTCGTCGACAACCTTTTCCACGGTCTGTTCTTGAAAACCATAGCCGTGGTTCTTCAAGATCTAGCCGTGATTTCCTCTGTTGTACGACCTTTACTTTTGCTTTAATCCAAAGTTAAAGATTTGCTTAACCTACTCTTGACTTGCCTTTTCTAGGTAGTAGTGAGACTCAACATCCTCTATTTCGGTTTCGAGTGTCACAACCTTAACCGTTTTGGCTTGTCTTTGATTCCTTAGGTTTGGGCATGGCTATTTGAGAGTAATTCTTATCCTTTTATCCTTTCTATATTGCAGCCTCAACAACCTTTATAGAGAGAGCCTTTGGGTGAGATATATAGGGTTTTAGAACTTCACCGTACATAACCTTACATTAATTAAACCTTTGCAATCTCGACTCTATCCTTATATCTTTAGAATATCTTGAATCGATTGCCACAATTGGATATTTGGATCTTTAGGATTGCTGTTTTCCAAATATTTGCAAAGCTTCGATACTTTACTTGCTCGATAATTTGTGAACTGAATTTGATCCCCCAAATCCCTGAGTTCAATACTTTGGAATTCTTGCTTTACTACATCGATCCATACACTGCGGGTTCACTTGCTTTGATTTCAGTTTTATAAATTTAAAGCTTATTTGCACGCACACTTTGAGGCAAACAAGTTTTTGGCACTGTTGCCGGGGATTTGGTTTAGACCAAATCCGTGTCTCGGTTGTCGAGCTTGGGAGCTTTTGCTCTTGTGATTTGATTAGTCTTTTTGAGTGATTTTTGCAGGAATTCTTGTAGGTATATGCGAAAGACTAGATCCACCAAAGATCTAGTTCCTTTTGATCCCGAACTTGAGAAAACTTTGAGAAGAAAGTTGAAAGAGAAAAAGATGGCTGAAAATAATGAGAGAAACATCCAAGAGGAGTTGGATGAAACTAGAGCTCAACTCCTATTGAGTGAGAAGGCTCGCTTGAAGGAAAAGGAACGAAATCAGTTTCAAATAGATGAGCTTCGAGCAATGATTCCAGACATGAAACTAGAGAGAAATGATGCTAAGAAAAAGAAGAAGAAAGCTAAGGAATCTATTGCTGAATCATCCGACGATGATGACATGGCGGACCTAGAGGATATTGCACCAATAATCTATCCAATTCATGACAATCCTAGACCACATGTTGATCCTCGCGTTCCCGTTGGAGATGTGAGAGTCGTTGATGGCGGGGATGAGGCATGAACCCTTGGACAAAGGATGAATCCAATTCAGCAACCACGTCGTTTAGGTGTGAATTTCGGAGGTGAAGATGTCCAGGATTTCGGGTTTAGCCCGCAAGTTATTACCATGGTTCTCCAAAGTCAGTTTGGTGGAACGAGTGCTGAATCTCCACACCAACACTTACAGAATTTCGAGATTCTTATGGAGACATTGAAGCCGAAGAGGGTTGTCAACAACAACTACAAGATAAAATCGTTCTTCTTCTCTTTGAAGGACAAGGCTTTGTCTTGGTATCAAGCTCTTCCAGCTGGAAGACTTAACACATGGGAGGATTTATCTTCGGAGTTCCTCGCCAAGTTCTTTCCGCCACCCAAGACGGCGGAGTTGAGAGGTAAGATTAATGCTTTTTCTATAAAACCTAACGAAAGTTTGTTTCAATCTTGGGAAAGGTTTCAAGATCTCCTATTGGATTGCCCACATCACGGCATTTCAAAGTTGGAATTATTGGAGATCTACTACAAGGGGCTGGATGTGGAAACGCAATTCAATCTCCAATCTCTTTCTTGTGGTAAATTTATGGACATGAGAGAAGATGACGCTTGGGACTTCATTGAGAAGCAAGCCCAAGTGATTGAGAAGTATTCCCATCGAAAGGTGGATCCTAGCAATCAGAACCAAGGAGATCCGGGAGCTAAGTTGACTCAAGCTGCACAAACTCAAATATTCTCCCTCAACACCGAGATCAAGGAGTTGAAGGAAATCATAAGAGCTGGCCTTCAAAGGCCAAAGGAGCAAGAAGCTGGCTATCTAGGGAGGGATAACAACCAAGGCAATAGGAACGACTACCGGAACAATAACCGGAACAACAACTGGAACAACAATAATAGGAATTCCAAAAACAACAATTGGAGATCCAACCAACAAAACTCCGGTAATTCCTATTCGCAAAATAACAATTCACTAACACCTTCATCTTCTTCTTCTACTCCTTTGAAAAGCCAGGGTGAAACATCGAATGGCTCGGGCAAGCCGGAGAAGGATAAGCATGATGCCATAATATAGACAATCTTAGGAAAACTCCAAGGATTAGAGAATCACATCACTTCGGTTGATAAGACACAAAAAGCCTTAGAAAACCAAGTGTTCATCAAGGCCGGAGAAGTTTCTAGAGATCAAGGAAAGCTTCCCGGAAAGACGGAGGACAACCCGAAGGGAAGGGTGATGGCGATTACTACTAGGAGTGGTGTAACAACCACCGATCCGCAACCCAAGTGTTCGCCCCTAAAGGTGTGTGCGCCAAAGTCTTAAATTTATATCTAGAACTCAAAGCAAAGCGAACCCGCAGTGTACGGATCAGCTGTAGTAAGGTAAGAATTCCAGAGTCGAACTCAGGGATTTGGTGAGAATAATTTCGATTTCAATTATCTAGCGAAAAGTGTGAAAGCTTTTGTGATTTATAAAGAGAGAAATGATTCCAAGGATTCAAGTATCCGATTTTGGCTTTCGATTCAAGACACTTCTAAAGATATAGGACAGAGTTTATATTGCCAAGATTAATTGTTCAAAGGTAGGATTCATACGGTGAAGTTCCGAAGCCTATATGACTAATCTAAAGGTTCTCTCTATAAGGGTTGTTGAGGCTGCAATATAGAAAGATCTAGAGACAAGAATTATGTTCAAACTAACTATCTAAAACTCCAAGATATGACTCTCCAAAGTAAAGCATAGCAAGCACAATTAAACTCTTAATAAAGGATGTTGAGTCTCTTTATTACCCAAATCTTATAACCTTAATCTATTAAATGTAGAATCAAGTTTGAAGTCTCTTCATACACTCTATTAGAGGTCAATAAGGTTAATCAATGTTGGGATTTAGACAGGAATTAGTTTTGGTTAAAGATTAATTCAATTGAAGTTCGTCAGAAGAATAAATCGTGCTGTTCATAAGAAAATCGGCCGATTTTCCTCAAGAACAGTCCGATTTTCCTGTTTGTCGCAAAACTAAAATCTAAACTCTCAGGGTCTTAATGTTTGAATGAGTTCAGTCTATCATCATCTAAGCCTCAATCATCAACTATTCTCCCCAGAATCACAAGGTTTTTAGCCAACCATTTTCAAAATCGAATCAAATTAATTATTGAAAGAGATATCGCAAAGAAACCAAATCTTGAATGAAAAATCCTATAACTCTCAAATCTGTAAACGATTGTCAAAACAAATCAACGTATCTCTTAAGTTACTCAAATTCGTGCCTAAAAACAGTAAACACTTCAATGAACAAATAAATCTCACAAATAGAATCAAGATTAGCTTTCCGGCAAAGAGTCCTTCAATCTCCTTCCAAGAATCTTCAAATCCTCTCAAACGTGTAAAGATTTCCCGCTGCGGCCTCCTCGTTTTCGTTCCTAGGGTTCTCTTCTATAGTTTCTTGCAAATGGGCCGTTTGGCAAAACTCTCCTCTAGCCCAAAATAATTAGGCTTTGTGTCGTCTTTTCATTTGGCCGAAAAACACAATAGATCGACCCAGGCGATTTATGCACAAAATCGTTCGAATTCTGGAGAGGAAAATCGTCCGATTTATATGTAAATTGGCACGATTTTCTTCAACAGAAAGTGTTCTTCTCTTGGCTCGTATTCTATGCTTCTCCTTTGCAATTCCTTTGCTCTTCATGGACCCTTTAAGACTCCTTTAGCTTCCTTAACATCCTTAGAAGCTCCTTGCTCCGCTTTTGCTTCCAATTCCACTCCGTTTACCTATAATTCATCAAAAACTCGTGTAGACCTCTATTTCCGACAAATGATTGAATAGAACATAAAGGTCATACAAAATCTCTCTAAATGCAAGGTAAACCGAGACAATCTTCTATAATATACATGAATATGATGATACATATTTCATGTCATCAAAATACCCCATACTTGCCTCTTGCTTGTCCCTAAGCAAGACTCAAATTTAGAATATAAGATGTCATGGATTATATATGTATGAAAACTCGAAAACTCTTCTTTTGGTAGTGCTTCTTCTTATTGGATCACCCTCAAAGTGATATTTCAAGGCATAAAAAGGCAAAGCATGTATCAATGGTAATTATAAGATGAACTAACCTCCTTTTCTTTCATGAAAATACAAATAAAGAACATGATAAAGGTGTAGAGGTAATCAAAGTCAAACAAATCTAAGCCATTAAGTCTTAAACACATGCATAAAAGTCTCAAGGTCTTCTAATCAAAGAAAAGATTCAAGAAACGTATTAAGGGAAGGAGTTCTTTTTGGCAATTGTGGTGCTAATCCGGGAAAGAGGAACACATAATACCTTCAAGATTTTCTTCACCGCACATGCTTCGCATGTAGAAAGCTTTGCTTTCATTATACTTTACTTTTTGAGAGTATGGACAGCGGTGCACAAAAACCGAAGCCTAGGAGATCGGCGTTTCTCAATTTCGAGATGGCTCAAACCCTTGATGCACATACCATATCCCGTTAGGACTTGTCGTTCAATCGGACTTTGGCAAGACACAAACACCCGGCTATGTGAATGGTGCCGAGTTACTCATCCTCATGTTCAACATCCCCAAACTCATGAATTTCTACACTTTCTTTTTTTATACTTTTTCCTTGGCCCTCCCACATCAAACATGCCTTTTTCAATCACCTATCCTAATTTCCGGATGGTAAAAGGAGGGTTACATATTTCATTGAGGAGCTAGCATGATCAAGATATGAGAAAAGAAAAGAAGTGAATTGCCTTAGTCATCCTTAAATGATGTAAAAGAACTTGCAATATAGCTTCGACTATTATTTCATTCTCTTATCAAAACAACTAGATCATATAAATTATTTATGTGTTCAAGTAACAAAAGTAAACTCATTCATGCTATAATCAATATCTCAACACAACTAAGCATCTTTTTGCCTATCCATATACACAATTCTCATCATAGAGGTCATTTCCATATAAGAAGCACTAAAAATTTTTGAAAATTCATAGGTTTTGAAAAAGATCATGCAAATGCAAGTGTCATAATAGAAAGCAAGTAGTGCAAGAGTTATTACAAGCCAAATTGTCAAGAGTAGTAGAAAGTACATAAAGTGCTAAAGTGAAACATAGGGTATTGTAAGTACCCCCACCCCATACTTGACATCCACATTGTCCCCAATGTGAAAATCAAGCATAAGAAGGAGAAAAATACTTACAATGTAAAAGAAGTGGAAGCTCAATCCTCTGTCGGCGGTGGAGGTGGTGGATATGGATACATCGGTGCGCTAGGATCGTAGAAATGGCCGAACTGGTGGAAGTATAAGTCTCTCATCTGCCCCTCATAGGATGAATGCCTAGCGTCCGTTTCCTCCCTGTAATTCCTGAACTGAGTGTTCAGGGTCTCGTAGTCGGTGTGGAGAGCATGATAGTCGGTGCTGAGGCTCTGGAAGCTAGAGACTAGCTCCCTAAAGTGGCGGGGAGGGCGACGTCCTCGTCCTCCTGGAGCACGTGCAAATGAGCGGCGAGGTGGCTGCATGTCATCCTCCGTCTCCTCCTCGCCTCTACTAGTCCGGTTGGGTCCTACACCATGAGTGTCGGTGTCCATGGCATCCGTAGCGTGGCCGCTATGGGTGTCACTCTCAAACTCGAGCATGGTCCCCTGCTCTCTATCCTCATCCTCCTCCTCGGAGTCACCTGCATTATCATCATAATAAGTAGGAGGAGAGAACTCCTCAAGCATCGACTCGAACGTCTCCTTCCAGTTTCTCTTGTTCCGAATAGTGTATTCGGACTTCCATATAATCTCGGATGGCTTCTTCTTCGGATCCCTGTGCCATGGCATGGGCACATGAAGTGTTCCTCTCCCTCGAGGAATCAAGACCTGTCGAACAACCAACCGCTGAGAGCCTAATGGAAGGGCACTCTCAGCTAGAGTGCATCCGGAGAAGTCCAATCCCATGGTCTTAGCCACATGAGTGACCAGACCTCCTGCACAAATGTCGCCCTTAGCTTTGTTGGCTATCTTTCCTAGATAGTCAGCAAGCATGGTGGCGATATCGGGAATGGTGGTGGATGTCATGCAGTAGAGAATGAAGAGCTCATCAGCCTTGAGCTTCTGTGGAGTCTCTGTCCGTGCAAATAAGCTCTCACTGAGAATCCTATGCACTACCTTGAAGGAGAGGTTGTACATACTAGTTTCTTTGGAATTCCCGGGTCGCCACTTGTCTCCACCATATTCACCCACTGAAATAGCCTCCCAAAAGTCACTAGCGCTGACACCTCTAGCAAACGTGCCTGCATCTGAATAGGAGAAGCCAAACAAGTCTCCAAAAGTGTCAATGGATGTTCGCCCCTAGAGGTGTGTGCAAATAAGTTTTAAATTTATAAAACTAGAATCAAGCAAGCGAACCCGCAGTGTACGGATCGACGTAGTTAAGCAAGAATTCCAGAGTATCGAACACAGGGATTTGGGTGGGAACGAACTCGATTGCAGGTTATCAAGCAAGTAAATATGAGAGTTTGCAAATATTGGGAAAACAACAATCCTAAAGATCCAGGTATTCAGCTGTGGCAATCGATTCAAGATATACTTAATGATGTAAAGACAGAGTTGAGATATGCAAAGGTATACTAATATAAGGTAATCGTACGGTGAAGTTCCAATAACCTTTTGTGACTCACTTACAAGACACTCCCTATACAGGTTGTTGAGGCTCAATATAGAAGGATTCTAAAGGCGAGAATTAGTATCAAATACCCAAACTTATAACCTAAAGATCAAGACTAACTTAATCGATTGAGGTTGTTGAGGCTCACAATCGAGGTAGAGGTTGTTGAGGCTCACTACCACCTAGAAAAGACAAGTCTAAACTAAGCTAAAACAAATCTTTAACTTTGGATTAAAGTAAAAGCAGGTTCGTAAACTTGAGGGAAATTACGGTTGGATCTTGAGATTCCACGGTCGTGGAACTCAAGAACAGCCCGTAATTTGGGGTTGTCGACGATATTACTCTAACTCTCAGGGTCTAATCTGTTTGCGATCAATCTATCATTATCTAAGCCACAACTATCAACCCTTCACCTTAGAATTGTTAAGAGTTTTTAGCCAATAACAGTCATATTGATTTCAATTCAAGAATTAAAAGATGAAAAGATGAAAACTTTCAAGAACTTTCAATAATCTTCAACTTAATCTCAAAATCACAAAGAGAACAAGCAATGTCAAAAGATTCACAATAGAACAAATAATCGTAATCCTAGGAAAGAAAAGAAAACGGGATTTCAATCCGTTTTTCAAATCAAACCTAATCAAGAAGAGAGATCTTCTTGCAAAGTCTTCCAAGAACTTCGATCTTCCGCAATTCCTGGGAATCTCTATGGCAATCTCCACCAAAAGTACGAGTTTCCAGGAATTCCAAACACGAACTTCGATCTCTTCAAAGAGATCTCAATTGCTTCCAAGCAAGCTAGGCAAAACGTGCTCGTCTAGACGGTGATGTCGCAAGTGTAAACCTAGAGCGGAAATGTAAACGATGATGACGGAATCTCCTTTCTTCCGTCTTTTTATAATGCAGGGCAAAGTGTCGGCCCGGCCCAATCTTCAAAAGATCGTGGCTTCGAAGTGTGGCGAAAAGATTCGCCAAACTCACGGTCGTGGAAGTGTTCCACGACTGTAATTTAGAGCGTGGAAACAAATACGGTTTGCAACATATGTTCCACGGCCGTGTAATCCCCTGGAATGAACATGGTTTTCTGACTTCAATTCCACGGCCGTAATTCTGAACGTGGTTTGTGATACGGCCGTATTTTAGGGCGTAATTTAGGGCAAGAACGTGATTCTTCCCTAAACTCGTGCATTCCTCAATCTAAGACTCCAAATTGCTTCCAAAGAGTGTCCTCGATCTATGGATATATCAACTCAACTTTCCTTTGCTCGATTCCGTTCGGAAATAGCTCCAAATCACCTATAATCAACATAGAACTAGTGTAGACATCCATATCGACAATATAGGTAATACTAGCTCACATATGCACAAAAATCAATCAAAGACTATCAATATGAATCAAATACGTTTAGAAAACGTGCCTAAAATATCACAATATTTCATGCTAACAAATAACCCCATACTTAACACTTGCTTGTCCCTAAGCAAGGTCTTTCAAAAAGCTTTAAACAAGAGTTAGGATGAAATATGTGTACCTTCTTTTGGATGAATGTGACTTCTAAGGAATAGATCATTCTCAAACCTTGCTTCAATCGTTTATCAAACTTTCACACACTTAATCGAAGAGTAAAAGGTAAGGAAGATTCATGAACCGATTTAACTTCTCAACAAGCATTATAACCTTCAAACATTATCAAAATCAATCACAAGAGACTTTAATTTAGATCACCAAGTCATATATCATTCTTTTGATCTTAAGGACTTTCAAAGAAAAGGTCTAGAATATGGAAGGGAAGGGAAAACTTTAAGGGAAAGTGGTGCATAAATCCGGGAAAGTGGACAACTACCTTCTTCTTCTTATGCGGTTCCCGCAACACTCCAACTTAGAGCTTCGCTCTCTTCTTTTCATTTTTCGACTTTACTTTTGGAGTTATGGATAGAGGTGCACAAAAACCGAAGCCTAGGAGATCGGCGTTTCTCAAATTTGCAAGAGATGCCTCAAACCCTTAGCGCACATACCGTAATCCGCTAGGAATATGGCTCAATTCGACTTTGGCAAGACACAAACACCCGGCTATGTGAATGGTGCCGAGTTACTCATCGTCATGACTGACTTCCCCAAACCTATAATTTCTTTCTATTCAATTGATTGCAAATAATTGCTCTCATGGCCCTCCCACATCAAACATGCCTTTTTCTCATTCACTTCTTCCAAATTCCCGGATAGGTAAAGGAGGCTAATATTTCAATGAGGAGTTAGATGATCAAAGAAAGAAGAAAGAAAGTATCGAATTGCCTTAATCATTTCATCAAGAAGTATAGGAACTTATAATGTGATTTCAACTTCAATTTCCTAACATGATTTAGGTAACATTTTCACATTATAAAACTTGCAAAAGAGGTAAAATTTATTCATTCAAATCCTTTTCAATTCACAATCCTTTTAAGCATGCAATTGTCATCAAACTCAATTCGCAAGTAGTGATTATCATGGAAATCATCTCAATTCATTAGAAGCACAAAATTTTCAAAATTTGTCAATTTTTATGGGTTTTTAAAGTTCTTTTTCATGCAATGCGAGAATGAAACGTGTAACACAAAATAAACATGCAATGATAGTCTTGAAATGAAAGCAACATAGAGAGTAGAGTTATTACAAATTTTTAGTACATCCCACCCCATACTTAGGACGAACATTGTCCCTAATGTTCAAAAGAAAGAACAAAAGAAAGAAAAGAAACTCACAAGTGGTGGCGGGAATGTCTAAAACAACGGTCATGCATCGATCACTGCGGCGCCGGCGGAGGTGGGAATGGAGAGAAACTCGGGTCATAGATCCGCCCAAACTGCTGGCGGTAGACGTCCCTCATCATGTGGTCAAGGTCGTCTAGGCGTCCGTCTCTAGCATCCGCCCGGATCTCTAGTGCTCCTACTCTCTCTGAAAGTCCGGTAGCCCAATCCGGCATCCTCTCATACCATCCCGGGGCGTGATCATACCATGCGGGGGCATCGGCTGGTGCTGGCGGTGGTGGTGGTGGTGCTGCGGGCTGCGTCGTGGACCAAGGAGGAGGTGTGTCGTTGTTCGCCCCTAAAGGTGTGTGCAAATAAGCTTTAAATTTATAAAACTAGAATCAAGCAGCGAACCCGCAGTGTACGGATCGAGGTAGCTAAGCAAGAATTCCAGAGTATCGAACACAGGGATTTGGGTGGGAACAAATTCGATTTCAGGTTATCAAGCAATAAGTATGAGAGTTTTGCAAATATTGGGAACACAACAATCCTAAAGATCCGGGTATTCAGTTGTGGCAACAGATTCAAGATATACTAATGATATAAAGACAGAGTAGAGATATGCAAAGGTACACTAATGTAAGGTAATCGTACGGTTGAGGTTCCAAAAACCTTATGTAACTCACCTAAAAGATACTCCTTATACAGGTTGTTGAGGCTCAATATAAAGAGGTTCTAAAAGCAAGGATTAGTATCAAATACCCAAACCTATAATCTAAAGGTTAAGACTAACTTATCCGATTGAGGTTGTTGAGGCTCACAATCGAGGTAGAGGTTGTTGAGGCTTCACTACCACCTAGAAGAGACAAGTCTAAGCTAAGCTAAAGCAAATCTTTAACTTTGGATTAAGGTAAAAGCAAGCTCGTAAACTCAGGGAAATTACGGTTGGATCTTGAGATTCCACGGCCGTGGAACTCAAGAACAGCCCGTAATTTAGGGTTGTCGGCGACAATTCTCTAACTCTCAGGGTCTAATCTGTTTGCGATCGATCTATCATCATCTAAGCCACAACTATCAACCCTTCACCTTAGAATTGTTAAGGGTTTTTTAGCCAATAACAGTCATTTGATATCAATTCAAGATTTATAAGATAAAAGATGGGAACTTTCAAGAACTTTCAATAATCTTCGAACGAATCTCCGAATCACAATCAAGAACAAGTGTTTATCAAAAGATTTAATTCGGAATAAACAATCACAATCTTAGGAAAGAAAGGAAACGGGATGTCAATCCGATCCTAAATCAAACCTAAGCAAGAAGAGGAGTTTTCTTGCAAAATCCTCCAAGAACTTCGATCTTCCTCAACGCGAAGATCGCTAACAGCAATTCTCCAATTACGAACTTTGATCTTCAATGAGATCTCCCAAAATCACCTCCAAGAATGAAGGTTTGTGTGTTGCTAAGCTTGCGTTCTTGCCGCTAAACCTAGGGTTTGAAGGGTCGTAAGATAGATAACGAGGTAAAGCGAGGTGACGGAATCTTGCTTCATCCGTCCTTTTTATAATGCAGGGCAAAACGTCGGCCCGGCCCGATCTTCAAAAGATCATGGCTTCGAAACGTGGCGAAAGGATTCGCCAAGATCACGGTCGTGGAAGATTCCACGACCGTAATTCTGAGGCGTGGAAACTTATACGGGTAGCTTCCACGGCCGTAATATCCCCTGGAATGAACATCGAATTCTGCATCACAATCCACGGCCGTAATCTAGGGTCAAACCGTGATTTTTGCCTTCATTCGTGCATTCTTCAATCTAATACTCCAAATTGCTTCCAAAAGGTGTCCTTGATCTAGAGGTACATCAACTCAACTCTCCTTCGCTCGATTTCGTTCGGAAATAGCTCCAAATCACCTATAATCAACATAGAACTCGTGTAGACATCCATATCGACAATATAGGTAATACTAGCTCATATATGCATAAAGCTCCATCAAAGACTATCAATATGAATCAAATACGATTATAAAACGTGCCTAAAATATCACAATATTTCATGCTAACAGTCGTACCAAGTGGGAGGTGTAGTCATCCACGTGGGCCTCTCACTCATGCTAGCGCGGCGAGATGACGAGCCTGAAGCTCTAGCTGGGCGTGGAGAGTGCCTAGGTACATCCCGGGCCGCCTCCGGCTGGTCCGGAAACATGCCGAAATCCTGCTCCGCTCCTCCACCACTCTCGTACTGGTCTCCCATGTCTTCCTCATCCACAACCGGTGGAGGAACGTAAGGGGGAGCTACTAGCCTGTTCGCATGCATCGCAGCGAACGTCTCCTTCCAATTGTGGCGTCCCGCCACAATGGAATACTCTGGCAGCCACTCAATACCCCTGCCTGTCCTAGTCTCCCAAGGCATGCCCGCATAAGGCGGACCTCTATGTGTGGGGAAGATGAGTCCCCTAACCATAAAAGCATGTAGCCCTAAGGGAACCGCCGGTATACGGGTGCAAGCTGAAAAGTCTACACCAAGCGTCCTAGCAATGTGGGTCACTATCCCACCATATCCAATGTTCCCCTTCTTCTTGTTCTTGAGTTTACTCATCGTAGCCGCCAAAAGAGTGGCACAATCTGCGCGGCGACCATATAGCATACAATAGAGCAAGAATAGCTCACCCGTCTTGATCTTTTGGGGCGTCTCCGTCCTAGGAAAGAGGCACTCCGAAAGAACACGGTGAGCTATCTTCAAGGCTAGATGGTACATCAATCTAGCCTTGGTATCAGCGGGTTGCCAACGGTCCTCGTCGGCATATATCATCGCAACTTCCGCCCAAAAATCCTTAGGGTAGACACCGCTAGGGAATCGACCATTGTAGGTCTCATGGAACCCGAAAATGGTCCCGAACTCAACAATACTCAAATGATAGTCTCGTTCCATGAGACGGAAGGAGACGGTCCTATCAACGTGGCTGTGCTCGAAAGACGTCACAACCTCTCGGGTAATCTCCTCATAGGCGTCTTCATGAATGTTCGTGAAGACAATCAATCCGGCTCTATCCAAGAGCCATGTAAGATCCTCAACTATGTTGAGAGGATGTAGATCCTCCAACAACAAATACCTAGGACCTATCACTGTCCTCTCCTTAATCCGGTCTAGTGCAACAAGATGGTTCTCATGTATGGTGGGGATGCTAGGGTGAGGAGGTGAAGATGGAGGTGAAGGTGAGGATGGTAGTGAGGGAGATGAGGGTGGTGGTGCCCTAGAGGTGGAGGGGTTGCCCTTTCTTTTCTTATTTTGTTCCCCTTTCTTCTCCTTTATCCTTCCTGACACTCTCCTTACGAAATCCATTTTTCAGCAAAAATCACGGTCTGTTCTTGGGAAATTACGGCCGTGGTTTACCTAGAGACCGTGATTCGTCTCAGAAATTCGTGAATCTCAGCAAATTCACCACCAATCACCACAACAAGCAGTCCTAATCTAATTCCTTCCAGTCTTTGTCAGTTCTTCCTAAATATCTATAGCAAGAACGAACTAAATCCGCTAAAATCGAGAAGAAAGAAATAACCTCTTTTTCGGATTGAAAAATCCAAAATGTGTGTTTGTTGATCGATTTCCACTCGATTTGTTGCTTGGATCCTGTTCGTGGTTGGATTTGCTGCAGTTTAGGGCGAAGAATCGTTGGAAACGATTAGAGAATGAAGAATTGGGAGAGGCTGCGGGTTTTCGGTATCTAGGTCGTGGAATGGGGGAAATTTGGTTAAGTTTGTGAAGAATGTGGCTTATATAGTGGCCGGCAAAATTTCCAAAAATCACGGTCTATCGGGGCATTCCACGGCCGTGGAAGTGTACGGAACCGTGGTTTTGATGATTTTTCACAGGCTTTTGAGAATTACGGCCACTGTAGCTATGACGACCGTAATTTAGACCGTGGAACCTTCTGTAAAGCTTCAAAGTCCAAATTTCGTCACTTTTCTTCGACATTATCCTCCTTTTCCCCTTTTCCATCGATCCTACAACCAAAAACACGAACATACCGGAGGAAAATCGAGGCAAAACAAAGCAAAAACGTTTATTCTAAACTAATCTATGAATCGAAAACAAAAACGAGAATGCAATACCTTGGGTTGCCTCTCAAGAAGCGCTTTGTTTAAGGTCCGTAGCTAGACCAATCTCGCACTTATTCGAGTGCGGTAGGCGCAAACTCCTCAGCTTGGAGTTCCGGCGTATACTTCTTGAGTCGTTGGCCGTTCACCTTAAAACTTCCGCTAGCTTCACCCCATACTTCAACTGCACCATGGGGGAAAATGCGCTTAATTAGAAAAGGTCCATTCCAACGAGATTTAAGCTTACCTGGAAAGAGGCGAAGTCTTGAATTGAAGAGGAGAACTTGATCTCCTTCTTTGAAGTCCTTTGGAATGATATGCTTATCATGCCAACGCTTTGCTCTTTCCTTGTAGATCTTAGCGTTTTCGTAGGCGTTCAAACGGAGTTCATCCAGCTTGTTGATGTCTAGGAGACGCTTCTCTCCCGCTTCCTTCATGCCGAAATTCAGCCATTTGATAGCCCAAAACGCTTTGTGCTCCAGCTCTACCGGCAAATGACAAGACTTCCCATACACAAGGTTGTATGGTGTGGTTCCTATGGGAGTCTTGTACGCAGTCCGGTACGCCCATAATGTATCATCTAGTTTCAAGGACCAATCCTTCCTAGTCCTCGAAACTGTCTTCTCTAGAATTCCCTTGATCTCCCTATTTGAGATCTCAACTTGTCCACTCGTTTGTGGATGGTAAGGGGTAGCGATCTTGTGAGTAACCCCATACTTGGCTAGAAGAGCTTCAAAGCGACGGGCTATGAAGTGAGAACCTCCATCACTAATGATCGTCCTTGGTGTCCCGAATCGTGGAAAAATGGTCTTGTTGAAGAACTTAACCACCACCATGGCATCATTTGTGGGAGAGGCAACTGCTTCCACCCATCTAGAAACGTAGTCTACCGCCAATAATATGTATTGATTTCCACAAGAAGATGGGAATGGTCCCATGAAATCGACTCCCCAAACGTCGAAAATCTCCACCTCTTGGATGTTGTTGAGGGGCATCTCGTTCCTTCTAGAAATATTTCATGTTCTTTGACAAGCATCGCAACAAGAGACAAAGGATTGCACATCTCTAAATAAAGTAGGCCAATAGAATCCAGATTGCAATACCTTTGCGCTAGTCTTGTTCGAACTAGCGTGTCCTCCACAGGGTAGTGAATGACAATGGAGGATGACACTTTGCATCTCATCTTCCGGCACACATCGCCGAATGATGCCATCCGGACCTCTCTTGAAGAGGAGAGGCTCGTTCCAATAGTATTCCCGGACGTCTTTAAAGAACTTCTTCCTTTGTGCGTAGGATAGTCCGGGCGGTATCTCCTGGCAAACCAAATAGTTAACAAAATCAGCAAACCATGGTTCGTTACCTTTGGAGATCTCGTCGATGCACTCCTCTATGATGTGTAGGTGCTCGTCTGGAAAGGAGTCATCAATGGGTAGATGGTCGTCCTCTAGATGTGTGAGGCGACTCAAATGATCCGCAACAGAATTTTCCGAGCCTTTCTTGTCGCGGATCTCAAGGTCGAATTCTTGTAGGAGAAGAATCCATCTAATTAGCCTCGGCTTCGCATCTTTCTTTGCAAGGAGGTACCGGATCGCAGCATGATCCGTGTAGACAATCCCCTTTGCACCTACAAGATAAGAGCGAAACTTGTCAATAGCGTAGACAATGGCTAGAAATTCTTTTTCGGTAGTGGCGTAGTTGAGCTGAGCTTCGTCTAGCGTCTTGCTAGCGTAGTATATGGCGTGGGTTCGTCCTTCTTTTCGTTGTCCAAGAACAGCTCAAATGGCTACGTCACTAGCATCGCACATAATCTCGAAGGGGAGAGTCCAATCCGGAGGTTGGATAATAGGTGCTGAAATTAGAGCTTGCCGAATGGTGTTAAACGCGTCCAAACATTCCTGCGAAAACTCAAAAACCACATCCTTCATCAATAGATTAGTGAGAGGTTTTGATATCTTAGAAAAGTCCTTAATGAAACGTCTATAAAATCCAGCATGTCCTAGGAAACTTCTTATCCCTTTCACCGAAATTGGGGGAGGAAGTTTCTCTATGGTCTCTATTTTAGCCTTGTCTACCTCTATCCCTCTACTAGAGACTAAGTGACCTAATACGATTCCTTCTTTAACCATGAATTGACACTTTTCCCAATTAAGAACTAGGTTAGTGTCTTCACAACGTTGTAAAACAAGAGAGAGGTTAGAAAGGCAATCGTTAAAAGAGGAACCGTATACGGAGAAGTCGTCCATGAAAACTTCCATGATTTCCTCTACGTACTCGGAGAATATGGCCATCTTGCACCGTTGAAAGGTGGCTGGGGCGTTGCAAAGCCCGAACGGCATTCTCCTATAAGCGAACGTACCCCAAGGGCACGTGAACGTGGTTTTCTCCTGATCGTCCGGATGTATCGGAATCTGAAAGAAACCACTATAACCGTCAAGGTAGCAAAAATGTGAATGTTGTGCTAACCTTTCAAGCATTTGATCGATGAATGGCAATGGAAAGTGATCCTTCCGCGTTGCGTTGTTGAGCTTGCGGTAGTCTATGCACATTCGCCATCCAGTCACGGTTCGGGTAGGAATGAGTTCGTTGTTCTTGTTGGTGATGACCGTCATTCCTCCCTTCTTTGGAACTACTTGAACTGGACTCACCCATTTGCTATTGGAGATAGGATAGATGATACCTGCATCAAGAAGTTTAAGAATTTCCTTCTTGACAACCTCCTTCATGGTCGGATTCAACCGCCTTTGAGGTTGTCTTGAAGTTCTAAAGTCCTCTTCCATTAGTATCTTGTGCATGCATAAGGAGGGTTTAATTCCTACTAAGTCCTCAATAGTATAGCCTATGGCTTTTCTATGTTTCTTAAGGACAATCATGAGCTGTTCATGTTCATCTATGCTTAATTCGGAGCTAACGATAACTGGAAGGGTAGAATTAGATCCAAGAAAAGCGTACCTTAGATGAGTAGGAAGTGGTTTGAGTTCCATCACTTTCGGAGCCTCCAATGATCCTTGAGGAGCGTCCGACGTTTCCTTAGAAGTTTCTAAGGGTGTTGAGTGGTTTGGAGAAGAATTAGAAGAAGTTGAAGAAGTTTTCCGGTTACCCTCTTCCACGGTCAGAATTACGGCCTCCTCATGTGTTCCACGGCCGTGTAATCCCCTGGAATGGAGGTCGATTTTGGTTGTGAAATCCACGGTCGTGGAATACAGGGTATGACCGTGGATTCTTACATTCTCAGCCTCATCGTGGAGTTTCTCAAACTCCTCTTCATGGATCTCCTCTTGTGCTTCTAAGGCTTCAATTTCCTCTTTGCACTCTTCTTCTTCTCCTTCATTGGTTAGACTCATAGTGATAACCTTTTGTAAAGGATCGTTAAAGAGAATCGCACTTACCTCCTCCCTAGACAAACCTTCTTCGTCTTGGATATCGTAGATATCCTCGTCAAAGATTGGCTCCTTCACTAGAGTGGAAAGGACGAACTCTACTTTCTCTTCTCCAATATCAAAAGCGAGTCTTCCATTCTTGCAATCGACCATGCAGCCGGAAGTTGCAAGAAACGGTCTTCCGAGTATAATCGGGACCGGACTATCTGCAGGAATGTCAAGCACGACAAAATCAATGCGAACAATGAATTTGCCTAGCTTGACCGGTACGTCTTCTACAATGCCGACGGGACGGGTGATGGATCGATCCGCCATGTATAACGTCATCTTTACTGGTTTAGGGTCGCCTAAACCGATCTTCCTACATAATGCAAGGGGTATGATGCTCACACTTGCTCCCAAGTCACATAATGCGTCGTATGTGACGTCTCCCACTCCAATGGGAATGCAAAATGACCCTGGATCCTTCAACTTTGGGGGCATTTTCTCTTTCATGGTCTTGATGAGATCCGAAGAATCCGAACTCATCTTGACCTCTCCGAAGTCTTCTAGCTTCCTCTTGTTGGAAAGGAGCTCTTTCAAGAACTTGCCGTAAGCCGGCATACCTACAATAGCATCAATGAAAGGTATATTAATATGCAGCTTACTCATGAGTTCTATGAACTTACCGAATTGTTTGTCTAGGCGCGCTCGCGCTCTAGATTGAGGGAACGGTAGGGGAGGTTTGAAAGCTGGAGGAGGAACATAGACATCTTCCTTCTCCTTTCCCTTTCCTTTTTCTTTCTCTACGGGGACTTCGACGAACGTAGGCTGCGGATCGGTGGTAGTCACTCCGCTCCTAGTTGTAATCGCCATTACCCTTCCCTTAGGGTTGTCCTCCGTCTTTCCTGGAAGTTTCCCTTGATTTCTAGGAACTTCTTCCGCATGGTCGAACATTTGGTTTTCTAAAACTTTTTGAGCTTTGTCAATCTTAGAAACTCGATCATCAACCTTAATGAGGCGGTTCTCCATCCCTTGAAGCTTTCCCAAGATCGTTTCCAACATGGGATCGGGCTTCTCCTTTCCCGTATTGTTTCCTCCATTAGATGATTGCTCCTGGCTTTTCAAAGGAGTAGAGGAAGAGGAAGGTGGAGTTAGTGAGTTAGAATTGGAAGGATAAGAGTTACCGGAATTTTGTTGATTGGAGCGCCAATTGTTGTTGTTTGAATCCCGATTGTTGTTCCAATCATTGTTCCGGTTGTTGTTGTTTCCATTCCAGTTGTTATTCCGGCTGTTACCCCGGTTATTGTTGTTGCCGCCATTATTGTTGCCCAAATAACCAACATCCTTCCCTTGCTGCTTTGGGAAGTTGGTCTTGATAGCCTCCTTCAACTCTTTGATCTCATTGTTGAGGGAGAAAATCTGATTTTGAGCTTCATGTGTGAGCTTCGCTCCTTGCTCCACACGATTTCCCTCCACTTTCCGGTGGGAGTACTTCTCTATGACTCTTGCTTGCTTCTCAATGAAGTCCCAAGCGTCATCTTCTCTCATGTCCATGAACGTTCCACATGAGAGGGATTGGAGGTTGAATTGCGTTCCCGCATCCAGCCCTTTGTAGTAAATTTCCAGCAAGGCAAGCTTGGATATGCCATGATGAGGGCAATCCAAGAGCAAATCCTGAATCCTTTCCCATGATTGAAACAAACTTTCGTTAGGTCTCATAGAAAAAGCATTAATCTTACCTCTAAGTTCCGCCGTTTTGGAAGGCGGAAAGAATTTGGTGAGAAACTCTGCGGAAAGGTCTTCCCACGTGTCTAGTTTCCCATTAGGAAGAGCTTGGTACCAAGATAACGCTTTCCCTTTCAAGGAGAAAAAGAAAGGTTTGAGCTTATAACTGTTGGTAGTAGCGTTCTTCGGTCTCATCGTCTCCATCATACACTCGAAGTTTTGCAAGTGTTGGTGTGGAGATTCAGTACTTGTACCGCCAAATTGGTTTTGGCGGACAAGAGTGATAACTTGAGGGTTAAAGCTAAACCCTTGAACATCTTCAGCATCAAAATTCACACCTAAGCGGCGTGGTTGTTGTGTTGGATCCATCCGTTGGCCAAGAGTTCTTGGCTCATTATCCACACGTTCGACTCTCGCATTCCTTGGTGGGATGCGGCGATTAGTAGCTCCTTGTGGATGGAAGGGATTCATATTGATCGTGGGATCAATCTCTTCTAACGGCGGCATGGAAGAGTCACTATCATCAGCGGATGAGTGGCTTTTTCTTTTAGACCTTGATCTCCTTCTTGAGGACTTCTTGCCTACCTTATCTTCAAGGTTGCTCATCTTTATCATCATTTGGAAGAGCATGTCTTGTAGACCGTTAACTTGAGATTGATGACGATCCATCTCATCCTGGCGGAGAGTCTCATTCCAACGGAGTTGAGCTTCCTTTTCCGCCAACTCCGTTTGAAAATCACGTTCGTTTTCTTCGGCCATCTTCTTTTCCTTGCGCTTTTGCCTTAAGGTTTTCTCTAGCTCTTGATCAAGAGGCAAGAGATCTTCGGTGTTCCTAGACCTGCGCATGCACTCAAAGAAAAATCAAATAACGAGAGCAAGCTCCCAAGCTTGACAACCGGCTACCGGATTCGGCCGAAACCAAATCCCCGGCAACGGCGCCAAAAACTTGTTCGCCCCTAGAGGTGTGTGCAAATAAGTTTTAAATTTATAAAACTAGAATCAAGCAAGCGAACCCGCAGTGTACGGATCGACGTAGTTAAGCAAGAATTCCAGAGTATCGAACACAAGGATTTGGGTGGGAACGAACTCGATTGCAGGTTATCAAGCAAGTAAATATGAGAGTTTGCAAATATTGGGAAAACAACAATCCTAAAGATCTAGGTATTCAGCTGTGGCAATCGATTCAAGATATACTTAATGATGTAAAGACATAGTTGAGATATGCAAAGGTATACTAATATAAGGTAATCGTACGGTGAAGTTCCAATAACCTTTTGTGACTCACTTACAAGACACTCCCTATACAGGTTGTTGAGGCTCAATATAGAAGGATTCTAAAGGCGAGAATTAGTATCAAATACCCAAACTTATAACCTAAAGATCAAGACTAACTTAATCGATTGAGGTTGTTGAGGCTCACAATCGAGGTAGAGGTTGTTGAGGCTCACTACCACCTAGAAAAGACAAGTCTAAACTAAGCTAAAACAAATCTTTAACTTTGGATTAAAGTAAAAGCAGGTTCGTAAACTTGAGGGAAATTACGGTTGGATCTTACGGTCGTGGAACTCAAGAACAGCCCGTAATTTGGGGTTGTCGACGATATTACTCTAACTCTCAGGGTCTAATCTGTTTGCGATCAATCTATCATTATCTAAGCCACAACTATCAACCCTTCACCTTAGAATTGTTAAGAGTTTTTAGCCAATAACAGTCATATTGATTTCAATTCAAGAATTAAAAGATGAAAAGATGAAAACTTTCAAGAACTTTCAATAATCTTCAACTTAATCTCAAAATCACAAAGAGAACAAGCAATGTCAAAAGATTCACAATAGAACAAATAATCGTAATCCTAGGAAAGAAAAGAAAACGGGATGTCAATCCGTTTTTCAAATCAAACCTAATCAAGAAGAGAGATCTTCTTGCAAAGTCTTCCAAGAACTTCGATCTTCCGCAATTCCTGGGAATCTCTACGGCAATCTCCACCAAAAGTACGAGTTTCCAGGAATTCCAAACACGAACTTCGATCTCTTCAAAGAGATCTCAATTGCTTCCAAGCAAGCTAGGCAAAACGTGCTCGTCTAGACGGTGATGTCGCAAGTGTAAACCTAGAGCGGAAATGTAAGCGATGATGACGGAATCTCCTTTCTTCCGTCTTTTTATAATACAGGGCAAAGTGTCGGCCCGGCCCAATCTTCAAAAGATCGTGGCTTCGAAGTGTGGCGAAAAGATTCGCCAAAATCACGGTCGTGGAAGTGTTCCACGACCGTAATTTAGAGCGTGGAAACAAATACGGTTTGCAACATATGTTTCACGGCCGTGTAATCCCCTGGAATGAACATGGTTTTCTGACTTCAATTCCACGGCCGTAATTCTGAACGTGGTTTGTGATACGGCCGTATTTTAGGGCGTAATTTAGGGCAAGAACGTGATTCTTCCCTAAACTCGTGCATTTCTCAATCTAAGACTCCAAATTGCTTCCAAAGAGTGTCCTCGATCTATGGATATATCAACTCAACTTTCCTTTGCTCGATTACGTTCGGAAATAGCTCCAAATCACCTATAATCAACATAGAACTAGTGTAGACATCCATATCGACAATATAGGTAATACTAGCTCACATATGCACAAAGATCAATCAAAGACTATCAATATGAGTCAAATACGTTTAGAAAACGTGCCTAAAATATCACAATATTTCATGCTAACAATGGACATAGTGTGGTTTTGGCTCATAAGGCGGAAGGTGACTATCCTCTCCCTAGGATCATGCTCAAATGTGCTAAGGAATTCTAGGGTGATCTCGGTATAAGCATCCTCCCTAATCGTAGCAAACTGGGTCAGTCCAGTCCTGTCAAGCATCATGTCTACATCCTCCCGAACAAACAATGAATCTAAGTCATCTAGCACTATGTAGCGAGGAGGGGTGAATGGGCGATCTACGATGCGTTCATAACGTTTCTTGTGCTTGGATAGGGGAGGGGGAAGCTTAGGGATGTTTTGAGATGGTGGTGGAGGTGGGGGAGGGGCTTTGGAAGAAGATCCCTTCTTCTTCCCCGTGTTTCTAGTTACCCTCTTAACAAGATCCATTCTGAGTCAAAAAATCGGCCTGTTCTTGACAAAAATCGGACGATTTTTCTGGGCTGGGTCGATTTTTCTCTCGATTTCAACGATTCTCTTAATTCTGTAAAGTTCTGTTCAAGCAATCACCACATACAGTCTCCTATAATGATTCCTAAGCAGATTCCTCAATCAATTCCAACAAACAAACACTTCCTAAGCAAACTTCAATTTGAATTAGAAACTTAGGTTTTTGGAAAGAAAAACCTGAATTCCTTGTGGAGGAGTCGATTTCCGTGCTTGTTGTTGCTAGATCCTTGTTCCTTGTTGAAAATGCTTCAGTTTGGAGCCAAGAATCACTCAAAATGATGAAGGAATGAGGATTTTAGGTTGAGGGCGATTTTCGGCGTTCTTGAGAAGGGGGAAATCGAGAGTTGTGAGTTGTGGAATGAGGAAGATCGAGTGTTGAGTCTTTATATAGAGTCGAGAAACTGTGAAGAAAATCGGACGATTTATAGGGTCGATTTAATCGTCGGGGCGATTTTTCTCTGGATCCAAAGAAAATCGGACGATTTAATTCGCTGGGTCGATCTTCAGGTTGATTTTTCTTCCTGTTGTAAAAAATCGCCTTGTTCTGCTTCTGAATCGAACGATTTATTTTGGGTAACTCGATTTTTCTCTGAACACATAGGAAATCGAACGATTTAATTGGGCAGGTCGGTCTTCAGGTCGATTTTTCTTCCTGTTGTCAAAAATCGCCTTGCTCTGCTCCTGAATCGAACGATTTATTTTGGGGATCTCGATTTCCTTCCTTATTCTTCATGGATCTTGAAGATTTAACTGATTTGTGCTCCCTTTTTCCATGGATCTCTCGAGTTGAACCTAGTTTCCTACGATTAATGACACGACAAACCAAGAGTGCATCGAGGAACAACTAAAAACGAAAACAAAGAAGCAAAACAAATAATCTACTCTAACTAAGTGATAAAAGGGTGAAAACTATACTATCATGGGTTGCCTCCCAAGAAGCGCTTAGTTTATCGTCTTTAGCTAGACGGTGTATGGTGTGTGTTCAATGGAGGAGGATAGGAGCTATCTCCTCGACCGGAGCTTCCGGTGTATATTTCTTCAACCGTTGGCCATTGACCTTGAAACTTCCGCTTTGTTCACCCCATACTTCAACTGCACCATGGGGGAAAACTCGTTTAATTAAATAGGGTCCTGTCCAACGGGATTTGAGCTTACCTGGAAATAGACGCAGCCTTGAGTTGAATAGGAGGACTTGGTCTCCCTCCTTCAAGTCTTTTGGAATGATGTGCTTATCATGCCAACGCTTTGTCCGTTCCTTGTATATCTTTGCGTTCTCACACGCATTTAGCCGGATCTCATCTAGCTCATTGATGTCTAAGAGCCGCTTCTCTCCGGCTTCTTTCATGTCAAAATTGAGCCACTTGATGGCCCAATAGGCTTTGTGCTCTAGCTCTACAGGATGATGACAAGATTTACCATAGACAAGGTTATAGGGAGTAGTACCTATTGGTGTCTTGAAGGCCGTCCTGTATGCCCATAGTGCATCGTCAAGCTTCATTGACTAATCTTTTCTTGTTTTAGAGACGGTTTTCTCTAAAATTCCCTTGATCTCTCTATTGGATATTTCGACTTGTCCGCTGGTTTGCGGATGGTAAGGTGTAGCTATCTTATGGGTCACTCCATACTTAGCCAATAGAGTCTCAAATGGACGGGCCGTGAAGTGCGTTCCTCCGTCACTAATGATGGTTCGGGGAGTTCCGAACCTTGGGAAGATCGTTCTATTGAGGAACTTCACCACTACCGTTGCATCATTAGTAGGAGAAGCGATTGCCTCCACCCATCTTGAGACATAGTCTACGGCAAGAAGTATATATTGGTTACCGCATGAAGATGGAAACGGTCCCATAAAATCGATGCCCCATACGTCAAAGATCTCTACTTCTTGTATGTTGTTGAGAGGCATCTCATTCCTCCTGGATATATTACCTGTCCTTTGACAAGCATCACAAGAAACAACAAACTTTTGCACATCCTTGAAAAGTGTAGGCCAATAGAAGCCGGAACGAAGTACCTTAGCACAAGTCTTGTGGGAACTAGCATGTCCGCCACATGGTAGAGAATGGCAATGTCGGATGACACTATCTATCTCATCTTCGGGGATGCATCTCCTGTAAATGCCATCAGGACCTCTTTTGAATAGAAGAGGTTCGTTCCAATAGAATTGCCGGACGTCACTAAAGAATTTCTTCTTTTGAGCGTATGAAAGTCCGGGTGGGATCTCCTGACAAACAAGGTAATTCACAATGTCGGCGAACCATGGATCATTACCTTTTGAGATGTGTTGAAGACACTCTTCAATCTCATGTAGCTGCTCGTCAGGGAACGAGTCGTCTATAGGAAGCTCGTCCGTCTCGCCGGTGGGTTGTGGGAGACGACTAAGATGATCGGCAACTGGGTTTTCCGATCCTTTCTTATATCTAATCTCTAAATCGAACTCTTGTAAGAGTAGGATCCACCTTAGAAGCCTTGGCTTCGCATCCTTCTTCGTGAAGAGGTATCGGATTGCGGAGTGGTCCGTATAGACTATCACCTTCGCACCTACAAGATAGGAACGAAATTTCTCAAAAGCGTATACTACGGCTAAAAGTTCCTTTTCCGTAGTTGCATAATTGTATTGAGCCTCATCTAGCGTTTTGCTAGCGTAGTAGATGGCATGAGTGCGACCATCTTTCTTCTGTCCAAGAACTGCTCCTATGGCGACGTCGCTTGCGTCGCACATGACCTCGAATGGAAGAGTCCAATCGGGTGGTTGAATGATTGGTGCTGAAATCAAAGCTTCCTTGATCCAGCAAAAAGCTTCTAGACAATCCTTCGAAAATTCGAAAGTTGCGTCCTTCATCAAAAGATTAGTCAAGGGTTTTGAAATCTTAGAAAAATCTTTTATGAATCTCCTATAGAAGCCTGCATGTCCTAAGAAACTTCTAATTCCTTTTACCGAAGAAGGGGGAGGTAACTTCTCAATAGTTTCTATTTTCGCTCTATCAACCTCTATTCCCCTTTGTGATACTAGATGACCTAACACAATCCCTTCGGTTACCATGAAATGACACTTTTCCCAGTTTAAGACTAAGTTAGTGTCCTCACATCTCTTAAGAATTAGTGAAAGGTTATAGAGACAGCTATCAAAGGAAGAACCATATACCGAAAAGTCATCCATGAAGACTTCCATGATATTCTCTACATATTCGGAGAAGATTGCCATCATACACCTTTGGAAGGTGGCTGGAGCGTTGCATAGACCGAATAGCATTCTTCTGTAAGCGAACGTACCCCATGGGCACGTAAAAGTTGTCTTCTCTTGGTCGTCCGGATGAATTGGAATGTGAAAGAAACCGCTATATCCATCTAGATAACAAAAGTAAGAATGTTGGGCTAACCTTTCCAACATTTGATCGATAAAAGGAAGGGGGAAGTGGTCCTTCCTTGTAGCCACGTTCAGTTTGCGGTAGTCGATACACATTCGCCACCCCGTAACTGTCCGTGTTGGGATAAGTTCGTTGTTCTTGTTGGCAACAACGGTAATGCCTCCTTTCTTGGGTACTACTTGTACTGGACTCACCCATTTGCTATCAGAAATAGGGAAGATGATACCTGCATCAAGTAGCTTAAGGATTTCTTTCTTCACGACCTCTTTCATTGCCGGATTTAACCGTCTTTGAGGTTGGCGTGAAGGTTTGTAATCCTCTTCCATTAAAATTTTGTGCATACATAGAGAAGGCTTTATTCCTACTAAATCATCAATGGTGTAACCTAATGCTCTCCTATGTTGCTTCAAAACATGCATAAGTTTTTCTAATTCAGTTTCATTCAAATTCGCATTGACAATGACCGGATATGTGGAATTAGTGCCAAGAAATGCGTACCTTAAATGCGTGGGAAGTGGCTTTAATTCTAATGATGGGGGTACCTTGATTGATGATGAATCTTGGCCTTCGAATGTTGTAGGAGAGGCCTCTAGAGATGGGGGTACGGCATCATTAGATTCGAGCGCGGCTGCGGAGACGTTTGGAGAATCCAGAAAAATTCCCTCTGGATCGACCTTCCATGAAGTAAATCGTTCGATTTGAGGTACGATTTTTCTTTCTGTCGAAAAAGATCGGGTTGCCTCTTCATAAATCAGACGATTTAATTCAGTCGGGTCGATTTTTGGTTCTGTTGTAAAAAATCGGATTGCCTTTTCATAAATCGGTCGATTTATTTTAGGCAGGTCGATTTTCTTCACAATTTCCGGAGTCCACTCTAGTTCTTCAATTCTTGCTCCTAGTTCTTCCTCCACATCATTTAATGCTTTCACATCCTCATTGCAGTCATGTTCCACTCCTTCCTCCATGATGCTCATGCTAAGAACCTTTTGAAGAGGGTCTTTCATCAAGATCGAACTTACTACCTCTCTAGACTCTTCTTCATCAACAATTTCAAAAGCATCGTCTTTCAAGGCTGGCTCCTTGATTAAGGAAGAGAGTATGAATTCTATCTTTTCTTCACCAATATGGAAGGATAGCTGGCCGTTCTTGCAATCTACCATGCATCCGGATGTTGCAAGGAACGGTCTCCCAAGGATGATGGGAACCGGGTAATCTGCAGGTATGTCAAGAACGACAAAATCTATTGGGATGTAAAACTTACCGAGCTTTACCGGAATGTCTTCTAATATTCCCACCGGCTTATTGGTGGAACGATCAGCCATGTAGAGTGTGATCTTCACCGGTCTAGGCTCTCCTAAACCAATTGCTTTGCATAGGGCGAGAGGTATGATACTCACACTCGCTCCAAGATCACAAAGTGCATCATAGGTGGCTTCTCCCAAAGTGATGGGTATGCAAAAAGATCCTGGATCACGGAGCTTGGGTGGCATATTCTCCGTCATAGTCTTGATGAGTTCGGATGACTCCATACTCATTTTGACTTCTCCTATATCTTCCAATTTCCTCTTGTTAGAGAGGATCTCCTTGAGGAATTTCCAGTAAGCCGGAATACCTAAAATTGCATCCATAAAAGGTATGTTAATATGTAGCTTACTCATAAGTTCAACAAACTTACCAAAATGTTTATCTAGGACGTGCACGCGCTCTAGATTGAGGAAAAGGTAGAGGTGGTTTGTAAGCGGGAGGAGGAACATAGACTTCTTCCTTCTCTTTTGCCTCTCCTTCTTTTGTGGCGGTATCAACTACTTTAGGTTGAGGATCGGTGGTCGTTTTGCCACTCCTAGTAGTTATTGCCATAACCCTTCCCTTTCGGTTATCTTTTGTCTTTCCGGGAAGCTTCCCTTGATCTCTTGGAACTTCTCCGGCTTTGTTGAATACTTGGTTTTCCAAAGCTTTGTGAGCTTTGTCAACCGAAGTTATGTAACTCTCCAATCCTTGTAGCTTGCCTAGGATCGTCTCTAGCATGGGATCCGGTTTGTTTGATCCGCTTGATTGTCCCTGGCTTGTTGAAGGAGTAGAAGAAGATGGAGATGTTAGAGCCTTTTCAGCATGAGAGTAAGGATTACCTGGATTTTGCTGATTTGACCTCCAATTGTTGTTATTTGAGTTCCTATTGTTGTTGTTATTCCAATTGGAGTTTCGGTTGTTATTGTTGTTGTTACTCCAATTTGAATTCCTATTGTCACTCCTTTGATTGTTGTCTCTTCCCATGTAGTTGGCTTCTTGCTCCTTAGTCTTTTGAAGACTCGTTTTGAGCACTTCCCTCAATTCTTTGATGTCATCTTTGAGGGAGAATATTTGTGTTTGAGCGGCTTGATTCAACTTGGCTCCCGGATCGCCTTGGTTCCGGCTATTTGAGTCCACCTTCCGGTGGGAGTACTTCTCAATCACTTGGGCTTGCTTCTCAATGAAGTCCCAAGCATCATCCTCTCTCATATCCATGAATGTGCCACAAGAGAGAGATTGAAGATTGAATTGTGTCTCCACATCCAATCCTTTGTAGTAGATCTCCAATAATTCCAGCTTGGAAATGCCATGGTGTGGGCAATCCAACAAGAGATCTTGAAACCTTTCCCACGATTGAAACAAGCTTTCATTAGGTTTCATAGAAAAAGCATTTATTTTACCTCTTAATTCCGCTGTTTTGGATGGCGGAAAGAATTTGGTGAGGAATTCCGAAGACAATTCCTCCCATGTAGCTAGCTTTGCAGCTGGAAGTGTTTGGTACCAAGCTAGAGCTTTGTCCTTCAAAGAGAAGAAGAACGGTTTGATCTTGTAATTGCTTGTAGTAGCCTTCTTCGGCTTCATAGTCTCCATGAGAATCTCAAAATTCTGCAAGTGTTGGTGTGGAGATTCAGTACTTGCTCCGCCATATTGACTTTGGTGAACCATGGTGATGACTTGTGGTGAGAAGCTAAACTCTTGGATGTCTTCAGCTCCGAAATCCACACCTAGACGGCGTGGTTGCTGAATTGGATCCATCCGTTGCCCCAAAATTCGGGGTCTATCTTCGTTATTAACAGCTCTAACGTTCCTAGTTGGAATGCGAGGAACAACCCTTGGTGTCGGGGTGTTTCGAATAGGATGAAGTAGTGGAGCGATCTCCTCAAGTTCCGGCATGTCCGGATCAATCTCTTCATCATCGGATGAGTCATTTCGAATGGATTTAGTTGGTGTCTTGACTTTCTTCTTCTTCTTGGATTCGTTCAACTCCAACTTCATGTCCAACATCATAGCTCTTAGTTCATCAATCTGAAATTGATGACTTATTTCAGCTTCTTTTCGTGCTTTCTCACTCAACTGGAGTTGGCGTTGAGCTTCGTTCAGTTCAGCCTTGTAGTTTCTCTCATCGTTTTCAGCCATTTTCTTTTCTTTCAACTTTCTTCTCAAAGTTCTCTCCAAATCGGGATCGAAAGGAACTAGATCTTTAATGGATCTAGTCTTTCGCATATACCTAAAGAACCTGCAAAGATCACTCAAGTAGACAAATCAAATCACAAGAGCAAGAGCTCTCAAGCTAGACAACCGAAAACCGAATTTGGTCTAGACCAAATCCCCGGCAACGGCGCCAAAAACTTGTTCGCCCCTAAAGGTGTGTGCGTCAAAGTCTTAAATTTATATCTAGAACTCAAAGCAAAGCGAACCCGCAGTGTACGGATCAGCTGTAGTAAGGTAAGAATTCCAGAGTCGAACTCAGGGATTTGGTGAGAATAATTTCGATTTCAATTATCTAGCGAAAAGTGTGAAAGCTTTTGTGATTTATAAAGAGAGAAATGATTCCAAGGATTCAAGTATCCGATTTTGGCTTTCGATTCAAGACACTTCTAAAGATATAGGACAGAGTTTATATTGCCAAGATTAATTGTTCAAAGGTAGGATTCGTACGGTGAAGTTCCGAAGCCTATATGACTAATCTAAAGGTTCTCTCTATAAGGGTTGTTGAGGCTGCAATATAGAAAGATCTAGAGACAAGAATTATGTTCAAACTAACTATCTAAAACTCCAGGATATGACTCTCCAAAGTAAAGCATAGCAAGCACAATTAAACTCTTAATAAAGGATGTTGAGTCTCTTTATTACCCAAATCTTATAACCTTAATCTATTAAATGTAGAATCAAGTTTGAAGTCTCTTCATACACTCTATTAGAGGTCAATAAGGTTAATCAATGTTGGGATTTAGACAGGAATTAGTTTTGGTTAAAGATTAATTCAATTGAAGTTCGTCAGAAGAATAAATCGTGTTGTTCATAAGAAAATCGGCCGATTTTCCTCAAGAACAGTCCGATTTTCCTGTTTGTTGCAAAACTAAAATCTAAACTCTCAGGGTCTTAATGTTTGAATGAGTTCAATCTATCATCATCTAAGCCTCAATCATCAACTATTCTCCCCAGAATCACAAGGTTTTTAGCCAACCATTTTCAAAATCGAATCAAATTAATTATTGAAAGAGATATCGCAAAGAAACCAAATCTTGAATGAAAAATCCAATAACTCTCAAATCTGTAAACGATTGTCAAAACAAATCAACGTATCTCTTAAGTTACTCAAATTCGTGCCTAAAAACAGTAAACACTTCAATGAACAAAGAAATCTCACAAATAGAATCAAGATTAGCTTTCCGGCAAAGAGTCCTTCAATCTCCTTCCAAGAATCTTCAAATCCTCTCAAACGTGTAAAGATTTCCCGCTGCGGCCTCCTCGTTTTCGTTCCTAGGGTTCTCTTCTATAGTTTCTTGCAAATGGGCCGTTTGGCAAAACTCTCCTCTAGCCCAAAATAATTAGGCTTTGTGTCGTCTTTTCATTTGGCCGAAAAACACAATAGATCGACCCAGGCGATTTATGCACAAAATCGTTCGAATTTTGGAGAGGAAAATCGTCCAATTTATATGTAAATTGGCACGATTTTCTTCAACAGAAAGTGTTCTTCTCTTGGCTCGTATTCTATGCTTCTCCTTTGCAATTCCTTTGCTCTTTATGGACCCTTTAAGACTCCTTTAGCTTCCTTAACATCCTTAGAAGCTCCTTGCTCCGCTTTTGCTTCCAATTCCACTCCGTTTACCTATAATTCATCAAAAACTCGTGTAGACCTCTATTTCCGACAAATGATTGAATAGAACATAAAGGTCATACAAAATCTCTCTAAATGCAAGGTAAACTGAGACAATCTTCTATAATATGCATGAATATGATGATACATAATTCATGTCATCACCAAGTTTGTAGAACCCCGCTGAGAAAGGAAAATATAAGGAGAAGGAGAAGGAAGATGTCTATGTTCCTCCTCCAGCTTACAAACCTCCTCTACCGTTCCCGCAATCTAGAGCAAGAGCGCGTATAGACAAGCAATTCGGTAAGATCATAGATCTAATGAGCAAACTGCATATTAACATACCTTTTATTGATGCAATTGTAGGTATGCCTGACAGAAGGTATTTCTATGTTCGTCTATACCCAATCAAAAGTAAATCCCGACTTAGCACTAAAACAAGTATAGTGGTTAAGTAAGGGTCGAACCCAAGAGAGTTACGGTGTTTTATTAGATGTAATTATTGATTATAGAAACAAGTAACAAAGGGGGGGGTTTGGTTAATTTGATGCACAAAAACTTATGAAAACGAATAACACGACAAGTAAGACAATAATTGGGTGAATCTACACTAGGTTGATTCTAAGCATGCAATTGCTACTTTGGTGAGTTCTTTTTACAAGTTTTCAAGTAATCTCCCGTCTCGATCATATATATGTGTTGAGCCAACCGACATCAACACAACTTAACTGGTTAGTGTTCCATAAACCTACAAGAACAATTAACAAGTTAGCTTTCAAACAAAGACTAAGGATATAAAGAAAAGATAAAAACCGTTAAGCTTATCTTTATATTTGTGTTCCTTTTCTTTAAGTAATTACAACCCGTTATTACTTAAAGTTTACTTCTAGATTAAAGACCCGAACCCGGAACCTATTAATCCTAGTTCTTTGCATGCACTTTAGAACCTAAGGTGATCAATCTCAAGTAATAGTAAAACATGCAATTAGACAATGGAGATCAAGGAAACACAAAGCATTACTGAATGAAAACTTATATTAAATAAAACTTACAACCAAAGTAACAACGCAGCTTCAAACCAACCCAATGTAGCAAGGGAGTTAGCATCTCATTACAATGGAAATGAAAATTGGTTTCTAAGTGGAAAAATGATGGAAAACAAGTTGGATCCTTCTAGCAATCAACCCAGGCCTATTTATACTACAAAAGATACTAAATAGGAGTAAATGGCCGGCCCAAAACAACCACCTTTAATACCATAAAGGTGGTGTAAACAGCCGGAGCAAAGCTTCTGTCGTTGAACCGCAGGGGCGGCCTTCAGCTCTGCAGGGGCGGTGAAGGCAAAAACGCTTGATCTTCTTCGTGACCGCAGGGGCGGCTAGGCAATTCCGCAGGGGCGGATCTTTAATGCTCTTCAAACGTCTGACCCTTCAACTTCCTGTCGTTTCTGATGCCAAGCCGCCGGGGCGTCCCAGTGTTGACGCAGGGGCGGTGACACAAACCCTTCATCTTCCAGCTCCCAGGTTGAGGCGCAGGCAGATGTGCAAGGGGAGGCGCAAGGGCGCTGGTCTTCGCTTCTTCAGGGCAGGTCACCGCAGGGGCGCTAGGGGTTGACGCAGGGGCGGTGACGGTCTTCGTGGCTGGAGCTTGGCGAAGGCGCAGGGAGCGCTCCGGAGTAAGGTGTCACCCGCAGGGGCGGTGGCAAGGCTCCACGGGGGCGGTGAAGCAACAAAAGCTTTGCTTCGTGAACGATCTTCACTCCTAAGTGCTTATAACTCCTTCCTTAGCTTCTTTTAGTCTTCTTCTTCTGGACCAAGGATTTAGTAGCATAAACCGACACAAATGCAATAAAGAGACTCTAAAAAGTATCCTAATTGATAGTGATTCCATCACCTATCAAACTCCCCCATACTTAGACCTTTTACTCGTCCCGAGTAAAACAAATGACAACAACTAAACTCAAAGGCCTCAGGAAGCATAGGCAAGCAGAAAAGACAATGAAAACAAAAGAAAAGCCAAGAAAGAAAGAAGGAAAAGAGAGGAAATGTGAGAAAAAGATGAGAAACAACCATCCTTATTGCTCCAAGAGTGGCCTACCCGGACAACCTCCTTATGACTCCCCTTCTTATGTCGCCAAATGCCGGAAGGGAAACCTACACTCGGTGTCGCTCATTTTGCCAAGGTGCCCTTTCGGGTTTTCACCTTGCTACTCTTCTTCTTTTCTTTGATGATCTCACTTTGAACTCACATCCCTCAAGTCCAATTTTGCACCAACCTAAGGTTGGTCGGACTACCTTCTTTTTTCCTAAACCGCCCTTTCGGGTTTTCAGTTTATCCAAGGATTTTCATGCCTTTTTTCATTTTCATTGGCTTTTTCTTTTTTTTCGGCAGAGGTTTTTTTTTTACTGAAACTGAAACTTCATAAGATTTAATGCAAAACAACTCAAAATAACTGTACATGCAATGATATGTCCCTCCCCCATACTTGAAGATCACTTTGCCCTCAAAGTGGAAATAAGGCAAAGAATAAATGTGGGAAAGGGAAGAGAAGTATACCCCTCAGTGGGATGGTCTAGTTGGACCATCCGGACCCTCCTCCGGTGGGTATGAAAAATGGTTGCAGAAGTGCTCCTGCCGGCGGTAGATGTCATCAATGCGGTCCTGCTGGGCCTCCATCCGACGGCCAAAAGAGGTCTCAAAACAGGCTTGCCAAGCCAGTTGCTGAGCCTCCAGTTGCTGCTGCTGGGCCGCCTACCAAGCCTCCTGTCTTTGGTCGAAGTGGGAGGTCATGGAGGTGGCAAAGCTCGTTTGCCAGCTCTACTACTGCTCCAACATAGTCCTTTGGTAGTCGGACTGCCATGTCCGGTGCTGGGTGGTCATGGCTGCCATCTGAGCCTGAAGGCTCGCAAGGGCCGGATCCTCCTCTAGTGCCTTGTGGGCATCTCCTCATCGTCGGGGATGGGCATGTGCTCCTCCTGATGAGCCCGACTGGAGCTCGCAGCATGCCTCTCCACAATGGCCACTAGCGGCCTCCTCGGCACGAAGGGATCTGCCGCAATGTAGAGCTCGGAGAGCTCATCCCCGAATGTTAAAGGCCGTGGGAGGTAAGTGAGGTGGCTCCCATCTGCAAGGGAGATCCAAAATAGCTTCTCCCCGTCCCGTCAGAGGAGCTTGCACCTCCTAAGCATCCCCTCAGTGTAAAGGGGAGCCTCCAGCCCGTCCTCTAGCTCGGACAGGTCCATCACATGTGAGGCGATCAAGGAGATCACCCCACCGCCGACAATGTCCCTTGGCTCGTTCCTCCGAATCCGCTTCAAAGCGGCAAGGAAGAGGGACGGCCAATCCATCACCTTCTCGCTCATCGGAAGGCAGGAGTGGAGTAGTGGGAGGTCCTTGAGGGCGACCTTATTTTCTTCTTTGTGTCCACAGAAGACACTCATGAGGATCTTGGAGATGAGCCTCAAGCAAGGGTGAGTGAGTTTGTTGGAGTACTCACCCCCCGCATGGAATTCTGAACCGGTAGCTGCCAGAACTCGCACAGGTCCGGGGTCGGGACTGGCTCCCACCAGTTCTCGGAGGGGTTGAGAGTCACCCCGAAAGCCTCCTGTATCTGATGGTAATCAAGTGTGTATTTCACCTTGTTGAACTTGAAGGTGAGTCCAATACACACATGATCCTCCTTCTCCATTGTGAATGTGGAGATGAACTGTCTGTTGAGCTCGGAATATGTTGGAGCACTCCTCTGTAAGAAGTCTCCGAGCCCAGCGTTGGCCAAGAAGGACTGCATGCTCTCCAGCATGCCAAGCTTCTCCAATGTAGGAACGTGCAAGAATCGAGTTGCGTACACAACTCAATCCTGGACGATCCTATACCTCTCTTTCTCAGCATCTGGCATTTTGTATTTCCTTTGTGGCTCCATTCTGGTATTTGATTTATCAAAGGAATAAGAAACTTGCAAAAATAAGGAGAGAAAACGAACCTCTGTTGTGTTTTCCGCAGGGGCGGCTGAAGCAGGCGCAGGGGTGGCGAGGCGCAGGTGCGGGAGCTTGCAGGCGCAGGGGCGGGAGAAGTACAGAGGGCGAATTTTGGGGAGCGACGAAGGAGGTGATGCTGAGGTCGTTCCGGTGACTGCTTTGCTGGTGTAGGCGTCGCCGGAGGTGGAGCAGGATTGGAGTTTGTGGTGGTAGATGAAAGAGTTTGGAGGGAGGAAGGTGGATCTGATTAGGGTGGTGCAGGGGCGTCTCAAGTGGTTGGATGTCGTCGGAAGTGGCGCAGGGGCGTCGTAGGGGTGGCTTGGGAGTGTTTGGTGGTGGCGCTGGGGCGTTGCAGCTTGAGAGGGGTTAAGGCGAGGGCGTTGCAGCTTGTGTGTGTGGTTGGTGAGGAGATAGAGAGTGGGTGGGTGGGGTAGGTGTAGGGAAATGTTTTTGCAATTTCTATTTTTTTTCTTTTCTGGGTAAAACCGCGGGGGCGGCGTTTGTCACCGCGGGACGGTGACAAGGAAGAGGGGTACGCAACCTCGACGCCGGGAGCGGCGCCGAGGATGTTTGTCAAGGATGGCTGCAGCAGGGGTGCAGGGGAGTCACCGCGGGGACGGTGACTAGCATGTTGCAGGCGCTGGCCCAACGCCGGGGGCGGGGACACTGAGCCACATGGGCGGTTTTCTTGACAGAGACTCTTCTTATTTCTTCGGGTTGCCTCCCGAGCAGCGCCTTTGTTTTTCGTCGTTGGCTCGACGTAAGGCCTCTTCTCTGACTGTGCTTCCTCCAGCACCATCTCATCAATCGGATCGTTCTTGACTCCTTCAAGGTAAGGCTTTAGCCTTTGCCCGTTTACCTTGAACACCTTGTGCGTTTGGGGATCATAAAGATCCACAACTCCGTGAGGGTATACCTCTGCTACCACGAACGACCCTGTCCATCTCGAACGCGACTTACCTGCAAAGAGTTTCAAACGTGATTGAAAGAGAAGTACCTTATTACCTACCTTGAAATCCTTCCGGAGAATGTTTCGGTCATGCCATGATTTGGAATTTTCTTTGTATGTGGTGGCATGGTCATATGCATCTAACCTCAATTCCTCCAATTCTTGCAATTGGAGCTTCCGGAATTCTCCCACTTCCTCTATGTTCATGTTGCACTTCTTTATCGCCCATCAGGCTTTGTGCTCTAGCTCCACCGGTAGGTGGTAAGCTTTCCCAAACACGAGCATAACATGAGACATCCCGATAGGAGTTTTATAGGTTGTCCGATATGCCTATATGGCGTCATTTAGCCTTGCACTCCAATCCTTCAGTTTGGGAGAGACCGTCTTTTCAAGGATGGTTTTTATTTCCCGGTTAGATACCTCAGCTTGGCCATTTGTTTGTAGATGATAGGTTGTTGACACCCGTTGGTGAACGTGATACTTCTTAAGGAGAGCTGTGATTGTCTTGTTGCAGAAATGGGTGCCCCTATCGCTGATTAAGGCTTTCGGAATTCCAAATCGTGCGAAAATATTTTCCTTAAGAAATATGCTGCAACCACTTTCGAATCATTAGTTTTGGTGGCATTTACTTCCACCCACTTGGAAACATAGTCCACCGCAAGCAAAATATATGTATGCCCGAATGAAGTAGGAAACGGCCCCATGAAATCAATTATCCAAACGTCAAATATTTCGCAAAATATAAGAGAGGATTGGGGCATTTCATGTCTCCTGGAAAGATTTCCTACCCTTTGGCATCTATCACACACTTTGCAAAACGCAAAAGCGTCTCGAAAAATGTGTGGCCAAAAGAAACCTGCATCCAAAACTTTTCTTGCAGTTTTGTTTGTCCCAAAGTGCCCCCACATGCTTCAGAATGGCAGAAAGTTAGGACAGATTGTACCTCATTGTCCGGAATGCAACGTCGGATCACTTGGTCACTACAATGCTTCCAAAGGTAAGGATCGTCCCAAACGTAGTGTCGAGCTTCAACCTTTACCTTCTCTCGTTGTGCCTTGGTGAAGTCTGGGGGATACTCTTTCCTGACAATGAAGTTCCCAATGTGAGAAAACCAAGGTTTAAAAGACTGAAGCTTAAGACAAACCTCTGTCGACAATTCCGCAGGGGCACCTAGACTGAGCCGCAGGGGCGGCTGTCCGCAGGGGCGGCTGGTGTGAGGCGCGGGGGCGGTTACACAACAGAGAGTTGTGTAAAATGTATCGTTTGGAAAGCTTCCAACTATCTCTCTTCCTTTTCCTGGATCCTCCTCTTATTTCACTAGCCTGCTCAAATGATCGGCCACCAGGTTCTCAACCCCCTTCTTGTCCTGTATCTCCAGGTTAAACTCACTTAGGAGGAGCACCCATTGATTCAATCGTGGTTTTGCTTCCTTTTTCGCCATGAGATACCTAAGAGCTGCATGGTCAGTGAAGATAATTACCTTTACCTCAAGTAGGTATTGCCTGAATTTTTCAAGGGCAAAAACCACTGCTAACATCTCTTTCTCGGTGGTAGAGTAATTCCTTTGTGCTCCATTGAGTGTCATAGACGGATAATAGATCACATGTGAAGCCCGTCCGTCTTTTTGTCCTAAGACTGCTCCAACGGCGTAATCACTGGCGTCACACATGATTTCGAAAGGTTTCTCCCAATCCGGAGAACGGATGATTGGTGCGGTGGTAAAACATGCCTTCAAAGTGTCAAAAGCTTTCTTGCAATTCTCATCTACTATGAAGGTGACGTCTTTCTTGAGCAATTTGTATAGGGGTGCCGAGATCTTTGAAAAATCTTTGATGAAATGTCGGTAGAACCTTGTATGACCAAGAAAAGATCGGATTTCCCGAACATTAGTAGGATAAGGTAAATTTTGAATTACATCAACCTTTGCCCTATCTACCTCTATCCCTTTTGAGGATATTACATGTCCTAGAACAATTCCTTGTTCGACCATGAAATGACATTTTTCCGAATTAAGAACCAAATTGGTTTCAACACATTTTTCAAGAACAAGTTTCAAATGTCCTAAACATGCGTCAAAACTGTCTCCATGAACGGTAAAATCATCCATGAAGACTTCAATGAAATTTTCTATGTATTCGGAGAAAATACTTATCATGCACCGTTGGAAGGTGCGGGGTGCATTGCAAAATCCAAATGGCATTCTGCGGTACGCAAAGGTGCCAAATGGGCAAGTGAGCGTCGTCTTTTCTTGATCTTCTGGTGCGATGACTATTTGGAAATAGCCCGAATATCCATCAAGGAAACAGTAGTACTGACGACCTGCAAGACGTTCCAACATTTGGTCAATAAAAGGTAATGGGAAATGGTCTTTTCGTGTTACCTTGTTGAGCTTGCGGTAGTCAATGCAAACTCTCCATCCGGTTTGTGTTTTGCTCGGAACCATCTCTCCATGTTGATTTTCCACCATGGTGATGCCTCCCTTTTTTGGAACCACTTGGGTTGGACTAACCCAAGTGCTATCCGAAATAGGGAAGATCATATCCGCTTGGAGGAGCTTCAACACTTCCTTCTTGACCACGTCCATCATTGGCGGATTCAACCTCCGTTGAGGTTGCCTAGAGGGTTTAACCTCATCCTCAAGTAAGATCCTATGCATACAAGTTGAAGGGCTTATCCCTTTGATGTCCGCAATGGTCCATCCAAGGGCCGTCTTGTGCTCTTTTAGCACTTTCACTAACTTGTCTTCTTGACCGGTAGTCAACTTGTTGGAGATGATCACCGGCAAGGTATTGTGTTCTCCAAGGAAAACGTACTTGAGGTGTGACGGAAGGTCCTTCAATTCTATTTTTGGTGCCTGCACTATAGATGGAACAAGCTTCTCGCTTGGGGTTAGTAAAGTGGGCCCAATGGCCAAATTGGAGATAGGTAGCCTTTTATGTCCATCTAATTGGGCTAGGACCTCTTTCATGCTGGATGCTAATCCATAATCTGCCTTAAAACCATCAATGTCATGCTCAATTACATTTTTCAATTCATCAATATCAGAGTTATCAAAAACATCTTGCACAAAAGGTTCAACAATGTCAATAGCGCATAAAGAATGATCATCACTAGGAAATCTCATTGCATCATAGATGTCAAATTCCACTACTTCACCATCAAACTCTATCATTAATTTCACACTAACATAATCAATTTTTGTCATAGCAGTTTTCAGAAATGGCCTACCTAACAGAATGGGCGCAACATGTGAATCATTTTCCATATCCATTACAAAGAAATCAGCAGGAAATATTAGGTTGTCTACCATTACTAATACATCTTTAATTATCCCTTTCGGGTACACATTAGATCTATCAGCAAGTTGTACTACAATCCTAGTTTCCATTAATGGCCCAAGGCCAAGTGATTTGTAAATCGAATATGGTAAAACATTGATAGAAGCACCAAGATCAAGCATTGCTTTGTCAAAACGGGTTTCCCCTATAACACAAGGAATGCTTACCATGCCCGGATCGCTGCACTTCTTGGGCATCCTCCGTTGGAAAATAGCCGACACATGCTCACTTACTTGTACTTTTTGTTTCCCCTTCAGCTTCTGGTTTCTCTTGATAGTGCAAAGTTCCTTCAAGAAACGAGTATACTTAGGAATACTTTTCACCAACTTAAGGAAGGAAATGTTTACCTCGCATTTGGAAAAAGTTTCAAAGAGGTCTTTGTCCTCAATGATTCTTCTCTCCTTCAGGGCCTCAGGAAAAGGAGCTGGTGGTTTCTCAGAGTACAGTGACGGAAAGTTAGGTCAGATGTAAGAATCCTTCTCAACAGAACCTTCTGTCGTGTTTTCCGCAGGGGTGTTAGATTGTATGCGCAGAGGCGGCTCAGGGGTTTTATCCACAGGGGCGGGAACGTCCAGCCACAGGGGCGGTGTCTGTTCGGTGCTGGGCGCAGTTGCAGCCGCAAGGGCGGCTGTGGGTGCGGTGAAATCGACAGAAGGTTTGCTTTGTGATTCTTTTGCTAGCTTTTGTTGGATTTTCTTCCCACTCCTTAATGTTAGGGCACTAACATTCTCCTTGGGGGTTATAAACGTCTGGGAAGGCAATCCTCCGGAAAATCTAGATTCGGTCCTTGAAATGGCTTCCGCCATTTGCCCAACCTTTTTTCAAGGTTTTTGATGCTACATTTTGTTGTTTGGACATGAGTAGCAAAGTGTTTAGTCAAAACCTGCAACATATCCTCAGTTGATTGATACTTACCTTGACGGGGTTGCTGTTGTTGGTTTTGTTGATCCCTCCAACGGAAATTCTGTTGGTCACGCCAATTTGGCATGAAATTCTGCGCATAAGGATCGTTCCTAGGCCTTTGCTGTTGTGGTTGTCCATATCCCATTGCGTTCACCTCAGCATCATCATCCTAGACTTGTGGGAACATGTCCGTTGGATGATATGGGTCAGCACACACTCCACAAGCTTTGAGCTGTTGTGGGGTTCCCATAAGTGTTAGTCTCTTCACCATCTCCTTCAGCTCCGCGAGCTCAGTGGAGATCTCACTCTTCCCGGTATTTACAGCATGAACACCTTTCTTGGACGGAGTCCTTCCAAAGTTCCGGGTTCCTTCTGCTAGTTCCTGTATCTTTTACAAGACAAGGTCAGGGGTAGAGTTAAGAATATTACCTCCGCAAGCCGTATCGATGATACTTCTTTCATTGTCTAGCAAGCCATTGTACAAGTACAAGACTAGATCTTGAGTTGAATATCTGTGGAAAGGACATCTGGATCGGAGGCGTGCAAACCTTTTGAAGTACTCGTAGAGAGTTTCGTTCACCTCTTGCTCGCTGTTGCTTATAGCTTTCTTCAAGCTATTGGCCTTCTTGGTTGGGAAGTATTTCTCCAAAAACGCCTTGTGGAGGTTCTCCCAAGTGTCGATACTCCCGGATGGAAGTGGTAATACCAATCATCCGCTGAATCTTTGAGTGTGAAGCCGAAGGCCCTCATCTTGATTTGTTCTTCGGTAATGTCGGCCGGCTTCATGCTCATACACACGTGTGGAACTTCCCAAGGTGCTTGATGGGGTCATCACCACTTAGCCCATGGAAAGATGGGAGCAAGTGAATGAGACCTGGCTTGAGCTCAAAATTTACTCCTTCCCCTAATGCCGGTATGGTGACCACAAGAGGATTTTGAGCCAAAGTGGCCTGAGTAAGTTGACGAAGAGTACGATCAGCCATTTCTTGTTGGAGTTGTTGTTGTCTTCGTTGCCGGATGTGCGTCCTCTCAATTTCTGGATCAAAAGACGCAAAGCCGGAGTTAGTAGCACGGGTTTGAACCATAAAAATGGTTCAAACCAATAATCAATAATAACAATGAAATAAAAACACTAAAACTCCCCGGCAACGGCACCAAAATTTGACTGAAGGTATTTCTATGGTCGTCTATACCCAATCAAAAGTAAATCCCGACTTAGCACTAAAACAAGTATAGTGGTTAAGTAAGGGTCGAACCCAAGAGAGTTAAGGTGTTTTATTAGATGGAATTATTGATTATAGAAACAAGTAACAAAGGGGGGGTTTTGGTTAATTTGATGCACAAAAACTTATGAAAACGAATAACGCTACAAGTAAGACAATAATTGGGTGAATCTACACTAGGTTGATTCTAAGCATGCAATTGCTACTTTGGTGAGTTCCTTTTACAAGTTTTCAAGTAATCTCCCGTCTCGATTATATATATGTGTTGAGCCAACCGGCATCAACACAACTTAACTGGTTAGTGTTCCGTAAACCTACAAGAACAATTAACAAGTTAGCTTTCAAACAAAGACTAAGGTATATACAGAAAAGATTAAAACCGTTAAGCTTATCTTTATATTTGTGTTCCTTTTCTTTAAGTAATTACAACCCGTTATTACTTACAGTTTACTACAAGATTAAAGACCCGAACCCGGAACCTATTAATCCTAGTTCTTTGCATGCACTTTAGAACCTAAGGTGATCAATTTCAAGTAATAGTAAAACATGCAATTAGACAATGGAGATCAAGGAAACACAAAGCATTACTGAATGAAAACTTATATTAAAGAAAACTTACAACCAAAGTAACAACGAAACTTCAAACCAACCCAATGTAGCAAGGGAGTTAGCAACTCATTACAATGGAAATGAAAATAGGTTTCTAAGTGGAAAAATGATGGAAAACAAGTTGGATCCTTCTAGCAATCAACCCAGACCTATTTATACTACAAAAGACACTAAATAGGAGTAAATGGCCGGCCCAAAACAGCCACCTTTAATACCATAAAGGTGGTGTAAACAGCCGGAGCAAAGCTTCTGTCGTTGAACCGCAGGGGCGGCCTTCAGCTCTGTAGGGGCGGTGAAGGAAAAAACGCTTGATCTTCTTCGTGACCGCAGGGGCGGCTAGGCAATTCCGCAGGGGCGGATCCGGGGTCATTTTGTATTCCAATAGGTGTTGGAGAAGTCACATACGATGCTCTTTGTGACTTAGGAGCAAGCGTAAGCATCATCCCGCTTGCTTTGTGCAGGAAGGTCGGTTTAGGTGAACATAAACCGGTGAAGATGACGTTGTACATGGCGGATCGATCCATAACTCGACCCGTAGGTATCATTGAAGACGTCCCAGTCAAGCTCGGTAAGTTCTATATTCCTATAGATTTTGTTGTGCTTGACATTCCTGCAGATTGTCTATTCCCGATCATACTCGGGAGACCATTCCTTGCAACCTCCGGTTGTATGGTGGATTGCAAGAACGCTAGACTAGACTTCGATATAGGAGAAGAGAAGGTTGAATTTGTTCTCTCAACTTGGGTGAAAGAGCCTGCACTTGGAGAGGATATGTTCAACGTCTATGACGAAGAGCCATCTAGAGAAGAAGTAAAATCGATCTTGTTTAAAGATCCATTGAAAAAGGTCATAACCATGAGCATCATGGAAAAGGGAGAAGAAGAGGATTGCAATGTTGAGGTTGAAGCTTTGGAGGAGCTAAAAGAGGTACATAATGAAGAGTTCAAAAAATTCTATGATGGCTCGGAAAACAGAAGAAACCACGGCCAATCATGCTATTCCACGGCCGTGGTTCCTCAAATTCAACCCGTAGAGTGTTATTTCGAGAACATCAGAGACTTCCACGCCCTAAACCACGGCCGTGGAAGTAATAGGTGTGCCGTAATTTTGGGAAATTCTTAGAACAACTCCGTCAACCACTCTTGAGTCTTCTTCCACTACTCCCACATCCTTAGATTCTTCTAAGGAAGCATCGAGCACGCCTCAAGACACATCAAAGGCATCAATAGCTTTGGAATTGAAGCCATTTCTCACACATCTTCGGTCTGCTTTTCTTGGAACTAATTCTACCTTCCCGTTATTGTTAGTTCCGATTTAAAGGAAGATGAACATGAGAAACTTATGGATGTTTTGAGGAAACATAGGAAAGCTTTAGGCTATACTATAGAGGATCTTGTAGGAATTAAACCATCTTTATATATGCACAAGATTCTAATGGAGGAGGATTACAAGCCTTCACGACAACCTCAAAGACGGTTAAACCCGGTCATGAAAGAGGTCGTGAAGAAGGAAATCCTTAAGTTACTTGACGCAGGTATCATTTATCCTATCTCTGATAGCAAGTGGGTGAGCCCCGTTCAAGTCGTTCCCAAGAAAGGAGGAATGACCGTTGTGACCAACAAGAACAACGAACTCATTCCAACGAGAACCGTGACGGGTTGGAGGATGTGCATTGACTACCGCAAGCTGAACAATGCAACTAGGAAGGATCACTTCCCACTACCATTCATAGATCAAATGCTTGAAAGGTTAGCACAACACTCCTACTTTTGTTACCTTGACGGTTATAGTGGTTTCTTTCAGATTCCGATTCACCCGGACGATCAAGAGAACACCACATTCACGTGTCCATGGGGTACGTTTTCTTATAGGAGGATGCCATTCGGACTTTGCAACGCTCCAACCACCTTTCAAAGGTGTATGATGGCCATCTTCTCGGAGTATATTGAGGAAATCATGGAGGTTTTTATGGACGATTTTTCAATTTATGGTTCCTCATTTGAAAATTGTCTTGCTAACATTTCTCTTGTTTTGCAAAGATGTGAAGACACTAACCTTGTTCTAAATTGGGAGAAGTGTCAATTCATGGTTACGGAAGGCATTGTGCTAGGACATTTGATCTCTAATAGAGGGATCGAAGTTGACAAGGCTAAGATAGAGACGATAGAGAAACTTCCTCCTCCATCTTCGGTGAAGGGGATAAAGAAGTTTCCTAGGACATGCAGGGTTTTATAGGAGATTCATCAAAGACTTCTCGAAAATTTCAAAACCACTAACTAATCTATTGATGAAGGATGTTGTTTTTAATTTTTCGCAGGAATGTTTAGATGCCTTCTATAAGGTTAGAGAAGCTCTCATCTCAGCCCCGATAATCCAACCTCCGGATTGGAATCTCCCATTCGAGGTTATGTGTGATGCAAGTGACGTAGTTGTTGGAACAGTGCTTGGACAAAAGAAAGAAGGCCGCACTCATGCCATCTACTATGCTAGCAAGACGCTAGACTAAGCGCAGCTCAACTACGCCACAACTGAAAAAGAATTTTTAGCCGTTGTATATGCTTTTGAAAAGTTTCGTTCTTATCTTATAGGAGCGAAGGTGATTGTATACACGGAACATTCAACAATACGGTATTTGCTCGCCAAGAAGGATGCAAAGCCAAGGCTGATTAGATGGATTCTTCTTCTTCTTCAAGAATTCGATCAAGAGACTCGGGACAAGAAAGGTTCCGAAAATTCTGTTGCGGATCATCTAAGTCGTCTACCACACACCAACGGTGATAACCTACCCATCGATGACTCCTTCCCGGATGAGCACTTACACATCATGGAAGAGTGTATCGACAAGATTTCTAGAGGTAATGAACCATAGTTTGTTGACTTTGTAAATTACTTGGTTTGCCAGGAAATACCTCCCGGACTATCCTATGCACAAAGAAAGAAGTTCTTTAGGGATGTCCGCCTATACTATTGGAATGAACCTCTACTCTTCAAGAGAGGTCCCGACGGCATCATTAGGAGATGTGTGCCGGAAGACGAAATGCAAAGTGTCATTCATCATTGTCATTCACTTCCTTGTGGAGGACACGCTCGTTCCCATAAAACTAGCGCTAAGGTATTGCAATCCGGATTCTTTTGGCCTACTTTATTTAAGGATGTGCAAACTTTTGTTTCTTGTTGCGATGCTTGTCAAAGAACAGGAAATATCTCTAGAAGAAACGAGATGCCTCTCAACAACATTCAAGAGGTGGAAATCTTTGACATTTGGGGAGTTGACTTCATGGCACCATTCCCATCATCTTACGGAAACCAATACATACTTCTCGCTGTAGATTATGTTTCGAGATGGGTTGAAGTTATTGCCTCTCCAACTAACGATGCTATGGTGGTTGCCAAGTTCTTTAATAGAACTATTTTCCCAAGGTTTGGGACACCACGAACCATCATTAGTGACGGAGGTTCACACTTCATAGCCCAACGATTCGAAGCTCTACTAGCTAAGTATGGGGTGACTCACAAGATCGCCACTCCCTACCATCCGCAAACAAGCGGACAAGTGGAGATTTCAAATAGAGAGATCAAGGGCATCCTTGAGAAGACGGTGTCAAAGACAAGGAAGCATTGGTCTTTGAAGCTAGATGACGCATTATGGGCGTATAGGACAGCATGCAAGACTCCCATCGGCACAACACCATACAACCTTGTGTATGGGAAGTCTTGTCATCTCCCGGTAGAGTTGGAACACAAGGCGTATTGGGCTGTGAAGTGGTTGAACTTCAGCATGAAAGAAGCAGGCGAGAAGCGCCTCTTGGACCTTAACGAGCTAGAAGAACCCCGCTTGAACGCCTATGAGAACGCCAAGATTTACAAGGAAAGGGCGAAGCGTTGGTATGATAAGCATATCATTCCAAAAGACCTCAAAGAAGGAGATCAAGTTCTCCTCTTCAATTCTCGGCTTCGACTCTTTCCAGGTAAGCTTAAATCTCGTTGGACTGGACCTTATGTGATTAAACGTGTTTTTCCCATGGCGCAGTTGAAGTATGGGGTGAGAAGTGCGAAAGTTTCAAGGTGAATGGTTAACGACTTAAGAAGTACTCACCGGAGCTCCAAGCTGAGGAAATCGCTTCGATTGTCCTCATTTGAACATAGGAACTGTCTAGCTAAGGACCCAAAATAAAGCGCTTCTTGGGAGGCAACCCAAGGTATAGCATTATTTGTTTTTGTTTTCTTTCTTTCTTAGGTTAGTTTAGGTTAGATGTCGTTTTTGCTTGTTTCCCCCTCAATACCTTCCGGTATGTTGTGTTTTTGAATGTCAGGAATAAGGAATGAGCAAGGGAAGAGAGGAAAAGTCGGAAAGAATGACGAAACTTTGAGTTTTTGGCACAGATCAGAGAGTGCCACGGTGTCCGTACAAAACCACGGCCGTGGAACACCCCGACTGCCCGTGATTTTCCAAGTTTTTGGCACAAATCAGAGAGTTCCATGGGTGTCCGTACAAAACCACGGCCGTGGAGCACCCCGATTGGCCGTGGTTTTCCAAAATTTTACGGCCACTATATATTTCCCTTTCCTTCAAAAAAACACACTCTTCTTCCCCAAACCACGTTCAAAGAGCCGAAAATTCCCCCTTCTCGTGATTCATCATCCGGAGACCGATTTGAACGATTCTTCAACCAAAAGTAGAGAAAATCGAATCCTCTACAAGATCCCGTCAACAAACTCAGCGAACAATCAACATTTGGGAAGGATTTTAGATTGTCTCAAATCCAAACCCTAGGTTTTCTCTTTCTCTTCTTGGTCGATTTGGTTCGTTTTTCTTGCAAATATCTTGGAGAACTGGACGAAATTGAAATTAGAAGTAGTTTAGGATTGTGATTGTTGAGTTTGCTGTGAATTTGTTGAGTTTTTGAGGAATTTTATGAATTCCACGGGTGCCGTACAAAACCACGGCCGTGGTTTCTGAAGAACAGACCATGGAATTTTCTGTTTTAAGTGAAAATGTTTAGGAGGAAGTCTAGTGAAAATAAGAAGCAAAAGGGTGATAGTTCCTTTTCTTCCCAACCCCCTCCTAGTGAACCACCATCGCCACCATCCCTAGAATCCCTACAATCCATGAGGATTACGAAAGAGCCATGGATAAAATTTCTAAGAGAGCTGTGATCGGACCTAGGTACATTTTTTTAGAGGAGCTTGAAGAGCTGAATGTTGTTAATGACTTAACGTGGCTATTAGAAAGAGCTGGATTGATCATATTCTCCGCCATTAGGGAGGATGCTTATGAAGAGATCACAAGGGAGTTCATAACTTCCTTCGAGCATAGTGCCGTTAGCCGAACGGTATCATTTAGGTTGATGGAGCGTAACTACGAGTTCTCCATAGTGCAGTTTGGAACCTACTTTGGGTTTCATGAGAGATTCAATGGAAAGGGGAGTGAATGCTAAAGACTTTTGGAGAGAGATAGCCATGATTTATGCTTCCGAGGACCGTTGGCAACCGGCCGATACTAAGGCCAAGCTCATATACCATTTAGCCACCAAGATAGCTCATCGGATCCTATCGGAATGCCTCTTCCCTAGAACCGAAACACCCCAAAAGATCAAAGCCGATGAGCTCTTCATCCTCTATTGCATGCTTACCGGTAATCCTGCAGATTGTGCCACTTTGCTTGCCTCGACCCTTAGTAAGGTGAAGAACAAATCGGCAGGGAATATAGGAAATGGAGGTATGGTGACTCACATTGCCAACCACGGCCGTGGAGCACCCCGATTGGCCGTGGTTTTCCAAAATTTTACGGCCACTATATATTTCCCTTTCCTTCAAAAAAACACACTCTTCTTCCCCAAACCACGTTCATAGAGCCGAAAATTCCCCCTTCTCGTGATTCAACATCCGGAGACCGATTCGAACGATTCTTCAACCAAAAGTAGAGCAAATCGAATCCTCTACAAGATCCCGTCAACAAACTCAGCGAACAATCAACATTTGGGAAAGATTTTAGATTGTCTCAAATCCAAACCCTAGGTTTTCTCTTTCTCTTCTTGGTCGATTTGGTTCGTTTTTCTTGCAAATATCTAGGAGAACTGGACGAAATTGGAATTAGAAGTAGTTTAGGATTGTGATTGTTGAGTTTGCTGTGAATTTGTTGAGTTTTTGAGGAATTTTATGAATTCCACGGGTGCCGTACAAAACCACGGCCGTGGTTTCTGAAGAACAGACCATGGAATTTTCTGTTTTAAGTGAAAATGTTTAGGAGGAAGTCTAGTGAAAATAAGAAGCAAAAGGGTGATAGTTCCTTTTCTTCCCAACCCCCTCCTAGTGAACCACCATCGCCACCATCCCTAGAATCCCTACAATCCATGAGGATTACGAAAGAGCCATGGATAAAATTTCTAAGAGAGTTGTGATCGGACCTAGGTACATTTTTTTAGAGGAGCTTGAAGAGCTGAATGTTGTTAATGACTTAACGTGGCTATTAGATAGAGCTGGATTGATCATATTCTCCGCCATTAGGGAGGATGCTTATGAAGAGATCACAAGGGAGTTCATAACTTCCTTCGAGCATAGTGCCGTTAGCCGAACGGTATCATTTAGGTTGATGGAGCGTAACTACGAGTTCTCCATAGTGCAGTTTGGAACCTACTTTGGGTTTCATGAGAGCTTCAATGGAAAGGGGAGTGAATGCTAAAGACTTTTGGAGAGAGATAGCCATGATTTATGCTTCCGAGGACCGTTCGCAACCGGCCGATACTAAGGCCAAGCTCATATACCATTTAGCCACCAAGATAGCTCATCGGATCCTATCGGAATGCCTCTTCCCTAGAACCGAAACACCCCAAAAGATCAAAGCCGATGAGCTCTTCATCCTCTATTGCATGCTTACCGGTAATCCTGCAGATTGTGCCACTTTGCTTGCCTCCACCCTTAGTAAGGTGAAGAACAAATCGGCAGGGAATATAGGAAATGGAGGTATGGTGACTCACATTGCCAACCACGGCCGTGGAGCACCCCGATTGGCCGTGGTTTTCCAAAATTTTACGGCCACTATATATTTCCCTTTCCTTCAAAAAAACACACTCTTCTTCCCCAAACCACGTTCAAAGAGCCGAAAATTCCCCCTTCTCGTGATTCATCATCCGGAGACCGATTTGAACGATTCTTCAACCAAAAGTAGAGAAAATCGAATCCTCTACAAGATCCCGTCAACAAACTCAGCGAACAATCAACATTTGGGAAGGATTTTAGATTGTCTCAAATCCAAACCCTAGGTTTTCTCTTTCTCTTCTTGGTCGATTTGGTTCGTTTTTCTTGCAAATATCTTGGAGAACTGGACGAAATTGAAATTAGAAGTAGTTTAGGATTGTGATTGTTGAGTTTGCTGTGAATTTGTTGAGTTTTTGAGGAATTTTATGAATTCCACGGGTGCCGTACAAAACCACGGCCGTGGTTTCTGAAGAACAGACCATGGAATTTTCTGTTTTAAGTGAAAATGTTTAGGAGGAAGTCTAGTGAAAATAAGAAGCAAAAGGGTGATAGTTCCTTTTCTTCCCAACCCCCTCCTAGTGAACCACCATCGCCACCATCCCTAGAATCCCTACAATCCATGAGGATTACGAAAGAGCCATGGATAAAATTTCTAAGAGAGCTGTGATCGGACCTAGGTACATTTTTTTAGAGGAGCTTGAAGAGCTGAATGTTGTTAATGACTTAACGTGGCTATTAGAAAGAGCTGGATTGATCATATTCTCCGCCATTAGGGAGGATGCTTATGAAGAGATCACAAGGGAGTTCATAACTTCCTTCGAGCATAGTGCCGTTAGCCGAACGGTATCATTTAGGTTGATGGAGCGTAACTACGAGTTCTCCATAGTGCAGTTTGGAACCTACTTTGGGTTTCATGAGAGCTTCAATGGAAAGGGGAGTGAATGCTAAAGACTTTTGGAGAGAGATAGCCATGATTTATGCTTCCGAGGACCGTTCGCAACCGGCCGATACTAAGGCCAAGCTCATATACCATTTAGCCACCAAGATAGCTCATCGGATCCTATCGGAATGCCTCTTCCCTAGAACCGAAACACCCCAAAAGATCAAAGCCGATGAGCTCTTCATCCTCTATTGCATGCTTACCGGTAATCCTGCAGATTGTGCCACTTTGCTTGCCTCCACCCTTAGTAAGGTGAAGAACAAATCGGCAGGGAATATAGGAAATGGAGGTATGGTGACTCACATTGCCAACCACGGCCGTGGAGCACCCCGATTGGCCGTGGTTTTCCAAAATTTTACGGCCACTATATATTTCCCTTTCCTTCAAAAAAACACACTCTTCTTCCCCAAACCACGTTCAAAGAGCCGAAAATTCCCCCTTCTCGTGATTCATCATCCGGAGACCGATTTGAACGATTCTTCAACCAAAAGTAGAGAAAATCGAATCCTCTACAAGATCCCGTCAACAAACTCAGCGAACAATCAACATTTGGGAAGGATTTTAGATTGTCTCAAATCCAAACCCTAGGTTTTCTCTTTCTCTTCTTGGTCGATTTGGTTCGTTTTTCTTGCAAATATCTTGGAGAACTGGACGAAATTGAAATTAGAAGTAGTTTAGGATTGTGATTGTTGAGTTTGCTGTGAATTTGTTGAGTTTTTGAGGAATTTTATGAATTCCACGGGTGCCGTACAAAACCACGGCCGTGGTTTCTGAAGAACAGACCATGGAATTTTCTGTTTTAAGTGAAAATGTTTAGGAGGAAGTCTAGTGAAAATAAGAAGCAAAAGGGTGATAGTTCCTTTTCTTCCCAACCCCCTCCTAGTGAACCACCATCGCCACCATCCCTAGAATCCCTACAATCCATGAGGATTACGAAAGAGCCATGGATAAAATTTCTAAGAGAGCTGTGATCGGACCTAGGTACATTTTTTTAGAGGAGCTTGAAGAGCTGAATGTTGTTAATGACTTAACGTGGCTATTAGATAGAGCTGGATTGATCATATTCTCCGCCATTAGGGAGGGTGCTTATGAAGAGATCACAAGGGAGTTCATAACTTCCTTCGAGCATAGTGTCGTTAGCCGAACGGTATCATTTAGGTTGATGGAGCGTAACTACGAGTTCTCCATAGTGCAGTTTGGAACCTACTTTGGGTTTCATGAGAGCTTCAATGGAAAGGGGAGTGAATGCTAAAGACTTTTGGAGAGAGATAGCCATGATTTATGCTTCCGAGGACCGTTGGCAACCGGCCGATACTAAGGCCAAGCTCATATACCATTTAGCCACCAAGATAGCTCATCGGATCCTATCGGAATGCCTCTTCCCTAGAACCGAAACACCCCAAAAGATCAAAGCCGATGAGCTCTTCATCCTCTATTGCATGCTTACCGGTAATCCTGCAGATTGTGCCACTTTGCTTGCCTCGACCCTTAGTAAGGTGAAGAACAAATCGGCAGGGAATATAGGAAATGGAGGTATGGTGACTCACATTGCCAACCAGCTGGGCATTGATTACTCCGCTTGTACTAGGATAGCTGCGAGACCTTTGGGTCTGAATGGGCTCATGACTAGAGGACTTATCTTACCTCGCCACCGTGATCCACCTACCGCAGCCATGCCTTGGGAGGAAAGAGGTGGTAGAGGCATTCCATGGCTTCCGGAGTACTCCCTCATGCTTGTTCGCCATAACTGGAAGGAGACCTTTGTGCCGATGCATGCCAACAGGTTAGTAGGTCCTCCATATGTGCCTGATGAGGTTCTAGTTGAGGATGCAGATGATGATGATGAGGAGATGGGAGGAAGAGATCATCCGGATGCAGGAGGGGCTGAGCATGACTTTGGCTCGTTCCCTGAACAGCCAGCTGACTTCCCGGAGCCACCTAGCATATCCGCCCACCAATCTAGGCCTTCCGGTTCTTCTTCCTCACACCGGGCTAGTGTTAGTGAGCGCCCGACATGGATAGAAACTCCACCTGCTTGGTATGGACAGCAGTCATCTTGGATGGGAGCTCCGCCTCCTTGGTATGATCAGCCACCAGTTGCACCGATGCCTATTCAGCAACAGCAGCCGGAGTGATTACAGTAGTCTCCCACATGGTATGGACAGCAGCCGGCATGGGCGACCGACCTTTCCAGGAGGGTGGGAGACTTGGAGATCCACCAACAGGCGCATGATGTGGAGCGACAAGAGAACGCCACGATCTTACGTGACGTATACCACCAGTAGTTTGGGCGTCCCTTCAGCTCCAACTTCTTCCCATATCTGCCACCTCCTTCATAGTGATCGTTGATAGATTCTTTAAGCCACTCTACCACCATTAGTGAGTTTTCTTTGTTCTTTTCTTTTCTTTATTTTTCTTGAACATTGAGGACAATGTGTATGTTAAGTATGGGGTGGGGTGTGACTCTCGTTTGTAATAACTCGATACACTTGCTTGTTTTTAATTCCATGAACACTTGCATCTTTCATTTATTTGTCACACGTTTCATTATTGTATTTCATTGAAAAGCTTTGAAAAACCGATAAAAATTTTGAAAATTTTGAAATTATTGTGCTTCTAAGATTAGAGATGATTGCTATGATGAATCTACTTGTGGAATGAGGTTTTGATGACTTTTGTATGCTTGAATTGAATTATGAATTGTGAAGAAATTGAGTATGTTGTTTAATCTTTCTTGCAAGTTTCATAATGTAAAAGTTTTATCTAAATCATATTGAGGAATGATGGTAAAAATCACAATATAAGTTCTTATACTTCTTTATGAGATGATTAAGGCACCTCGATTTTCTTGCTTCTTTCTTTGATCATTTAGCCCCTCAATGAAAATAATTGCCTCCTTTACCTATCCGGGATTTAGGAAGAGTTGATTTTGACATGTTTGATGTGAGAGGGCCATGAAAGCAATTGTATGAATTCAAAGTGTAGGAAAATAGGTTTGGCGAAGTCAATCATGATGATAAGTAACTCGGCACCATTGACATAGCCGGGTGTTTGTGTCTTGCCAAAGTCGGATTGAGCGATATTCCTAACGGATTATGGTATGTGCATCAAGGGTTTGAGGCATCTCGAAATTGAGAAACGCCAATCTCCTAGGCTTCGATTTTTGTGCACCGATGTCCATATTTCCAAAAGTAAAGTCGAAAAATTATGTGCAAAAAGTAAAGAGCAAAGCTCTAAGTTGGTGGTTAGTTCAAATGGTAAAAAGAAAAGAGTTTGTGTTGTTCCTTCTTCCCGGATTCATACACCACATTCCCTTACAAGTTTCCCACCCTTTCCGTATTCTTGGCCTTACTTGATAGTCCTTGAGATGATAAGAATGTTGTTTGACTTGGTGATCCAAATTGAAGTTCCACATGTTTGATTTTGACAATACTTGAAGGTTATGATGTTTGTCTTGAAGTTTATGCAATTTACGATGTTTCCTTTGCTTTACATATTTTGGTTTATGAATATGAACGTTTTCAAGGATGCATGAAGCAAGATTTGAGAATGATCTATTGATTAGAAGCACATTACCAAAAATATTGTTTTTGTTTTGTTTTGCATTCATATTTCATTCTACATTACGTTCTAAGCTTTTGAAAACCTTGCTTGGGGACAAGCAAGTGAGAAGTATGGGGTATTTTGATAGCATGAAATATGACTATATTTTAGGCACTTGTTTTGATTGTTTTTCCCTTCTACATGTGTACATGGATATGAGTTTGAAGCATTTATGAGCACATTCACCTATTTTGTCGATATAGAGATCTACACAAGCTTTGTTATGTTTATAGGTGAATAAAGGCTTCGATTGGAGCATATATGCAAAGGGATAGGAGTATTGGATCATGCTAGATGCTTTGGAGAAGCTAAGGAAGGAGCATGATTGGAGAACTTCACGAAACAAAGGCTTTCACAAAGGCTTTTGAGTTCCACGACCGTGGTTATGCATTGAGTTCGTAGAAAGTGATTTTGGAGATCATCAGAGGATTCCGCGCCCTAAACCACCACCGTGGTTTATTGCACATGACCGTGATTTTCATGACGTTATGACGTGTCATATTCGCCACGTCAGCGACGGTTATTGGGCTTTCTCGTAACCCTATTTTTCCCTATAAGAAGGCTAAAGGAGGGAGAAAAACGGGACCTTTGCTTAGACCTCGCATACGCTCGCATAGGGTTTTGCATTGATGGTGGTCTATACCAGAAGAGAGAGATTTTGGATCATTGTTTGGGAAGATTCCGAGAAGGACACGATTTGGAGATTGTGTACTTCGAGAATATCTTAGGGTTTACATTTGGAGATGGATTGGCATCCCGTTCTTCATTATTTCTTAAGATTTTTGTGAGGATTTCTATTCCCTATTCCACATTTCATTAAACACATACTTTGGTTGTTCGGATTTGAGATTAATTTCGATTGTTATTGAGTTTTCAAGGGTTTTACCTTTTTCTCTTTTATATTTGATTCAATGATGATGGTTATTGGCTAAAACCCTTTAGCAATTCTAAGGTGAAGGGTTGATAGGTGTGGCTTAGATAATGATAGATCGATCGTAAACCGATTGGACCCTGAGAGTGCGAGAAACCTCGTCGACAACCTTTTCCACGGTCTGTTCTTGAAAACCACGGCCGTGGTTCTTCAAGATCTAGCCGTGATTTCCTCTGTTGTACAACCTTTGCTTTTGCTTTAATCCAAAGTTAAAGATTTGCTTTAACCTAGCCTTCGCTTGCCTTTTCTAGGTAGTAGTGAGACTCAACATCCTCTATTTCGATTTCGAGTGTCACAACCTTAACTGTTTTGGCTTGTCTTTGATTCCTTGGGTTTGGGCATGGGTATTTGAGAGTAATTCTTATCCTTTGATCCTTTCTATATTGCAGTCTCAACAACCTTTATAGAGAGAGCCTTTGGGTGAGATATATAGGGTTTTGGAACTTCACCGTACATAACCTTACATTAGTTATACCTTTGCAATCTTGACTCTGTCCTTATATCTATAGAATATCTTGAATCGATCGCCACAATTGGATACTTACATCTTTAGGATTGCTATTTTTCCAATATTTGCAAAGCTTCTATACTTTACTTGCTCGATAATTTGTGAACTGAATTTGATCCCCCAAATCCATGAGTTCGATACTCTGGAATTCTTTCTTTACTACGTCGATCCGTACACTGCGGGTTCGCTTGCTTTGATTTCAATTTTATAAATTTAAAGCTTATTTGCATGCACACTTTGAGGCGACCAGGAAGCGAGAGAGGGGGAGAGGCAAACGAGACTCACCTATGACGGATGCTGCTGCGTGCAGAAACCAAGGCTTCGGGGCAGCCTGTAGGATGTGCAGAAGGAGGACGATGAAGGTGGATCTTTGGTTTGTTGCAGCGTTGTAGGGTTGGACGTTTGGCAATGAAACGGGACGTATAGGGAGGCAGTAGAGACTGGGTAGGACACACGTAGACCCGGCGTTGCTATGGAAGGAAGGAGAAGGATCTAATGCGAGATTTCCGGGCGGTTACAAGAGGTGATCCAACTTCTGCTCCACTGTTGTTACGTGGGGATGGAGAGAGGGAAGGCCGGCTATCTTCTATCTCTTCTTCACGGGCTTCGACATGCAGTTGGGCCAGCACACAAGCAAGGGAGATGGGCCATGACAAGCAAGGAAGGAAGGAAGGAAGGAGAGTGGGCTGAGCAAGCTGCTTATGGGTTGGAAGAAAAATAGGCCAAGGAAGGGAGTGAGCAGGAAGTTGCCAAGGCCTTGTTAAAAGCTTGTCCTGGCCTTGTCAAGTTCATGTCATGGTCTTGTCAAAAGACATAGATATATAACTAGGGTTTGATGTATTTTCATCATTTATGTGAATCAAAACTTACATAAAATGATAGAATTTGTGATGGGGTGTAACACTAGGTAAAATGGAAAGAGGTCAATGGATCGAAATCCGATTTGACTCGGAAATAAATGAAATAAAATTTCCGGATATTACATTAATACCCCCTTAAAATAAGTTTTGTCCTGAAACTTAGAATATGGCTGTTATTCACATGACATATATAAATAGAAGTATTTAACTCGGTTTCCACTAAATTTTCACTCTTATTTCTAACATGCAAGAACTACTCAATCATCAAAATCATGCAACACGAAAACACAATCACTCAATCCAATGTATAATCACAAAAGTCAAACAAAACAACATCCGAGCACTAACTCATCGATACAGAAGTAGCGGCTAACTCTACAAGGAACTCAGGATAACTACGTCTAATGCTCTCCTCTGTCTCTCAGGTGGCCTCATCGGCTCCTCGTCTTGACCACTGGATCCTCAATATCGGTATCTCCTTGGACCGCAGGCGTCTCGTACTGCGCTCTAAGACGGCTTCTGGATACTCCATAAAAGTGTGGTCTGGCTCAACTATCAGATCCTCATGGTTGATGACGTGTCTGAGGTCCGGTATGTACTCTCTCAACTGAGATACATGAAAGACCGGATGGACACCCTCTAATCTCGGTGGTAGTGCTAATCGGTATGCAACCTCTCCGACTCTCTCCAAGATCTCAAAAGGTCCGACATATCGGGGACTCAACTTCCCCTTAATGTCGAAACGCCGGATGCCTCTCGTCGGTGACACTCTCAACCACACGTGTGCACCTACTCTAAACTCTGGAGGTCGACGCCTCTTGTCGGTGTAGGATTTTTGACGACTCTGAGCTGCTAAGATCCGCTCTCGAACCAGGGCGATCCGAGCGATGTCGTCCTGTATCTTCTCTGGAGCTACTCCATCAGCTCTACTAGGATCATCCCAGCACAATGGTGTACGACATCTCCGCCCGTACAAAGCCTCATAAGGAGCCATCCCAATAGACGCGTGCCAACTGTTATTATATGAAAACTCTACAAGGGGAAGGAGATCAGGCCATACTTGTCCCCAATCCAGTACACAGGCCCGTACCATGTCCTCTAACGTCTAGATGGTCCTCTCAGACTGACCGTCAGTTTGTGGTTGGTAAGCTGTGGTAAAGTGGAGACTCGTCCCCAATGAAGTATGTACCTGGTGCCAAAATCTTGAGGTGAAACGTCCATCCCTGTCGGAAACAATAGTCCTCGGTACTCCATGGAGTCTCACAATGTGTCTGGTGAACTCCTCATCTAGACGACTTACCGGCCATGTTTTCCTAATCGGAATGAAACGTGCGGTCTTCGTCAGACGGTCTACCACTATCCAAATAGCATCAAAACCTCTGCTGAGTTTCAATCCCGTGACGAAATCCATAGAGATATCCTCCCACTTCCACTGTGGTACTAGCAGTGGGTGGAGCTCTCCTCCGAACCTACGGTGCTCAATCTTGGCCTTCTGGCAGGTCACACACTGAGCTACATACCGAGCCACGTCGGGCTTCAAACCACCCCACCAAAAGGAACGTCTCACATCCTTGTACATCTTACTCGCTCCTGGATGTACTGAGTATGGGGTAGCATGAGCCTCACCCAATATCCTCTATCTCAACTCACAGTCTGATGGCACACAAATACGATCTTGACGTCTCATCACTCCATCAACACCAATAGTGAACTAAGGTGCCTTATCTCGAGACATCTTGTCTCGGATCCTGGTCAAAGTCGGACAGGTCTCTTAATTCTGTCGGATATCTCCCAACAGATCTGGAAGTAACTCCAAGGTAGCCAAATGATGTACTGTATCTGAAAACTGAATCTCTACCTCTAACCAAGCTAAATACTTGTACTGTCAACCGGGCTATAGCCTTCTCCCGAGGCGTCTTCCGACTCAAAGCATCAACAACCACATTCGCCTTTACTGGGTGGTAGAGAATCTCAAGGTCGAAATCCTTGATCAACTCTAGCCACCTCCTTTGGCGGCTATTCAACTCCTGTTGAGTGAATATGTATTTCAGACTCTTATGTTATGTGAAGATCTGACACGTCACCCCATAGAGATAGTGACGCCAGATCTTAAGAGCATGGACTACTGCAACTAACTCTAGGTCGTGTGTGGGGTAGTTCTCCTCATATGTCTTCAGCTGCCGAGACGCATAGGCTATGACCTTACCCCTCAACATCAAGACACACCCCAAGCCTAGTCACTATATACCACAAAGTCAATTGTACCCTCAGGTTGTGCTAAAATCGGAGCAGACGTCAATCTCCTCTCTAGCTCCTCAAAGCTCCGCTAACACGGCTCAGACCAAACAAACCGAGTAGTCTTCCTCAGAAAACAGGTAAGTGGTCGGGTAATCAGGGAGAACTCTTCCACGAACCGGCGGTAGTAGCCTGCCAAACCTAGAAATTTGCGAACCTCCTTAACATTATTCGGAGGTTGCCAAGAAGACACTGACTCGATCTTTTCCGGATCGACCATAATCCCTTCAGCAGTCACTACATGACCTAGGAAGGCCACCTCTGACATCTAGAACTCGCACTTGGATAGTTTAGCATAAAGCTCACTATCCTGCAGAATTTGTAGCACTGTCCTCAAGTGTCCGGCGTGCTCCTCTCGACTCCTAGAGTAAACTCAAATGTCGTCAATGACCATTACAAACTGGTCTAAGAAGTCGACAAAAATCCCGTTCATCAACTCCATGAACACCGCTGGAGCATTAGTGAGCCCGAATGGCATCACTACAAACTCATAATGGCCATACATAGTCCGGAATGCCGTCTTAGGTATGTCCTGGTCTCTCACCCTCAGCTGGTGATAACCCGACCTCAAGTCGATCCTCAAAAACATTGACACTCCATGCAAATGGTCCAACAGATCATCTATGCGAGGCAATGGATACTTGTTCTTTATGGTAACCTTGTTCAACTCTCTGTAATCGATGCATAGCCTCATCGATTCATCCTTCTTCCTCAAAAATAATACGGGCGCTCCCCAGGGGGATACACTAGGGCTTATGAATCCCTTCTTAACCAGTTCCTCCAACTACTTCTTCATCTCAAGTAACTCTATTGGTTCATGCGGTACGGGTCTTTCGAGATCGGTCTCGTGCCCGGCTCTAACTCACTGTTAAAGTCAACACTTCTTTGTGGGGGTAACCTTGGTAGATCGTCAGTAAATACCTCTGCAAACTCGCATGCAACTGGTATCTCCTCTACTGTCAAACTCTTGTGTTCCTTCATGGCATAACACCAAAAGGCCTCGCAACCTTGTGTTATTAGTCTCGCTGCTCTCACTGCGCTGATAACGGTGCCGGACTTTCCGAGGTCCCAACCTCAAAATATCTCTCTGTGACCCTCCTCAGTGGCGACATTCACAGTCCTCCTGCCAATGTCTAAGATCGCTTTATGTCTCGTCATCCAATCTATTCCTAAGATCACGTCTTCATGTGTTAAGGGCATGACTAGGAAATCTACCAGCCAATCCCGATCTCCCAAATGAATGGGGTAGTCATGAATCTCTCGGGACCCTCTAATCTTACCCCCATCAGGTAAACAACCTACAATAGGTACTCCCTCTACCGTAGCTAAGGACAACCTATCTACGCATGCATCTGATATAAAGGAGTGTGTAACACCCGTATCAAACAAAACTCGCACAGGTAAATCATCCAGATAGTACTTGTGGTCGCAGGTGCCGCTGGCTGATCAGCACTCCTCAGCTCAAACACTCTCGATGGGGCTCCTCTGGTGTCAGTAGTACCACCACGTCCCCTACCAAGGCCTGATCCCTATGCAGAATTGTGTGAGGTAGGGCGTCCTAGAGCCTGATACTGCTGTTGCTGACTCAGCGCTCGGTACTGAGGAGGCCTCTGTCCACTCCTCTCAACACGTGCAGGGGAAGAACCCTGTTGTGACGGAGCTTTGCCTTGACGGCAGAAAGTAGCCCTGTGTCCCGGCTTACCACAAGTAAAGCAGGTCGTAGGTGGCCTCTTGTAGTCTGCCCTGAAATGATCGCGATTGCCGTGGTTAAAACACTGTCGCTCTCTACCCAGAGCCTAAAATGTAGTGTGATAGCTAGGTCTTCCCTGAGTCTGCCCTCGCCTAAAACCGGATACTACACCACTGCTAGCATATCCTATTCTCTGCCGCTTATCCGACCCACCAGACTGAATGACTCTCCTCGGAATTGGTCTATCCCTCTCATAGGAAGAAGCTCTATCCTGATAGTTTGATAAAACTTGCAACGGAATCCTGCAAGATATGAACGAGTGCTCTCTCTTAATCTACGGGAGAAGAGGTACACGTGCTGCTCTTCAAAGGTGCATCTGGTCCAAGTAGTGTCAACTCATTCTGAAACTTCTTGACTACCTCGACAACAGGAATATCCTCAAATCCTACCTCGATGAAGTCCTGAAATTTCTCTCTCCTCAACGAGGCAGGGCAGTACATCTCTCTAATAATGCTCCTCATCTAATCCCAACTGGTGACTCGGCTACAAATGGTCCGCCACCAGTAATGTGCCTGCTCTCTAAACAAGGTCTGTACCAACTCCACATGTAGATCCTTTGGGCAACGTATCGACTCTAGTGCAATCTCCACGTGACCTATCCAATGCTCCACTTCCAACCCTATCTCCCTATCAAATGGGGGGACTTTCAAGGTGTTGAAAGCCTTCAACCAGTCATCCGGCCTCGGTGCTCTAGACCCAGAACAAGCCTTGTCAACCTCAGCTCTCATCTCAGGTACAACTGGCGGCTGAGTCACTCTCTGTGACACCTGAGCTGACCTTGCCGGTACTAGTGGTGTCGGGGCAAGTCTCTCTGTCCTGGCAGCATGGACGTACGCTCTGTACTCTCTATACTCAGATGCCCCTATAGAGACTCGTCTTGAACCATTCGAACGTGCTCTCTATGCTCCAGGCGTAGTAGTGGTCTCATTCCCGACCTCGGGAACCATACTCTCAGTCACCTCTTCCACTACAGCATCTGGCATGCTCGCTGCGGGTGGATCCTCTCGAGGAGCTCGACCCCGACCTCTCACCAGTGGAGGTCTACCTCCACGACCACATCCTCTAATAACAGAAGTCCTATCACCCCTATCATGTCCTGTTGGAGGAAGAGGTGGACAACCTCAACCTCGACCAATAGCTGGTGTAGCCCTAGTACGTGCCATCTGCCCGAGTGATAACAACTACGGTTATAATCTAACTAATTAGTAAAATAGCATTGAAATTCTAAAGTAATCATACTAAGCATGCCGAGATCTACGGTGGTAGTGGTGGTCATCCGTACTTTCTATCCCAACCCGACTATGCATGCATTTTGAAAACCAAAAGTTCCTTTGGAAAACTCAGACCCCTTTCAGGTTCTGTTTATTTACTTATTCGGCCTTTTAGAAGATTTCAAGTGCCATTGTTGTCAACCTAGAGCTTTGATACCATGTTGTAACACCCCAATTTCTCGGAACTCGGGAAGGTATTGGTTAGGACCTCACAATGGGTCCCGACCTTAGTTTGACAATAACTTAACTTGATCTTACAACAAGGCACAGATAAGGAAAACCCAGAAATCATAAAATACGTTTGATAATGTCATGAATGAGACCAGGAACACTAACAGCTAGCAACAATAATATCTTAAGGACTAAGAACAAAGAAAGTCACAACTGAAAGACCAACATAAAGAAAAGATTGCAACCCGTCCTAGGGAGTACGACAACTCGGCTGACCACTACCTTCCGGATCACTCGGCATCTGCTCTAACTTGTGGTACGTCTAAACAACAATAAGACAAGGTTAGCTAACTAACCAGATATAAGCAGAATAAGAATAGCACAAACACACCCAAGATAACATAAAACAATCATCATGCTGGCGCACAAACCGGTTATTATCTTATAGCTTATGTGATTCACTTTATTCCGTTTTAAAGTTGTGGCACGAGAAATATTAAGATTTCTCGCCTCCGCTCCTTATCCAACTGGTGCAAGTCTAGCACACCTCTGTCGGTAGTGTCACTACAAACCAAGTATGAACTAGTCCCTAAGGAAACCCCCAGCGCCCTCGGGCTAACTGAGCAAAATGCCATCGCCCATTACTCTTAGGCCAAATATGTAGGTCGGTTGATAATTAATAATAAGTATAATTATAAACACATCATTCAAACACCACTATCATTATTCACACTCATATCCAGAAGCTAACTAAGTAAGCCCAAAGGACTTACTAGAATCAATCTCGACTCTCTAAATCTCACTTCGGTCAGCAACCGTAGAATACTCAATTGCCTGTCACAAGAGGCAAGTGGATCAACACATTTCCCATATACTTAGAAGTTTATGACTTCTAAGATGTAAGATCCTATCAGAAGAGAAACTACTAAAATACCCTTCTAAGGTAAAATGACCATTCAACCCTTGGTCCCGAAACTTCCAAAAATCTCATAATATATGCTTAAACTCTTCCTTGGGACTAAATATCATATTCTACCTCTTAAAAGTGAGTTTGGGTAGAAACTAGAAAATTACACATTTTCCCACCTTCAAAAAAGGTCACTAGGATCAAACTTTGGCTCAAGATATGAAGCCCGAATAAAAATATAAAAATTCCGAAATAAATCTCTAGGTCATCTATGATATGTATTCTACTCATAGGATCAAAGAACTTGATAGGTGATGGAATCACTATCATTTAGGATAGTTTTTAGAGTCTTTTAATGCAATTGTGTCGGTTTATGCTACTAACTCCTTGGTCTAGAAGAAGAAGACCAAAAGAAGCTAAGGAAGGAGTTATAAGCACTTAGGAGTGAAGATCGTTCACGAAGCAAAGCTTTTGTTACCTCACCGCCCCAGCGGAGCCTTGTCACCGCCCTTGCGGGTGACGCCTTACACCGGAGTGCACCCTGCGCCTTCGCCAGTGCCGGCCATGAAGTGTGTCACCGCCCCTGCACCACTCCGTGGCGCCCCTGCGGTGACTTGCCTTGAAGAGACGAAGACCAGCTCCCCTGCGCCTTCCACTACGCCCCTGCCTGCGCCTCAACCTGGAAGCTGGAAGACGAAGAGGCTGTGTTAGCGCCCCTGCGTTAACATAGGGACGCCCCTACGACTTGGCATCAGAAACGTCAGGAAGTCGAAGGGTTAGACGTTTGAAGAGCATTGAAGATCCGCCCCAGCGGAATTGCCTAGCCGCCCCTACGGCCATGAAGAAGATCAAGCATTTTTGCCTTCACCGCCCTTGCGGAACTGAAGGCCGCCCCAGTGGTTTAACGTCAGAAGCTTTACTCTGGCTGTTTACACCATCTTTATGGCATTAAAGGTGGCTGTTTTAGGCCGGCCATTTACTCCCATTTAGTGTCTTTTGTAGTATAAATAGTCCTTGGTTGATTACTAGAATCATCCATCTTGTTAGCCAACAAATTATCCACTTAGATTATCTTGCTACCTTTGTAATGAGTTGCTAACTCCCTTGCTACATTGGGTTGGTTTGAAGCTGCGTTGTTACTTTGGTTGTAAGTTCTTTTTAATCTAAGTTTTCATTCAGTAATGCTTTGTGTTTCCTTGATCTCCATTGTCTAATTGCATGTTTACTATTGCTTGAGATTGATCACCTTAGGTTCTAAAGTGCATGCAAATAACTAGGATTAATAGGTTCCGGGTTCGGGTCTTTAATCTAGTAGCAACTTTAAGTAATAACGGGTTGTAATTACTTAAATAAAAGGAACACAAATATAAAGATAAGTTTAACGGTTTTAATCTTCTCTTTATATCCCTTAGTCTTTGTTTGAAAGCTAACTTGTTATTTGTTCTTGTAGGTTTACGGAACACTAACCTGTTAAGTTGTGTTGATGCCGGTTAGATCAAGACATATATATGATCGAGACGGGAGGTTATTTGAAAACTTGTAAAAGGAACTCACCAAAGTAGCAATTGCACGCTTAGAATCAACCTAGTGTAGATTCACCCATCATTGCCTTACTTGTCGCATTAATCGTTTTCATAAGTTTTTGTGTGCATCAATTCAACCAACCCCCCCCCCTTTGTTACTTGTTACTATAACCGATAATTGCATCTAAAACACCTTAACTCTCTTGGGTTCGACCCTTACTTAACCACTATACTTGTTTTTAGTGCTAAGTCGGGATTTACTTTTGATTGGGTATCGACGACCTTAGAAATACCTTCAGTCAAAATTTGGCGGCGTTACCGGGGAGTTTTAGTGTTTTATTGTTATTATTGATTATTGGTTTGAACCATTTTTATGGTTCAAACTCGTGCTACTAACTCCGGCTTTGCTTCTTTTGATCCAGAAATTGAGAGGACGCACATCCGGCAACGAAGACAACAACAACTTCAACAAGAGATGGCCGACCGTACTCTTCGTCAACTTACGCAGCCCACCTTGGCTCAAAACCCTCTTGCGGTCACTATACCGGCATTAGGGGAAGGAGTCAACTTTGAGCTCAAGCCGGGCCTCATTCACTTGCTTCCATCCTTCCATGGGCTAAGTGGTGAAGACCCCATCAAGCACCTTGGGAAGTTCCATACCGTGTGTATGAGCATGAAGCCGGCCAACATTACCAAAGAGCAAATCAAGATGAGGGCATTCCGCTTCACACTCAAAGATTCCGCGGATGATTGGTATTACCACCTTCCATCCGGGAGTATCAACACTTAGGAGAACCTTCACAAGGCGTTTTTGGAGAAATACTTTCCACCCAAGAAGGCCAATAGCTTGAAGAAAGTTATAAGCAACATTGAGTAAGAGGCGAACGAAACTCTCTACGAGTACTTCAAAAGGTTTGCACGCCTCCGATCCAGCTGTCCTTTTCACGGATATTCAACTCAAGATCTAGTCTTGTACTTGTACAATGGCTTGCTCGATAATGAAAGGAGGATCGTTGATGCGGCTTGCGGAGGTAATATTCTTAACTCTACTCCTAACCTTGCTTTGGAAAAGATACAGGAACTAGCGGAAGGAACTCGGAATTTTGGAAGGACCCCGGCTAAGAAAGGAGTCCGTCCATGTTGTGAGTTCCGGGAAGAGTGAGATCTCCACTGAACTCGCGGAGTTGAAGGAAATGGTAAAGAGACTAACACTTATGGGAACCCCACAACAACTCAAAGCTTGTGGAGTATGTGCTGACCCATACCATCCAACGGACATGTGTCCACAAGTCCAGGATGACGATGTTGAGGTGAACGCAATGGGTTATAGACAACCACGGCAGCAAAGGCCTAGGAACGATCCCTATGCACAGAATTTCATGCCAAACTAGCGTGACCAACAGAACTTTTGTTGGAGGGATCAACAAAACCAACAACAGCAGCCCCGTCAAGGTAAGTATCAATCAACTGAAGATATGTTGCAGGTTTTCACTAAACACTTTGCTACTCATGTCCAAACAACAGAATCTAGCATCAAGAACCTTGAAAAACAGGTTGGTCAAATGGCGGAAGCCATTACAAGAATTGAAACTAGGTCCTCCGGAGGATTACCTTCACAGACGGTTATAAACCCAAAGGTGATGCTGGAGGAGGCTCAATCATAGAGGTAGAGTCCTTACGTCGAGCCAACAACGTAAAACAAAGGCGTTGATTCGGGAGGCAACCCGAAGGAATAAGAAGAGGAGCTTCTGTCAAGAAAATGCGGCTGGTTGACCTCGCCCCCGCGGTGACACCCTTGCCCAGCGCCGCCCCCGGCGCTGGGCCAGCGTCTGCAACATACTGGCCACCGCCCCCGCGGTGACACCCCACGCCCCTGCGGCGGCCATCCTTGACACACATCCTCAGCGCCGCCCCCGGCGTTGAGGCTGCATACCCCTCTTCCTTGTCACCGCCCCCGCCGTGACAACCGCCGCCCCTGCGGTTTTGTTAAGGAAAGAAAAAAAAATACACTTCCCAAAAATAACCTACATCTACCGCCCTTTACATTCCCCTTCCATTCACTCTTCGAAACCTAGCCACCTCACCTTCATACGCCCCTGCACCCTCCGGAAGCCCTCGCACCACCCTGTCCAAACACTCTTGCGCCGGCTCCGACGACTACCGCCCCCTCTGCGACGCCAGTCCTCACCACCACCTCACACAAACATCCCCTCAACCCTCTCACTCTTGCCCTCCACTACCCCACCTCCGGCGACGTCTGCAACAGCAAAGAAGACGCCGGAACAGCCCCATCACCACAACCTTCGCCGAACTCCCATAATCGCCCTCTTTTCTTCGAGCTCCCTTGCGCCTGCAAGCCCCCGCACCTGCGTCGTGCCACCCCTGCGCCTGCTTCAGCCGCCCCTGCGGAAAACACAATAGAGGGTTCGTTTCTTACTCAATTTTCTGAAATTTCTAATTTCTTTGATTGTTCAAACTACAAGAGATGGAGAATTAGAAGAAATATAAGTTTTCAGAAGCCAAGACGGAACGGTATAGGATCGTACAAGGTCGGGATGTATATGCAACCCAGTTTTTAGACGTTCTAACTTTGGAAGGTTTGGGAATGTTGAAGAGCATGCAGGAATTCCTCAACAACGCCGGGCTCAGTGATTTTCTTATAACGAGCGCTCCAACATACCCCGAGCTCAGCCGCCAGTTCATTGTCACCTTCAAAATGGAAACGGTGGACCACGGGTGTGTTGGACTTACATTCAAGTTCAACAAAAGAAAGTATACATTGGACTACACCCAGTTGCAGGAGGCATTAGGGGTGACTATAGCCGCTTCCGACGAATGGTGGGAACCCATCCCAACACCTGATTTGATGGAGTTTTGGCAGGCCGCCAGCAGGTCTAAGTTTCATGCACGGGGTGAGTACTCCAACAAATTCACTCACCCCTGTTTGAGGCTCATCTCGAAGGTCTTTATGAGTGTCTTTTGTGGACACAAGGAGGAGAATAAGGTCGCTCTCAAGGACCTTCCTTTGCTATACGCCTGCCTCCCCACGAACGATTGGGTACCGGATTGGCCATACCTCTTCCTTACCGCTTTGAAGCGGATTAGGAAGAATGAGCCACGAGACATTGTGGGAGGGGGGATCAGCTCCTTGTTAGCTGCACGGGTGATGGATCTCACTGCCTTGGAGGACGGACTAGAGGCCCCACTTTATACGGAGGGTATGTTGAGGAGGTGCAGGCTTCTCAGGAGAGATGGGGAGAACCGCTTTTGGCTCTCTTTAGCAGATGGGAGTCACATCACATACCTCCCCCGACGACTTCCATTGGGAGACAAGCTCTCCGATTTGTACGTACCAGTTGACCCTGTTCCTCCTAGACGGCCTCAGGAGGATATTGTTGGGAGATACGCAACAGGCTCCAGCCGGGCCCCGCCACTGATGAGGAGATGCCGACTACAGAACACGACAGTCATGCCATGGAGAGTCTACAGGCTCAGATGGCAGCCTTGACTACACAACATCAGGCATGGCAGACCGAGTACCAGCGGTCCATGCTTGAGCAGCAGTAGGCGTGGCAGTCCAACTTCACCTCCTCCATGACCACTCACTTCAACCGCCGTCAGGATGCTTGGCAGGCGGCTCATCAGCAGCAGTTGGAGACTCAGCAGCTGGCTTGGCAAGCTAGCTATGAGACTTCATTTAGAGAGAGGATGGAGGCTCAGGAGGGCCGCATCGACACGCTCTACCGCCGGCAAGAGCACTTCTACCGCCATTTTCCTTACCCACCGGAGGATGGTCCACGTGGTCCATCCGGACCATCCCACTGAGGGGTACATTTCTCTTCCTTTCTCCCACATTTATCTTTGCCTCATTTCCACTTTGAGGATAAAGTGTACTTCAAGTATGGGGGAGGGACATATCATTGCTTGTACAGTTCATTTGAGTTTTTGAGTTGTTTTGTTTTGTCTTGCATTTTGAATTCAGATTAAAATTGACAAAAAAAAAAAGAGAAAAAAGCCAAAGGAAATGAAAAGAGGCATGAAATCCTTGGATAAACCGAAAACCCGAAAGGTCGGTTTAGGCAAAAAGAAGGTAGTCCGACCAACCTTAGGTTGGTACAAAATTGGACTTGAGGGATGTGAGTTAAAGTGAGATCATCAAAAGAAGAAGAGTGGCAAGGTGAAAACCCGAAAGGGCGCCTTGGCAAAATGAGCGACACCGAGTGTAGGTTTCCCATCCAGCGTTTGGCGACATAAAAATGGGAGTCATAAGGAGGTTGTCCGGGTAGGCCACTCTTGGAGCAATAAGGATGGTAGTTTCTCCCTTTCTCTCACATTTTCTCTCTTTTCTTTCTTACTTTCTTGGCTTTTCTCTTGTTTTCATTGACTTTTCTGCTTGCCCATGCTTCCTGAGGCCTTTGAGTCTAATTGCTATCATTTATTTTACTCGGGACGAGTAAAAGGTCTAAGTATGGGGGAGTTTGATAGGTGATGGAATCACTATCATTTAGGATAGTTTTTAGAGTCTTTTTATTGCAATTGTGTCGGTTTATGCTACTAACTCCTTGGTCTAGAAGAAGAAGACTAAAAGAAGCTAAGGAAGGAGTTATAAGCACTTAGGAGTGAAGATCGTTCATGAAGCAAAGCTTCTGTTGCCTCACCGCCCCAACGGAGCCTTGTCACCGGAGCGCTCCTTGCGCCTTCGCCAGCGCCGGCCATGAAGTGTGTCACCGCCCCTGCGCCACTCCGTGGCGCCCCTGCGGTGACTTGCCCTGAAGAGACGAAGACCAGCTCCCTTGCGCCTTCCACTGCGCCCCTGTCTGCGCCTCAACCTGGGAGCAGGAAGACGAAGAGGTTGTGTCACCGCCCCTGCGTTGACATAGGGACGCCCCGGCGGCTTGGCATCAGAAACGTCAGGAAGTCGAAGGGTTAGACGTTTGAAGAGCATTGAAGATCCGCCCCAGCGGAATTGCCTAGCCGCCCCTGCGGTCATGAAGAAGATCAAGCGTTTTTGCCTTCACCGCCCCTGCGGAACTGAAGGCCGCCCCAGCGGTTTAACCTCAGAAGCTTTACTCTGCTGTTTACACCAACTTTATGGCATTAAAGGTGGTTGTTTTAGGCCGGCCATTTACTCCAATTTCGTGTCTTTTGTAGTATAAATAGTCCTTGGTTGATTGCTAGAATCATCCATCTTGTTAGCCAACAAATTATCCACTTAGATTATCTTGCTACCTTTGTAATGAGTTGCTAACTCCCTTGCTACATTGGGTTGGTTTGAAGCTGCGTTGTTACTTTGGTTGTAAGTTGTTTTTAATCTAAGTTTTCATTCAGTAATGCTTTGTGTTTCCTTGATCTCCATTGTCTAATTGCATGTTTACTATTGCTTGAGATTGATCACCTTAGGTTCTAAAGTGCATGCAAATAACTAGGATTAATAGGTTTCGGGTTCGGGTCTTTAATCTAGTAGCAACTTTAAGTAATAACGGGTTGTAATTACTTAAATAAAAAGAACACAAATATAAAGATAAGTTTAACGGTTTTAATCTTCTCTTTATATCCCTTAGTCTTTGTTTGAAAGCTAACTTGTTATTTGTTCTTGTAGGTTTACGGAACACTAACCTGTTAAGTTGTGTTGATGCCGGTTGGCTCAACACATATATATGATCGAGACGGGAGGTTACTTGAAAACTTGTAAGAGGAACTCACCAAAGTGGCAATTGCACGCTTAGAATCAACCTAGTGTAGATTCACCCATCATTGTCTTACTTGTCGCATTAATCGTTTTCATAAGTTTTTGTGTGCATCAATTCAACCAACCCCCCCCCTTTGTTACTTGTTACTACAATCGATAATTGCATCTAAAACACCTTAACTCTCTTGGGTTCGACCCTTACTTAACCACTATACTTGTTTTTAGTGCTAAGTCGGGATTTACTTTTGATTGGGTATATACGACCTTAGAAATACCTTCAGCCAGAACTCTCCAAAACCTCCAACAACGATTCCTACAAAATTCTCCAAAGTTGGTTCCAAAATCCAACCTTCTATACTTGGCCAAGTTCGGAGTTATTTCACAAACAGCACAATCAGTCTACTTTGAGTTCCTATAGGTCCAGATCCGACCGTTTGATCGACTTCAATTTCTGATACATCATACTATGCATAACCCTCTATGCCATCCTAAAAATTGAACGGTGGATTACTTTTTTAAGGTGTCGAAAAATAGATTCAAACATGCTTGCTCAACACTGTTTTCCTGAGGCTAAAAAGTAGAGGTAAGGTGGTCTGGGGTTTGAGTCTTACTTCTAACGTCTCCCTGGATTACTGCTCAACTAAGATTTAGGTTTACTCACCAAGTTTTGAGGGCTATAGAAGGTGTCCTTGGTGGCTCAATGTCTAAGGAAGGCGTGGTCCTTGTGGCTGGTGAGAACGGATCTGTCCGGAGGGGTCTGGGCACGCTGAACTGCTATAGAAAGGAGCCTTCTATAGTTATCAAAACGAAAGCAAAGCAAGTGGATCGAGAAGGGAACAACCAAACTGATTATCCTAAAGCAGAGAGGGTTGACGGAAACTTACCAACACACAAATGCTACTCCGGAAGTGTCGACAACAGGAGGGGTGAAGCTGCTTGCCTACTGTGACAAGGTCTAGGGAATCAAGGTTTATGTGCATTCATGTAGTCGATTAGTAGGGAGGAAAGCAAGGAAGCGAGAGAGGGGGAGGGGCAAACGAGACTCACCTATGACGGATGCTGCTGCGTGCAGAAACCAAGGCTTCAGGGCAGCCTGTAGGATGTGCAGAAGGAGGGCGATGAAGGTGGATCTTTGGTTAATTGCAGCGTTGTATAGCGAGATTTCCGGGCGGTTACAAGAGGTGATCCAACTTCTGCTCCACTGTTGTTACGTGGGGATGGAGAGAGGGAAGGCTGGTTGTCTTCTATCTCTTCTTCATGGGCTTCGACATGCAGCTAGGCCAGCACACAAGCACGGGAGATGGGCCATGACAAGCAAGGAAGGAAGGAAGGAGAGTGGGCTGAGCAAGCTGCTTATGAGCTGGAAGGAAAATTGGCCAAGGAAGGGAGTGGGCTGGAAGTTGTCAAAGCCTTGTCATGGCCTTGTCAAAAGCTTGACAGGTTAATGCCATGGTCTTGTCAAAAGACATAGATAAATAACTAGGGTTTGATGTATTTTCATCATTTTATGTGAATCAAAACTTACATAAAATGATAGAATTTGTGATGGGGTGTAACACTAGGTAAAATAGAAAGAGGTCAATGGATCGAAATCCGATATGACTCGGAAATAAATAGAATAAAATTTCCGGATATTACAGATCGTACACTGCGGGTTCGCTTTATTGTTACATCTATTATTTAAGATATAAATTTAAAGCTTATTTGCACACACCTTTTGGAGCGAACACTCTTTTATGCTAGTTGAAGTAAACCACATCCATTTGTTTAAGTTAGATGTTCATCTACACTACCAATTGAAGATGGTGATGAGTCTAGCTTATTGTCATTAAGACGATATCACAAAATTGTATTGGAAAAGTGGACAGACGTACGACTAATCATGCATTTCCGTAAGTGAAAGGCATAATGATTGAACAAAAAACACAAATTTTAAAAACATGAACTCGCAAACAACCATCAAATTAACTAAGTGAAAGGCGACATCAATTTTTCGGAAGCCCTAAAACATGAAATTGCAAACAATCATTAAAGTGAAAGGCGGCAACAAAAACGCTAAACCATGAACTAGTATACAACCCCAATCAACAAAGTGAAAACCCGTAGGCTTAATCGATCACCGAAGAAAGAAACAATCACGTGTTCACAAACTTGAGAATCTAAAGTACAATAATTCAATCGAGGAGGGAGAATGAACCTGTAAAGAGAATGAGAAGCCATTGTATAATCCAACAATTGAAGCATGCTTGTGTTGTCGTCTGTCAATTAGAGACTGCACAATATTATTTTTGGATTGATAGTATTTTGTTGCTTGTATTTGCAGAAGTTTTTGTAATAATAATTATATCATCTGCAAAGCTAAAACAAAATGTTTGTTCCTGTTTTTGTTATTGAGAATCCAATAGTCTTAGGATTATCATTGCTAGTTTTTTTATATAACCCTAGCTAGTATCTCTGCTCCTAGATTGAAGAGTAGCGGTGACAAAGGGTCTCCTTGGCATAAACCTCTTTGTGGGGAGAATATTGTTGTCGGGGATTCATTGATTAGTATTGAGTATGAGACCGTGGGGATACATTCTTTAATCCATTTCTTAAACCTCTCTTCGAACTCGAATTTCTCAAGAACAACCTTAAGAAAGTGTCATTATACTTTTTTGGAGGCCTTTTCCATGTCTAGTTTAATCACCATGAAAACCTTATTTTCCTTTCTTTGTTCTAAAGCCATGGAAGATTTCATGGGCAATGAGAACATTATCATATATTGATCTATTTTGTATAAAGGCGTCTTGCAGTGGATAAATTAGTTTTTGAAGCACTAAGCCCGTCTCTTTGCAAGAATTTTGACATTGATTTTATAAATTGTCGAACATAGACTATTTGGCCTGTAGTGGGAAGTAGTTGATGGGTCATCTATTTTTGAAATAAGAGCTATAAATGTGTGATTAATTTGTTTAAAAATCTTTCCAGCTCTCAATAAACTTTTAACCGCCCTGATGACCATTGACCCAATAATGTGTCAATACTTTTTTATAGTAATCAACCGTCATACCATCAGGGCACGGTGACTTATCACAACCAATGTAAAAATTCCATTATTAATTTTTCCTCGTAGAGAAAGTTTTATCAGTTCTTGGTTCTCATTTTTTGTTATCTCTGGTTGAACGACTTCAAGTTGTTTTTGGAGATTGTGATTGTCTACTATTGAGGCTTTAAAGCGACATTGGTACTCCTTTAAAACTTCTTCATTGATGTTGTCTTCGTTTGATAAAATCGTTTGAGTTCTAGACTAATAGCCTTTCTACGGTGAAACTTCGTGTTCTTATCATCAAGTCTTAAATGGTTGATTTCAGCTCTTCACATCCAATATTTGTGTTTTGAAAGTCTGTCTAGTAGACATTCCCACTTCCGGTTAAGTTTATTAATCTTATCATTATTCTATTGATTAAAGTTTTGAAATGTATGTTTGTGGTGAGATTCAATTTTTCATCAACTGTTTTTAGTTGTTTATCGATGTTCTTAAATTTATCATGACTCCATTGTTTTAGTTTTTGTTTAAGGAGGCCTTTTTTTACCTAAGTTGAACATGTGTGTTCGTGGATATTGAGTTCTCCAAGTTTGTTTTATAAGATTTTCACAATCCTGATGTTGCATCCACATATATTCGAATCTGAATGGCTTGTTCCTAATATTATTATGTGTTTTGTCTATTAACAAAGATCATATAATGATCCGATGATGTAAATGCATGATTTCTGGTATGGAATTGAGGATATTTTTTTAATGATTTTAAAAGAAGTCATAATCCTATCTAATTTTTCATAAGTGTTATCGTCACCGTCCTTTTTCCTTTTTCATGTGAACTCATTTTCTTTTGTTGGGAGATCTGTAAGGTTACATTGTTGAGAAAAATATTTTTCATCCATCTAGTTTGTTATTCGGAATTAGAGCTCCCTGTTTTTGTCCAAGTGTTCTAATTATTCATTACCATCTTTGATAACTATGGTCGGATTTGTTGAGGTCACTTCCGTTGTTTGTTGGAGCCATAATTCGTTTTGTTCTATTTGTTTGACATGGCATATATGAAGTAGATAATTATTTCAAAGGTTGTTACAATGTTTGTATATTTAATAGTTAAAATCTCTTATTTGTTTTGGTTATCTCAATTTTTTCATGTTTCAGTTGGTATTCCTTCCACAAAATGCATAATCCTCCAGCAAATCCCGAGGCTATAATAAAATATATTTTGTCAAAACTTGCATTTTCGGCTACCTTAATCATTTGAATGTGCTTTTTTTACATGCTGGGTTTATGCCCGTCCAAAAGTTTTTTTTTCATCATCCCCCTCCAGTTCCAAAAGGCGATCTTCATTATAAAACGTATTTCGTGGTGGGTGGTAGAGGCCCGTAATTCCTGTCATATTATCACTTTTGGGTATTTTTTTCTTTCTTGTTTAGTTTATCGTTGGTTGTGTTTGGGTTAGGCCTTTAGGCTGAGATGGGTTGAGAATAAGTTCTATAATGGATGAAAGTGCATCGATCATTACCTTTTCTTATCCGTACATGTACAACTTTCTTCCCATTTATAATGTCTGTTATTTGATTTGTAGTTTCTCATTAGCATATTGTGCTCGATGATTAAATGGCTTCTCAATTGTGGTTGCTTTTTTTTTACCAATCTTGGGCATATGATTGATTTTTGGTACAGTATGGAGTATGGTTGTTTGTCAACAGTGTCAAGGTTTAGATATTTCATACAAATGTATGTCATTTTATTACTAGGTTTAAAAAACCAACAAGGGTCTCTATCACCGAAGCAAGATGATCTGCAAAGATCTAACAAAGAAAATTTTATATCACTCATCCAAAATAGTCTAAAACTTATTTGTTCTATATTACTTAAGGTGGTGTAGTTATTGTTTTTTCTTTTAACAAGGTTTTTATTTATTTTTTTAGAAAGCCAAAGTTTGAAATATAGAATAAATAAAATTTTACAAATTTTTCTATTTTGCCACACAAGATATTTACTAATCCATTGGCAATGGTGATGAAGACTTTCAGATCGTTTTGCTTATGGTCAACTATGTAGACGAAACTCACTTTTAGATCGTTCTGCTTATGATCAACTTTGTGGATGGAACTCACTGCCATCTTAATCAGTATTTTCTGGTTTGTTTTAAAATTAATATACATTCTAATCCAGCTTTTGCTAGGACTTCATATTTCCTTTTTAGCCATTATTTCTTTTTAAGATCTCCTTTGTTCAAAAACCTGAATGCACTCATGACTTATGAGGTTCCTCCTTTTGTTCATTGTTTCATTGGATGTTATCTTGGCATATAAAAAAACAATTTTTTTTTTTTTGCTATTATTTGATAACAAATTTGATGGTCCTCAAGATTGATCTTATGCATAATGCATGTTGTGTCTTCCTTGATGTAGCCCGGAAAGGGGGTGTTTCACTTTGATCTTATAGGTTCATGTGGCTTGTCATATTCATTCCATTTGTTTCCTTTCTTTTCCCGTCAAAAATGGGTTGGTTCTCTATCAACCAAGGTATCAATAATTGCTCTTAGTGAATTTTTTTCAATCTGCAAAATCACATGAGCACGCATCATAAAAAGAGGTTTGTAGTTAAAAGTAAACACATAAGTATATGCAATCAAACATATTTTTTTTAACAAAAAGAGTTGACTATACATATTTTTTGTTGTATTGATAGACAAATGCATAGATTTTTCTTGTTCAAGTTTAACTTTGTTATACTCTTTCCGCATAAGATAATATGTTTTTGAATCACACAATCTTTGTACACTACCAGTTGTTCATAAGTTAATAAGTTTGATCTAAAAAAAACTCATAATCAAAGTATTCATCATAGTTAGATATTATTATATTGGTTTCTTCATTCAAATAGAGATACGTACAAAGATACGTGAAACCATATCTTCTTTCCCTGTATTCAAGAATTGTATATTGATATGGTGCTCATGAACATACTAAGCATGTTATCAAATTCTTAAGTATTATAGTGGTAACATGAATTCATGCTTTCAATCCTATGCACATCATGCCTAAGAATGTTGTTCTTTGCAGCAAGAATATGTACATGTTCATGGAACTCATCATACTTAATTTCAACACAAGTAATTTGTTTCTTCAAAGGATAAAAAAGGATTAAGAGAGAGAACAAATTTCAAGAATTTGTTTCTAGATGTACCAAAATTATTATATTCAGTGTCCTTATCATAAGATTGAGTAGTTTGAAAGAGTACTAATTCACACGAGAACGTAATAATTATGTTTTCGGTATTTGTCATAAAATCCATACTAGGAACTAGCTGGGAAGAAATTTCATTACCAAAAAATTTAAGAAATGTGAAAAAGGTATCAATAATCTAGCAAGAAAGAGGTTTTCAAGTGAAACGTAGAAACATGCATATGAATAGCATGTTAAATTGTTTGTATCCTTCAATGAACATATTTGTAGACAATACATGGTTTGTAATCGTTGTTCATTTTATATTGTTATTTTTTGTATTCTCGCTCTAAGGTTTGGGCAGCTTCTTTTCTGGCGTCCTTCTTTGTTCACAGTATATGAGCGAGGTCTCTCTCTGTTCACCTTTAGGGTTCTAGCAGTCGCTACAAAAAAGAAGCCAACGAACAAATTTATCCTCATTGTGAAGAAGGGAAAGGGAGTTAGAATTCTTAGTGTTTTTGGGGTAGATAACCGATAGGCAATTTGCATCAGATTTTCAACATTGGTTGAAATACTAGTTCGGATTGTGGACACAGGCTTCAGGTTAGGGTGAAACACATTAGTAGAACCTCTATTTCTCAGTGTAAGGCCCCGCTTAAGAGAAACCGAAGAGCATAACAAAGATCTCCACCATGATCCAAAAAGAAATCTCCGGCTTCCTCTCCGCCGGCAAGAAAACCATTCATGCGAGTTTTTCTTTCTCGTCCTTTTGAAAGAGAATATATATCGAAGGACTCGACATGACTGTCCTTGATAGATTGTACATAATCTCGATTCACCCTGGATGATATTTTCGAGTTTGGGGATTTTGAGAGGGGTCCTCACACAAAAAGAGAAGAGAATAGACGAGACTAAACTCGCTTCCAATTTTCTCCCAAACGGGAGTTATGGAACAAGCCGGCGAGATATCCACTTAGAAGGTGGCTACAAGTGGGTATTTTAGGGTTTCTATGAGTTGAAGAGAGAAGAGAGGAGCGTATGACGGATCACGTTTTCTTTGTCGGTGTTAGGGTTTTCATTTTAAAATATTGCGGGGTAGTCATAGTCAATACATGCAAGCGTGTCAACAACCTTGTTAACCTCCTTAAAGATGTGATGTATTCATATATATACGGGTAAGTAGCAAACATTTTAGAGATATTAAAAATGGTTATAACCTTTCATGGTGGATTCATACATAGTTGATGACGTATATAATTAAGAAGTTATCATCCTCTATTTCAATATTATTGATGTCCAGTTCTCTAGTTTTGCTTAAACCTTCCTAAAGTACACATGCTTTGACATAAATGAATGATATGAATCCATATTGCCAATAACCAAAGGTAAGAGTCGAAGTAATATGATATTTGAGAATGAAACCACAGGCGCAATTGTCGTTATTACATTTTATCCATCAAATTTCAATTTGATGAACCCATTGGTTTTTTTTACGGGAAATATTTGTAGTCCTTCGTTGATTTTGTGTTGCTCTATTATGTATTTTATTTTTCTTTTCATTCGTTCTTTCCCATTCTTTAATTTGAAAATTAACATTTAATTCTACATTCTAGGGTTTCTTGTAATTGAAAATGCACAAGTTTCTTGAGGTCCAAATGTTCCACCACATGATCACCAAAGTCCGTATTACCAAGTTATCAAATTTATTTCGTAGTTCATGGAAAATGTTTGACAATATCTTATTAGTAAGACCGGACATTAAAATGTAATTTTTAACCTTATTATGGTTAGATTGCCTACCGGACAAGGCATTTAAAGAAAATGTGTTTGACAAATTCAAATGGAAGTTGATAGAGGTCATTAATCCACAATTTCTATAGGAAGTTTTTCACCTTAGGCATGATATCCACCACCCATATACATGCATTTATCTTTGGTGTCATGCATCTTTGTTTGTGAATCAGGTGCATGACCGATTTAGTAGAGAACCATTATTGTTCCTATGGTGCCCAATACAATCAATCTTGGATGTTAGTGATGGGTAGTGGTCCTAGAGGATAACTATGGATCTCATCCACGAGGTTATGTCGGAGGAATATTTGTTCTATTGTATTATTAATTTTACCGAGATTCCATATGTTATTTGAATTGTGATATGATTGATTACCAGTTCATCTTCAACAATTAGGGTTTTATTTGCAATTTGTTTTTCTAGTGGTTGGCATTGCTCTTCACATGAAACTTTTATGGAAAATTATGGTTGTACCGGTTAACATTTGAGTTATATTAATCGATAAGAAGTATATGCAATATCATTTTATTTGGATACATTCCCCTCAGAAAAATACGTCTTAAGAATAAAAAAAGGCTCATGACTCTAAGAAACATGTTTATCAAGGTTATTATTTGGGATGTTGGTGATGGTGAGATTATAAGACTCTCAAAAGACCAATGTGTTAACAACAAACAACTAGACAATTTTATTTTCGACTCAGATTGTATGATCTTCATGAGAAATGTGTACTTTACATAATTATCAAAATCGGTGGAACGTTGACATGACTACTCCAAGTTTATTAACGTGCTTCCATTAGAAATATTATAAGAAACTAAAAATTATTTATTGTCAATGAATAAGGTAAAAAATCGAACGTAGTGAGACCCTTGCTTCTAGGGGTGGTTCTCCACTAAGACACCCATTGAATTGATTTATACAAATGAAAAAATTAGACCGACACTTACAACTCTCAATAAAATGCAAGTGGAGAAAGCTATCTCCGGTTCACCATGGGAAAAAACCTAGCCGTCGGAGCTCTTCCTCCTCCCCAACATCAACCAACAATCCGACCCTGAATGTCGACAATGGAGACCCCTCTCTCCAACAACTTTCCAAACGCCCTATTCAAAACCCAAAAAACCCTCACTCATAAATCTTCACAATTACTGAAGTTGTTACCTACAATAGACAACTGCCAAACCCTAGAAACAAAAACCATCTCTCTATGACGAATTCGGAGTTCATGTCTGATGGAGAGGTGAAAACTCTTACTGCCATTTCCCATAACAATGAACTAATAGTGGAAGAATTTTCCCTCTTTTGGGAAAGACTTAGACGAGGAAGAAGAAAGGTTCATCCTAGAGCTTTTCTCAACCAGAAAATCTTTGAATGAAGTTCAAGTTTTCTTCATTCCAAGAAGAAAAAGAGACGCAGCCTTGGGAGCGTAGAAGGTAGAAGGCACTCCACCGAGTTTTTAAATTTCTTCGGAACATGAAAAACCCGAATGCTCAACAAAGAATAAAGGGAGAAAGAAGACAAAGGAAGAAAAGGAAAAAAAACGTGAGTTTTCTTGCTGCAACCAGTGAAAGTTCCCAAAAGGAGAGGAGAGAACCTCCAACAAAAAACCCTAACCACCAACTTTCTACTATTCTCCATGGAAAAAACCTAGCCGCCGGACTTTCAGAAGGCCTACCCACCAAGAAGCTAACACTCTACTTTACACCCATTTCGGATTTGTGCTTGTTTTTCCGGCCATGAACCCCGATTCCGTCAACACTGAAGCGGACCAACCCCCATTACCACCCAATGCCCCGTACTCGGCGATCCAACCAAACTCAAGCCCCTTCTTTTCCAAAGAATTTGCTGCTTGAGGAGATCTAACAATATCCGGCACCAAGCAAAGGCTCTATGTGTCGTCGTCCCCAGATCCAAGCTCAATCTCCGCCCTCTCAAGATCTGAATATTCTTTCTCAAATTCCTATTTCGTTTCCAACTACCCTCTGTTGCTTTCTCCGGGTGAGCCCTCTCTTGTTGAAGCCATGGTTTTTGTTGGCTCGAAGTGGACCAGTGGATTTTTTTTTTTATATGAAAGGCGTCTCAGTACCCATGTCTCCGCCGTGAACTGGTTTTTGTGCATTCTCTCGTGGATCTTGCAAGATCTATAGAAGAAACCTGCATCGAAATGCTAAGCTTATACTAACTTTGCAGTGATCCTGCGATTTTAGAACCTACAAGTTAACTGCTTATGGGTTTGCTTGATTGATCCTCTGGTGAGATCTATCTCTTGCATTCCTGAACATATTTGTGATGTTACCAACATCCTTAAATTTTGGAACTACTACCAAACAATTAAATTTAAACAAGAGTTTTTTTCCCCTCTACTCAAAAGTAGTTCAAATGACTAATGAGAATTTCTACTCAAAGACAGTCCAAATGACAATTGAGAATGTTGAATACAACCAACTCGAAACTAAATTAACGCTTACTAAAAAATCTAAAAGTGATAATCAAGGACTTAAACTCAATCAATGCTTCAAACCAATTCTTTATGATTCAAGAAAAAAAATAAAAAAAAATAAAAAGCTCAATACCAATGAAAATTAAATGTTCAGTCTGGAAATGAGTTATTTAAGTTGATTCGATCCCAATTTTACCCATAACATTCCTAAGGGCACTAATCTCGCGGCTTTACGACACTAATTACACCAACAATGTTTACTAAATGTTAGTTTCGTATTATTTAAGGCTCAAATCTTTATTGCCTTAGGAAATAAATATTTCTCAAACAAACTCGAACAAAATCAAAACAATAGCTACTCTTTGAGCAAGCTATTGTGCGCTTAACCAACTATGTTTGAACAATTTTCTCCTTATAAATCATGACTCTTTTAACCATAAAAAGTAACACACTTTTATATATCATGATACCCGTGTTCTACTGCATAGTCTTCTCAGTTTTGATATTGTCATTTGATTGCGGTTCGAGCAGTTTCTCGAGAAGGGGGCGTGGATTTGTGATCGACTCCTGACGGCTTTGTTGCAGCCCAAATCTGAGGTGTCCACATTTGTTCCCTAGGCTCCATACATGTGTACTTCCTTCAAGATGAATGTTGTTGCTCGTTTCTTCTTGTTGACTGGACCAGTCTGCATTCCCCTGAAGATCTTTTAGCTTTCGGGTCTTTCTGATGTATTTTCATGGGGTTTTTTTTTCTACTTTGTTGTGTCTTTCATGACGGTTAGTCCGTATGCCGATCTTTTTCGGCCTTTCGATTCACTAGACGACATGTCGTCTAATGTTTCGAACCGTTTTCCTTTTTTCAAAAAAAAAAACAATTGCATTGATTTATAAAACGAAAGGGTACACAAGAAACAAATGTGAGTGGATGTGAAAATTTGATGTTGCTCCTAGGGTTAAAATTTCATGTGGAAAATTTCAAAAAAAATGTACCAACTAAATGAAATTATTCATCATACTTACTACTTTGTAATTAAATAAAACTATGTCTATCAACGGAAATAAATCCAAAATACCATTAACTTTGTTACCTTAGCTAAGTTAGGTCACAACCTTTCCTGTTGTTGTCAATCTTGCTAAGTTAGGTCACAACTTTCCTTTTGTTGTTTCATGTTCATTAAAGTGTGTCCTAATCCGCTTATCGTTTGGATAAATAATATAAGATGACGTTTCTCCATTAACTTTGTTACCTTAGCAAGCCAAGCGAATCGAAATATTTTGACCCCAAATGCATCTCGGATGCGCGACATGCAAATTTTGCATAGGCGTCATCCCCTTTCCAAACCCTATAAAATTTGCCTCGGCTACATCACAAATTAAATTGTCCGTTATTACAATATTCGAATCTGTCGTAATTAAATCGCAACCCTTTTCAGGTAAATAGAAAGCATGTGAAGTATATAATAACTCCTCTCTCACATATTAGTTATTACAAACTCACAAATAAAAGCATGATGACATGAACACTAGAAATATCAAATATGTTGGGCGATCCATCGTCATTGTAGAAGTGATTTAGATGAGTGTGAAATGTTGTGGGTTTTGGACAAGTGGCCCGGCTCTTCCAAGCCGTGGAGGTTGTATATAAACAGCCCCTCCCTCTCCTGCTTTGCATCCACCTTCTCACTTTCTCTCTCTAACCAGCTCGGATTTTACAAGGGTTTATCGGTCAATCAAATCCCCATTTAAACCCCATCCTAATCTCTCTTCTACGATCTTTCCCTTTCAATCAATTGCTATACGTCGTAAAACCCTAATTTCTATAACCCTCCTTGCGATAATTTTCTTGCCTCGTTCGAATGCCTTCCCAGCTGAAGCTCATCCTAACCTCCCGCAACGGTCAAATTTCTCACCACTCCACCTCAATTCCTGGCTCATGGTAAGTTTCCAAACAAGTTTGTCTTCGATTTTGTTTTTCTTTCTCCAATTTTCTGTTTATTGACTCGCATAATGTAATTCCGAACGCGAAGCAAATCTAGGGTTTCCGGAGATTGGGAATTTGGCAACCTTTCGTCATCACGTCATTGAATATTTGAATTGCTGCTTCCTGGTTGTTAACTTGTGTTTTTGCGAGCTGATTCTGGATCGGGGCAATTCGGTGAACTTATTTTGAGAAAAAGTAAGAATCGTTGTTATGGTTTGAATATGAGTAATGAAGGCGAGGAGAGGAAACAAGAGGCGGAACAAAATAAAAGAACCAGCCCCGAATATTACTGTCGAGCCGTGGCCAAAATAGCCGTTTCCCAGATTTGCGAGGGCGTAGGGCTAGAGGGCGTGAAGAAATCGGCTCTTGAAGCATTTTCAGATCTTGCTGTTACATACATTTCTAACCTGGGAAAATCTGCTAAACACTATTCTGCTTTGGCTGGTAGAACAGACTGCAATGTTTTTGATGTGGTTAAGGGTTTGGAGGACCTGAGCTCAACCAGGGGTTTCCTAGGTGCTTCTGAGGTTAATTGTTGTGCCATTGATTCAGGTGCTTTGCAAGAAGTCATTGACTATGTTGCCACTACGGAGGAGATTCAGTTTGCCCAGCCAATTCCAAAGTTTCCTGTCTGTAAAGCAAGTAGTGGAGCACAAAGCTTCTCACAGTTAGCCCAAACACCGAGTGAGAATCACATACCAGAGTGGCTGCCAGTGTTTCCGACCCCACATACAGATCAGAATGACCCCGTCGTGAATGAGTGTCGTGAAGAACCCAATTTTGATAATGCGGAGGCGGCGAGTCAGAGATTGAAGGCTGAGAATGCCCTTTTGAGAATGCAGCAAAGACTGGTGTCAAATGAGTCAGCAGGGCCCTCAGGCTCGGCGAATCCTACTGATGGTGTACACGAAAACGGAGCTTCAGACTATAATCCATTCCTTGCCCCACCGTTGCCAGCTGGGGAGAAGGAGGTTTCTCAGATTGCTGTACCACCCAGCTTAGTCAGCACACAAGGCAATAAGAAACGCGGTACTTCATTAGATACATTTCCTATGGCAATTGATGCTGCAAAGGTCAGGGAACAAGATTCAATGGATATTGATAACCAGCTTCCTATAGAAAGGAGGCATCCTGTTTGTTTCAAGTTGAAGACTGGTAAAAAGAAAAACATGGATGTAGGGCTTAGTAATATAGGCGACGAGGAAGGAAGCATGCCTGCTATCAACACAAATGAAGAAAGAACTGAAAAGAAAAGGAGAGCAGAAAAAATACTAATGGAGTCTATGATGAATCCTTAAGAGAAGGCTTTTGCGGTATCTTTCTTTGTAATTGTTGTTGAGTGCTTCTCCAAAGCCAGTGCCTGCAGGTAAATTGAGTACTACTGTAGTTTTAGCCTGCACAAATTCTTTTCTAAATGCTGAGATCTTTTTAGGTTAAACTGTTTAGTGAGTGTATGCATCTCATCAATACCAAACTATAGCATTGGAAATGTCAGTGTTAGTACAATGATATATGGGTCATTTTTCTCCCAAGATGGATAATAAGCAGCTTAGAACCCGTGCTTTTGTTGATGCCTTGAGCCTTATGATCAATTTGGCCATGTATTTGATTCTTTTATATTGCATTTGATGCCTTTAGATTATGATCAAGCTTACCCAGCGGTTATGGCTAAGAATGGTGCAATACTTAATTAGTTTTATGATCCAGTAAATTTAGAAGTTCTATGTAAAGATTAATGTTCGGTGTTTGACCTTGAAGAAGCAATCTAGGGATTAGGATATCGATTGCTAAAACAGGACCTCACCTTCACAGACATGGGTGTTGGAGAGTAAATTTTGTGCTGCAAGGAGCTCCTATTTTTGTTTATTAACAGAAGGAAAGACCTTTGAGACCGGGCCTTGGTCAGTATAGATGAAAAAAAAAGAGTATAGTTGTCAGAAAAAGTATAGTTATTTGAAGATTAGCTTCGATATCGTGAAAATGAAACAATTATTGTATCGATATTGAGAAAACATTCTCCTACTAATTTTATAACCGAAGAAGGGTTTTTTTTTTTTTTTTTTCGAATTTCCGACCAAATGACCCTCAATGTCCATGTCCGAAAGATTCACTCCCCAGATGGGGACATGGATGCGTTTAGTAATATTACTATTAGATTTGTGGTTGTGGTTTATAGTTATTGTTGTGGACGGGTTTAGTAACATTACTATTATATTTGTGATTGTGGTTTGTAGTTATTGTTCTGGTTTTCAAGTATTTTTTTTTTTAAATTTTGTTTTTTAGAAAAACACGGTATATTACCTGGTAATGTGTTTAGTTGTTTAAGAATAGTAAAAGAAGTAAATGTCTCTCCAAGTGTTGCTCACTTGCCTTGTAAAAATTATCTTCATTTTTGTATAAAAAAAATCAATTCAAAGGCTACACTTCACTCAGGTGTGCACGATCACGTGCCTTTAAAATTGTGTTATATAAACTGTTCTTTTGCAAACCTTATTGTTCATTCATGCACGGTGAACAATGGCGAACAACGAGGGTCGAAGCAGACCCATAGTTTTAAACTACAATTTTATGTGACTAACTCGTAGTTTAATACTACAATTTTAAACATATAAAGAAACCATAGTTTAGAATGACGGATTATGCCGCCAACCCTCATGGAGAGATTCATTTACTTTTTCAGTAATACTCACTTTAAAACTGTTGGTTCTTTTTTTTTTATATATGGTCAAATATGTCATCTCTTTGTAGAGGGCATTTTCTATTTCACAAGAACCCGCAATTTGAAATTACGGGTTCTTTGTATTTTTTTTAAAAAGTTTTTTAAGGAATCGCAGTTTAGAACTGCAGGCTCCATTAAATGCCGAAGAGGAAAACTAACCTTTTCACTACCAATAAGCGACCACTCCATTAAATGTTGAAGAGGAAAACTAACTATGTTTACTACTAGTAAGTGGCCACTCCATTTAAATTTTCTTCTTCTTCCATCGAACCAACGGTTTCAGATCTTCTTTCTTCTTCTTCTTCTTCTTCCATCGAGCCACCAAATCTTTTATTCGGGTAGGAATGTGTGTCATGACTCTTCTTCTTCTTCTTCTTCTTCTTCTTCTTCTTCTTCTTCTTCTTCTTCTTCTTCTTCCATCTAAATGAACGAGTCACCAGATCTTCTTCAACTTACCAGTTTCATTCCTTCTTCTTCCTTTTTTTTTTTCATTCGAGCCAACGTGATCTCGCACCAACAGTACCTTACGCCACTCAGGTTGATTCAAGCCAAGTATGTATGCGTAGACTTCTTTTGATTTATTTTTTTAATAGTGTAGATTGAACGTGTATATAAATCGCAATGTTTAATGTCAATTAATCAGTTGTTTTACTCTTTCATGTGCCGGTATACACATACATGTGTAGACTTCTTTTTTATACATGTATAATTGTAATATTTAATGGCTATTAATATGCTGGTTTCTTCTTTCAAGTACAAATATATACATGCATGTGTGGACTTCTTTTTTAATACACGTGTAGTTGCAACTACAATGAATTTGGGTACATGCATCTAAATTGGTATGGAAAATGAATAAGATATAAGTAGTTATAACTGAAATTGAATTTTAGTGAGTGTGGATTCCTTGCATGATAACTTGTAGTGTAAGAATTGAATTTTATTGATGTAGGTTGAACTTGTAGTGTAATTTTTGAATTTTAGTGATGTAGGTTGAACTGTAAAAGTTAAGTTCTTAGGGTGAATAATTATAACTTTCATAATTAAGGCATACTATATTTAAGTTTGCAGACTTGCACATTGAACAAATGAATTAACAAAGGCATGCATAACAATATGATAATTCATGGACACGAGATATGAGATTTTACAGGAGATTACTCACAAATGATCAAAATGATTTTCACACCGATGAATTTGGTATAGAGAGATTGTTATAGATTGAAAGGTAGTGGATAGAGAGGAATCAACTATAACTCCTTGCTGGAACATTGTTGAAGAGTGTGATATATTCCAAATGAACTTGTGGCAAAATTGGAATGTAATAGATCAATACGTAGAAAGAGGTGAATTTTCTTGTGGCCAACATTTAAATTCTTTGGATGAGTTAAGAAGACAATTTACATTCTATTTTGTTGCTAGAGGAAAATAATATGTGGTAAAAGTTGCAACAGAATATTAGTACACAGTTATTTGCAAGCAACATTAGACATGCAAATGCCCATGAAAGTTGACAGTTTTTGTAGTGTTCATGAAAATCTTGATGTATGGAGAATAAGTAGATAATCTGGATCTCACATCCCTACATTTGTTAGAGACGTCATGCATGTGGATAGTAGTAATGGTTCACTGCATTTATTTATGGAGAAAATATTTCTCTATCTGTACGGACAAGACAATCAAGGCACATGTCATCATTGCAATTATGTCTGATAAGTATAAAGTGCAGGTTTCAAATAAAAAAAAACATGGGATTGAAAACAATGAGCAATTTCAACACTTTATGTGATTGGTCTCAATCATACTCCGGTCTTCCTCATTTCATATCTACACTTCAAAGTACAAATCCAAGGACTGTGGTTGAATGGTGTATTAGGGTTCAATCAATCTTCATGTACAGGTTTTTGAGTTGTGTTTTGGACATTTGGTCCATCTATTGAAGGATTTGATCATTGTTTGTCAGTTTTATCTCAAATGATGAAACACATTTGTATGGAAAATTAGGGGTTTATTGTTGATTGTAGTGACCATGAATGCAAAACAATAGATATTGCCTATAGTTTTTGTCATCATTGAAGGAGAAAATGCATCAAGTTGGTGTTAGTTTTTATGGATTTTCTTGGTGAGTGTGTTACACAAAGAGTAGGTTTGCATGTTATTTTGGACAAACATATATGTATAATGAAGTCCATGACAAAATCTCTTAGATGGAGGGAGCAAAATGCATAGGATTTGCATGCACCATCCATCATCAAACTTTCCATTCAAGTTCAAAAACAGGCATTTAGAAAGTCTTTTTGGATACACTACTTATCGGCGTGAAGAAGAAGATTTTGACCGATGGTTTCATGTCAAATGTGAAATGAATGTATAAGCTCATCAATATATAGAATCGGTCTTGAAATAAAATGGTCTTTATATCACGATGGCGGTCGAATGTATGGTGTGACTACGACAAACTTATCAAAGTGTTTCAATGGCGTGGTGAAAGGTGCTAGATGTTTGCCGATTACTCTTGTTAGTCCTCCTTGTGCCGTTGTAATGCCTATTTTGTCCAAATATATGCCCATGGTTTACAATGTAGCGGAGATCATCAATTTCAAATAAAAAAGAATGATTGTACAAAACATGGAAGTGCGGGTAATGCAACGGTCACCGGATTCAATGATCGACAACTCGTCTATGAAGTTTAAGCTCATCTACTAGGGATCATGGTATGCGATGTCGTCGACATTTTGTGGTGGATTTGACTCGAGGGATTTGCACTTGTTCAAGTTATAAGATTTCAAGGTGTCATGCCCCATGTATTAGCAATGTGTTGGATGTGAGGGTTTGATTACTCCCCTTTTATTGATCCATTCTATACAACACAAGCTTATTTATTGATGTATAATGTGAAAACTCCACCTTGATTATAAAGGTTTACAAGTGTTGATGATGGAAGATTTAAACACAAATGTAGTATTTTGGTACACTAACAATGTATTGATTATATTCTCAAGATGCTTGGTTGGTTTGGATTAAGTGCAGGTTCTGTCGAAGATTTCAAAGGCCTTGAAATGGATTTCAAGGGCACAAGGAAGACAAGGTTGCACAACGAAAAGATCTCATAGGCCTTGAAGTGGATTTCAAGGGAACAAGGAAGTTAAGGCTGCACGGTACAAGAATCAAATTACTAAGAAGATCTTCTAGGAAAGATTTGCTCAACAAGAAGATTTGATTAAACGAAGCACTACTAGATAATTGACCTATTGTAACAACATATTTGTAACAGATTTTTTATTGTATTACTATAGGTATTTGACAATGGTTTATGTAATGGTTTATGTAATGGTTTTGCAAGATTGACTTATTGTAATGCCATGCTTGTAATGGATGCTTACTTATGTTGCTATAGGTGTGCTATGGTAATGGTCATGTGTAACGGTTATAAAAAGTTACAAAACTAACCCCTAATGTAATGATAATTGTAATGGTAGGCTGTAAAATATTTGGCGCAAAAATAAAGAAATATACCGCTCACCATTGGACGCAAAATTAACCTTTCTCTAGCATCGAACTCGCCTTTGTAAAATCCGAAAATTTTGATTTCCGATAGGTTCCGAGTCAAACCGGACTTCGACCGTTTTGAACCTCTTCCGTTGTCTTATATTTTTTTTATGTGTAGGAATATTGCATAATTGTTATCAAAATCTTAATCATCTTTTTATTTTATTTTTCTTAAAACTTATATCTTTATTTTTATTTTTACCTACCAACCTTCTACCTCTAACCTATATTTAATTTTCAAACCCTAAATTCATCCCTCTTTCCTCATCTTAAAAATTAGCCTTCCGCATACCTTCCCCTTCCCCTTTCCCTTCCCCTTCCCAGAACTCTCCTTCACCTAGTGATTTGAAACCGGCCGGCCGGCCGTGTCTGCCTAACCTAGCAGCGAAACCGGCCACCGGTGCCTTCTTCCTCCTTCTCAGCCTCGAGTCTCCCCTTGTTCCTCATTTGAAACCACTTATATCCTACCTTTCTTCTCTGAGCCCTCTCCTTCGCTTCGCCAGTGAGCCCTCTCCTTCGCTTCGCCAGTGAGCCCTCCTGTTGTCCGGCCACATTTACAGAGATGCCAGGCCAGAAGGGAGACGCCTCGCTGCCGCCTCAAACCCGACACGCAGGAGGGCGTCTCGCCGTCACGTCAGCCCGATGAGAAGATAGCCGCCACCGCTTGGACTCCCGTTGCTGCCTCCGGTCCAATTGCTTGTGAAGAGTGTCGCTAGAATCGACTCCGTTGTTGGCCACTGATTCCGGCGCCAAACTTGTTCCTCGATTCCTTCTTCCTCCTGCAAAGCCGAGTGATTCAGTAGGTAGGTTCTTCATTTGTTTGTGTGTTTGGATCATATTTGGAGCAGGCATTTGTGACTTTCTGAGATAGATGATTGCTGGTTATTATTGTAGGCATTGTTATATTTGTGTGATTGTTGTGATTAAGTTAAGAAATTATCGGTGTAAACCCTAATTTCGGAATTGGGATTTTTGTAGCAGAATCTGGATTAGGGTTATATGTGTAAATGTATGTAACGTTTATGTTAACAGTCCATTAACTTTGTGGGCAAGGGATCTAAACTTGCCACTCCTTAACCTACAATCCTATTTAGCTATTGAATAAACTCGTGCCTAACTTAGGGAATGTTGTGCTATGTAGAGACATTGAAGGAATTGAAGAGTCTAGAATTTTCAGCTTCTTGTTATAAGCATCAGCCTTTATTTCTTCTAGATATCTTTGTATACTACATGCAACTATATCATATTGTATTTTACACTTCAAATCATATTGTTCGTATAGACCTAATTAAGGGCCTTTCTAAACTTGTAGTTTCATATAGTGATGTACCTTCTTATGATAGGTTCCAATCCACTAATGATTTATGCTTGCAGTAAAGGAATTAGTGGGTTTGACATGGCACCCACTGTTGTTGCGATCTTGCCTTGTGCCGTAACTGCAACAATTCTGCATGGTGTTGATGCTCTTACTGGTATGTTTTGCCTAGTGTGATGTTATTTCTTGCATTTCGTCATAGAATATATTTCATGGATATTCTTGACTCTATGGGTGGGTATTATGGCTGCAATTGAAAAATAAATTATTTGAGTTGATACACTACTTCTTTCCCAAGCTTTTTGAGTTTCTAAGGTCAGAATTTTGTGATTGATATTATGGTTTCATTTGAGCTATTTGATATTGGGACAGTCATCATTTTCTAGACTTGTTTCTTTGTCATATGCTACTCTAGTTTCTGTTTAGCTATATTTTCTGGGAGATAGAGATTTCACAATATCTTTTCTTTGTTCATTTGTTCTTATATAGAAAATTATATTTGGTGTTGCCCTCTTGTAGCATTGTGAATTCTATTAAAGCATTGGTGGAAGCCTATTTTATGGTGATTGATAGCACACTCAACAATGCCACAATAAGTTGAGTTTTTTACATTGTCATTTAAAGTATTCCTAGCTTAATAACAATGCCCCAAGAAGATGAGTTTACTTCCGGGTTATTTAAAGGATACATTTCGAATTAGGAAATGCTTGAATTAAGATAAAATGTTCTTTTTTTTATCCATGTAATCAGTATGCATATACTTCAATACTTTGCAATAAATCAATTTAGTCTTCTTAATGTGAAAGTTGCATTGACAGATGGGGCAGCTGGGTTATGTATGTTTACATTGATCATACAAACATGTCTTTCTGCTTTTCTTCAAAATTTTATTACTTTGTGCTTATGTCTCTGTCACATCAACACTTGGAGGACATGGGAGAACAAGGCTTATGTGGAAGAACTTGATCAATTAACAGGTAGGGTCACAATATACAGTATTGCTAATTCATTGTCTCTAAAAGTGAAAACCAATCAGCAGAGGCCAACAGGGAGTCAATAATTCCAAGGAAATCTACATTCAATAGATTTCATGCAGCAAACCCTTTACCAAAGAACAGTTTCATAGTGTGGGCAGTATGCGCAAAACTCGACTTCTTGTTTAATTCCGTGATGCATATTTTTATATAGTGGTATGTTCCTTGGTTGCAAGTGCAGCAATGCTTCCTTGGACAATTTGGGGGCTCCGTGTTTTGCTCAGACTACTTAACACTTCGGTAGGGCTTCATCACGGTACCTAATACTAATCTTGAACATAGTGCAGTTGCTGATATTTGATATCTTTATTGTTGAGATGTTCTTCTTGTGGTTTAAAAAATCATCGAATTATTGTTGTGATTTTTCTCCATCCTTGTGGTTATTGTTATCCACGTTATAGGGCTGCTGTTTTTTTTTAGGGTTGTTGACTTATATGTTGCTTAAGTTCTTGGTTAAGTTTTTAATTTTGTATCAGTTCGACAATTTGAGTTGTTATTTTGTGAGGTTTGGAATAGAGTTTGTTTACTATTGTTGAGTTCTTGTTGTTATAGCGTTGGAATAGTGTTTGATATGGTATTTGAACTATTGCAGGACGAAGATAACGAAGGATGACATGTTGCCCGTACTTTGACAAATATGAGAACCTGTGTAATTAGGAGACTATATATATCTTTGTAGGTGACATGTTGCCCATACTTTGACAAATACTTAGCATTATTTTGACATTTAAGATATTAACCTATGGATTAATATTAGTATTTTGTATGAAATTTGTATAATTTATAATTTATCAAATTAGTTGTACACATCAGGTATTGTGGTAACTATTATAGGCCATATAGCAATGGTTCTATGGAAGGTGACAATTGCCTACTTTTTGTAATGGTTGTCCCTTGTAATGGGTCTATCAATATTGTAATGGTAACATCTATTGTAATAATAATTATTTTTTGTAATGGTTGCACCTATTGTAATAATTATGTGTCTATTGTAATTGTTTTAAACTTGATTTTTCAAACCGTAACATTAGAGTTTATTTTCGTTGCTAGATACCTATTGCAAGGCAGGCTATTGTAGCGGAGCATAATCCATTACTAAAGCCTTACAGTAACAGTTTTGAAGCCTTAAGTAACTAATTTTGACGGTTACAACAGGCCATTTATTTAGTAGTGAAGATCTCTGCCAACCGAATGTTAGAGATCTTTTCAAAACATCCTCAACCAAAAATCATAAAGATTCTCTCTCCTCCGGTTTACATTATTGTTCAACAAAAACGAGAAGATTAAGAAGCTGAGAGATCAACGTGTTCTCAGGAGATGAAGATCTACAACGTCTATTTCATCTCAAACAGGAAGCGATCTTCATGGAGAAGAAGAATCATCTTTGAACAGTCATCACTCCAACGGCTAGAAGACTTCTCCATAGAAGACTATAAATGAAGATGACATTTGAAGAACAAAGACAAAAGCTTACAAGGAAACATCAATAGTCTTCAAGCAACCTAAACATCTTCATTCGATAAATAGTTTTTCTTTCTCTCTTTCTAAAAAGCTTTATCCCCTAGAGAGAGATAAAACTCAAGTGCTCCATTGGAAGATCTAAAGAGAGTTATACTCGAGTGTGTGTTGCTCTGCGAAGTAACTAGGCTATTATAGCAAGGTGAAGAGTTGGAGCTAGATCATAGCATTGACTACAGTGAGAGAAGAAGGGGATTTCTTCTAGTTTGTATCTAGGACTCTTTGAAGTTGATAATAGATAGTTAGATCCTAAGGCTTTACCCTGGGACGGAGAGTAGACTATTTAGAGCCGAACTTCGTAAACATATCCTTGTGTCGATCTTTTACATTCCACACTATATCTTGTTTATTGTGACTAACTTTGTTTTGCAGGAGTTCAAAGTCAAGGCCCTTGAAAGTTGTTTCAAAGCCCTTGAAATCAAAGTTTCACAAAGAACTAAGATCGACATCAAGGCCCTTGAAATTGATTTCAAGGCCTTGAGATTGGTTTTGCGAAAAGTTCTCATACTCTATTCAACCCCTCCTTCTAGAGTACCTTTGTCCTTTATATTCACCTAACGGTTCTTCATAATGATCATGAAAGTTTTATCTAATGGTAACAACAACCTCCCCAACAAGGATACGAGATCGGATGTAGTATACTTGGGTATCGAATTCACATGGACCGCGTCTATTTTGGATGTAAATAATAGACAAATATGCTAAGTAAAAGAAGGAAGGGAGAAAACAATATTTTTTGGCGAAACAATGATGAATGGGAAAAACATTGATATATGATAATTGTAGTTGGTAACCACCTAAAATAGCCTAAGGCATAGACAAACCAATGCGTTCTTTGACTAGAGGTCATTTGTAGGTCACATGCAGAAAGGATCTTTATAAGGCCGATCGGCCTTAATGCTTGTCAATCACTCTTGCACGCTTCCCAATATGTTCTTCCCTTTACTCTCAGATCTTATTCATTTTCGTCTGATATTGACTTCTTTGATCGCAAGAGGACTCTTAATGTGTACGTATGGAGTCATTCCGTCTTATATATCTCCTTTAAACTCTACAACCACTGAAATACGTACAATTACATAAACTAACCGGTAGATTTCAAAACACAATTAAGAAGGAAAAAGACTAATAGTGATGCAGGGTCGTCTTTGGATCTAGCTCAACTCGAGACCATAATTATGGAACGTAAGAGTCAAGGAGTGATATTCACTCTAAGAATGAGAAGATGAAGGCTAAAGCTCATTCAAGATAGTCAAGAGAAATGAAGACCATTTCTAGAATATTAATGGCATCAAGGACAAAAATGTCCTAGACTTGAGTCCAATCAATCCGGTTAAACTCGGCACATATGTGCATCAATATGGACACCCAAGATGGAGGATGGACGCGCTCCATGACTGTATTTTACAAGCCATAAACTATTTTAATTTTAGCCCTTTTAACCTTAAACGACTTTCAGGTTATGTTTTAATAATTGTGTCTTTTAGTTCTTATTGAATATTTTAGACCCGATTAGAGAGGGTTCTATAATATGATTTTCCAGCCCCTAAGATTCACGTTATAAGCTACATTGGAGGTAAGTGAACGATAAGCCTTGAATTATATTGAATCTCTTTTGCACATTTACGTGTTGTTTGCACATTGACTAAGGAAAATATTTCCGGCTTGTGACGCATTTGATAATTTAAAATATTGACTAAGGAAAATCTATCATGGTATCAGAGCCAGGTTCGATTCGGGACCTCAACCTCGTCTAAATCTACATTTATCACCGATTTACTGGTGGTCCTATCGATCTAATGTTGTCACCGATCTACTGGTGGTCATATCGATTTTACAAGTGGTGTTTGTGTCACCGCTCATTGTTAATCGAAGTGTTTCTTTGCTCATTGTCAATGAAATGGTCCAGCCTTCAGCGTTGTTTGCCTACCCACGCTTCGACTGCGGAGGCGTATTGGAAGATACATATCACAATATTTCCTATTAAATAAATAATGATATTATTCCGTTATATTAGGCTAGTTTATATTTGATTCTATTATTGCAATCTTTATTATTCTATTCTTATTCTATTGTAATCCCTATATAAAGGGTCATTGTTGCATCAATATATTTGTGGTTCTACCTCCACCCTTTGTGTGGTCTTCTTCCACCAAAAATCTATCACCTAGCATATAAGTTCTAGAGCTACTCCTATTGTCATTTGGTTTTATGATAGTACTTGAAGGCTTGTGTGCGTAGGTTCACTTGGCGTGCATCCCCTCCACGTCTTAGACCCGACGGATATGAAAAACTCATATGTAAAGTGAACCTAGCATATAAGTCTTGAAAGCTTGTGTGCGTAGATAGGTTCACTTTATTTGCATCCCCTTAATTCTCAACATAGATACGCCGGATATGAAAAATTAATATTCACCAAAACTGAAAATTTGTTATGAATGAATCTATAGCTATCAGCACGTAGAAAGCTACGGTTGTGGGCTATATATAAAAGGCCATACAAATATACAAAGCTTAGAATTGGAATCATTTGAATGGAGGAACCAAAAAGATGACTCTGAACCTATCTTTCACACAAAGCATGTTGGGCAATTGTGCTCTCAACATGCTTCTAAAATTTATCCGAATCCCTATGCTTTTTACAAAATTATACGCAAGACTCTCTAATCGGCCTATAAGTTGTTTGTTTGGATATCATTCTAGCCTATAAAATCACATACATCTATTGATTTGTTTTGTTTATTTATGTTTTTTCACATCCGTCGTGCCATATTCATTAGAATCTGTCATATTCATTAGAATCTAATAGATCAGTGCATACAAATACACGTGTGCGTTGAAGAGAACTTCATCCGTCTTGACCCTTAATTGATTCACAACCTTCGACTAAATCTGTAAAACACGACAATCAAAGAATATGATTTGAAACGTCAAACGTTAATCTATTTTTGGAAGATGACGATCGACGTAGAGGGGACAACTACCAATGCTTAATATCAAGAAGATGGGGTTTGACAATTTTGAACCACAAACACTCTCTGAAGCAAATTAGATGGCGTTGATTCCATCCTTTTTGTCCTCACAATTTGTGGGGTGGAGATTCTTCCGCTTTCAATCTCTCTACATTAATTAAAGAATTTTTTAGGCGAGAAAGATTACGAGAATGATATCAAGTTCAGAAGAAGAAGATAAATAAAACATCAGCAGACCCTTGAAGTTGAAGAGCAGGCAAAGCCATCTATTGCCGATGCAGCATCATCAGGATTCACACAATAATCAGCATCCTTCAATTGGTTAGTGTGAATCTTGATAATACTGCATTAGCAAACAACGGCTGATTCTGATTTGAGTTTGAGGGTTAACTTGCATATACACTTATATAGGGTAGGGTAAGATGAGCAATATGAAAAGGAGATCGACCAAAACAGATATAAATCTTCAAATAAAGAGAAAAAATCCTAAATTTATTTCATACACAAAGGTTTTCATATTTCACGGCTAATTACATGAATGCCAATAGTAATCCAACCCAAATGTATATCTTATTTAATATACAGATGAATCCATACGACTAACCATGTTAAATACCCTATAGCAGAAAAGGAATAAAAAGATTATTGAAGATGGGAGAGATATTGGAAATAGTTGCAAAAAGACAAGTGTACCTAAAGTTTTATATGTAATTGAATAATAATATATTCTTGTAAACAAAAGATATTCTAAACAAAATGAAAAGACTCAAAAATAAAAAATAGGAAACTCGAGCAAACATTCTATTTGGTATATAGACATACACCTAGTCTATGTGTAGGATATACATGATCATCTTCGGATAGTCCACTCGATGAAAAAATGGGCGGATCTTAACAATAAAGTTTTTTTCTAGTCGTGCATCGTATTAATCGTGCGTGAACTATGTACTTAAAATGCATGAACTATGAATGTCATGCATGAACTTATATATCAAGTCGTGCATTAATTTCTAGACCTAGTCGTGCATCAATTTATAGGTCTAAAAGTACAACATATTAACATTGGTGAACCTAGTCGTGCATTAGCTTATTGATTTTGTCGTGCATTGTCCAACCGTGCATTATATGAACATAGGTTGAACTTAATTGTGCATATATTTAATGTCAATATTACTAACTAGGCCTTTTAGCAATATTGTTCTATTAAGTAGACCTATAACATAATCACAATTAGTAAATATAACCCTAATAGACTAATAGTGGTAAAAAAATTAGAGTGTTAAAAATTAGAGGGGTATACAAAACAAAAAACCACAAAAAAGAGCCTACTTAACCAAATTCTTTCTATATTTAATCCCATGAGCATTCGTGTAAAAGGTAATTAATAGATATGTGACAAATAAGATCCGACATAGAAATACAATATTATGAAAATTGCAAATAATTGTGCACATGAATGAACATTAACTTATAGGCCTAGTCATACATTGTCTAGTCATTCAGTATATGAACATTGGCCGAACTTAGTCGTGCATGTATTTAGTCGTGCATGAACTATATATCTAGTCGTGCATGAACTTATAGGTCTAGTGGTGCATCATATGAACATTGGTTGTACTTAATTGTGCATGTATTTAATCTCATGCATAATATGAACATTGAACGAACTTAGTTGTGTATGTATTTAATCTAGTTGTGCATCATACGTATAGTTCATCGATATAATTATACATTCCATATCTCATTAGAAAACCGCCAACATTACATTAATTATTGTCTAATTTTAATACGTACCATATACGTAATGTGTTTAGGGAGCGTTCAATATGTCAAGATTAGAAGGTTATTAGGAAGATTATTTGAAGAAAAAAAACTATTGCAATTGGATTATCGATTAGTTGAGAAATCATTTAGGAATATAACCCTGAAATAATTGAACTAGCTTTTTGCCAAACGCACCCTTAATCTTTATGGTTGTGAAATGCTCTCAATTTTTACCCTAAAATTGGTATCTATCTTTAGATTCTTAAATTTAGTGAGGTTCTAAAATGAGACTGGTTTTTGGATTTTTTCCATCAGAGGGTTACAAATGATACTTTCAGAACATTATATGATACAAGACTTTGATTGATTAGATTTGGAGAGGCAGCAGAAGTGTTTATCAGACGACTTGAACAGTAATCATCTTTGACGTATAACTTACAGGAGTTCCGCGTCTCCTGCCAAAAAAACGGATCCAATTTTGCTGTCACGATCATTCACATCAATTTCAGCAGGAAGTCACCCTCCACTTTGAGGGGGTAATAGAAATGCTTCATTATCATTGTTTTTAATAAAGCTAAATATAATTTATTTTCTTTTTTTTTTAAAGTAAAAAACAATGATATTGAAGCATTTCTATTGGTGGCCCCTCAAAGTTGAAGGTGAGCAAAATTGAATCCAAAAAAACATGAGCAAAAGCCTTATTTTGGTTAAGGAAGCAAGACATCGATCCGCTTTAGATCAAACCAACCGGGGAAAGCCAGCATTACTCAAGTGTATTGTCTATAGAATACGACTGAAAAATTTTGTGCTCAAATATATAATTTGTTCATATGTACCTTTATGTAAATTAAGGCAACTGCTGTACCAAAACCGATGAAATTTGAGGTGCAGGCAATTCTCCACAGACATTACTATACTAACTGAGACCCAGTTGAATGCATAAATATACCATTTATTATGCTGTAAGCCCTTGACCCAGATCGCTATGTACACACTCTTTGACACACCAGCTAAAGAGATTATCATTATGATTCAGCATGAGATCAAAATGTGGTTTACTGCTTACGCCCGAAACGCCACCACCTATTCTTCTTCTCAGTTTTAACTTGGTGAGGAGGTGATGCCTCAGCACAATAGGACCAAAGGTTACTGTCATGTGTAGAATGTATACCTTCAATTACACTAAGCCTACCTGTACACAGAGTACACTATAGCTCAATTTCATTTATCCAGAATGCATAATTTGTATACAAAATTACCGAACAAGAATTCTAGCTTGCTAAATTTCATAAAAGAGGATAAAACTAAGGCGTCCAAAGGTATTCATAGGAGTATTGTTGCAAAAGAAGAAAACGGTATCCTTACCCCCTCTTGGATAGATTGAGTTGTAGTGCACTTCAGCCCAAAAGCTCAAAAAGATGACTGCAACACATACAAAAAATCTGTCAGACATGATCAAATCGGGAATTGCCAGACCAATGCTTGGGACATAACTTTAAGAACATATTTGGAATTTCATCCATGCCTTACAGGGAGAGGAATATCAAGGATCTTAACTTATCCTTATGCTAAATTTTTATTTAGCCAAAGTCAATAATCAATCCAAATAAAAGAAGTAATTTGTCAGTGTCACCTACGTTTAATCCAGTTGAGGATAGTGATGAAGAAGATGGTAATAGGCTAATAGCAATAACTGATGGCCACGAGTTTGTTTGAAGAATATCATGAGAAAAGTCTGAGGAAAAAATCAACACGACCAAGTAATCAAAACCCAAACGGTACCTCTTTTGGACTTTTCAACCTTTGGTACAATCTCAATATAACAGGTATCTTTGAATGAAGTTATCACGAATATCTTTATGCCATACTGCAATCAAAGGATATAAGGAAGCAATTGTGTGAAGATTGTAATGCATATATAAGATTTTCCAAAAAAAAAAAACAGTCTTCACTCGCATCAAGTTTGAACTATAAGATTCAGCAGTAATAATATTAACAAAAACCAAAACAACTCCATAAATTTAGGTGCATTATTTAATGGAGTATAAGATGGTCAAATTATGATTGAGCAGTTGAATAATATTAAGTGATTCGTAAATCAACTAAACAAAGCTAGGATGAAACTTGAATATAATTTACAAGCCCTTTTACTCAAGCTCCTTCCATAGAGTTGGGACACTATCATAGTTACTCTTATTAACTAAGCCCCGGAAGGGAAGCTCACCATGGATGCGGTGAAGAAGTTAGGAGGAGGGAATGAGGTATGACTATTCGGTCTAAGGTAAACACTATTGACAATCAGTGCAGAACGATACATGGGTGCTATAAGAACCGGAGCCGGGATCAGTCCAACTTATGCTCTATGCTGGCCAGTTACTATTGTGGAAAATAGGGATGAGAAGAAAACACAAACTACAAGGAGGCTATGGTTGATACCCACAGGAGGGAGTGGGTACAAACCATAGCCTTAGTATAAGGCTCGATTAGTCGTGAAAGGATTTGATACATACCGAATCAGCAGCAGCCTGCAACGTGACATGATCTCCCCATTCACCCCCTCTGTTACAAAGGAGTGCATTGTCAGCAAAAGCAACATAATGAATGACACAACCTCTTAAACTAACAAAATTAATACAATAATATCAGAAGGAAGCAGGTAAAGTACTTGGACATTTTCTCCAAATATTGATCGTATTCCATCGGAACATATCCCTCATAGTCATCCTGATTGGATATAAGCTGAAGCATTAAAAATAACCTCCATTGAGAGCAAGATAGAATTTCCATGGGATAAAGAGCATGATAAGTTTACCAACCATTAGAGGTTTATATATATATAGTTTCCGGTTAACATGTCGTGCAATTTACCCTCTCCCCTGGACTCTTCAATGAAATTATTATTTTTTTAAGGAGTTGGGTTTCTAGTGTAACAAACCTGATCTACAACCTGTTGCCGTACAAACTTGTGATGAGCAGGGGTGCGGTAGAACTGATCAGACAAAGAGCGGAACTGACAAAAGGTATATATTAGTGAGAAAAGAGACTAAAAGATAAAGAGTGAATTTGCTATATAGCATTAGCTCACTAATATTGCTTAGTAATTGTCCGTCTCGCTAATTTTATTAGAATATGACATCATTTAAAAATTTTAGACTAAATCGCCTCATATAATCAATTACAAGATTTTGTATATATTATTTCCTTTTAAATCATAATACACTCTAATTGTAGAAGGTGAATCATTAATGGTTAATAATTTGATTTTAACGTAATCAATTTTCAATCAAAATATCTTGTAACTATGGTTAATAATTTGAATTAACGTAATAAATTTTCAATCAAAATATTTGTAACTTATTCTTGTAAATGATAAATATTTTCTTGTGATTTTATAATTCTTACAAGAAATATATAAAAAATTAATAAACAAATGTAGTCATGGAGACTTGATCTCTGGTTGGTAGTCCCTCCCACCCTAATGCCAACCGGACAAGTTGGATCTCACAATTTAATCTTCTTTTTGAAAATTATACATTAACGTTAATTTTGACAGTTCCATGTAAATCTTGTAGCCGCAATCATGTACATTTCTTGTGCATGCACTAATTTCGATCCCTATTATTATCTTATACTAATCTATGTAGTTCATGTAACATGGTTGATTTATGAATTCATGTAAGTCATACATCATCAATTTTTTGCATATAACGTGTGAGATTCTTATATATGGCCCGTACATGCTTGTGCAGTTCAATGCAAATCATGTATATTCAATTCTTGTATCTTTCTTGTATACATATTAGTTTCATGTAACATTATACATTTCGATGATATTATAAATTTATCGAATTCAATAATATTACGTTACAGCATGAATATTGATAAATTATTCTAGGAATTATTTACCTTCTTAAATTAGATTATTGTATTTTAATGTTCAGATTCTCTTGTAACTAAATTGGATAGAACTGAGATATGTTAATAGGGGCAAATCTGGTATTATTGATTAAAAGATGCTATTTAGATAATAAATTATAGGCCTATGCTATTTAGTTAAGGAATTGTATGTTGGGGTACATTTTATCTAATTATCTCAAAGATAAATTGGTGCATCTTGACAAAGTGTCAGCTATTAAGTCCAAAATTAAGCTTTTGAAGTCGATAGAGAATTTATGCACTAATACTAAATTTAACCATTCTTAAATAACACTGACACAAATACCATGGCCTGCAAGCTTCCAAGTGAATATCTTTACAGATATTATGCAAATAAAAAACCTTTTAAGACAGTTACGGAAAAACAATACTGCCCGTCTTATACATAGTTACTGCATAAAAATGTCATTGCAGATCTTTAGAAAAGCACTTGAAAAACGTTTTCTACAAATGTAGCCATAAAAGTTAATAAACAGTATATATAATATCTTTATTTCTCTCTTTTTCTAGTTTTCATTTTCCCACTTCCCTAATTTATAGCCAACTAGTACTTGCTGATTCCATGAGATGCTAAATTTCGGAAATTAAATTCGCATTTTTCAGCATATGTTAGCACATTTGCAAACAGTTGTTCTTTTCTTAGAGTTGTTTATCATAGAAATGGCCTTGCAAGCATTTTATGGGAATCACATTGAAACAAGTATCAGAAGAGAACTTTTAAGGATTGCCTCATCCCTGCTAAGAGTGAGATTCTTCCCCAGCTTGCACTTTCTATAATTATCCCGCTGCTGAACTTATAACAACATCCAACATCGAAACGTTACCTACTTTTTCTTTTGAGAAGTATCATATCCGAACTTCAGTACACCTTAAATTCAAAATGTCTCGTACCTAACCTTTACTAGACACCCGTGGTATATAACTAAGGAAGTAATGAAGAGTTCATGATGCAAAGATAATTGCAACAAAATCAACTAACCTGACAATTTCCGTCTCCTTGGATTTTGCGCTCAACCAAATCATATAACTGCAGTCTAGAAGATGAGCTACACATTATAATCCACAAACACAATTTACTGCAGAAGACCAATTTATTATTGATGATTGTGGAAGTTATAGACCCAATTGAAGGCAGGATCTAGTTGCCAGTTTAATATCACTTTTAAGTCAAAAGGTATCATTGTACTTATAATTTGAGACAGACAGTGACATAAGCATCAAAGAAGTTATTAAGGAAACCAAAAGGAAAGACAACCAAAGATTTAATTTTGGTAGATGTTTTATTAAGATAAAAGAGATTTTGAAACTTCAGTTCATCTTGTACACCAATTTTTCTCGACATATATCAAAAGACCAGATTATGAATGGTGCAAGATAAGGAATTTGTGCAATCTAAACTACATGCATTCCATATAAATAACAGAAAGTGTGAGGATTAGGGATGATCCTCGGTATGACAAAAGTGGAGGCAATTCGTTTATAAAGAGACAAGCATATGACAATTTGGCAGTTACTGTACATGTGATATCAGCTATGTATGCTTAGAAATTTGGTATTTCTACCTATCCAAAAGCCTCTGGTGATCTGAAGTCGCTTCATCAACTGACGGTATTTCCCCATTTATCTTAGGTATGTGCTGCAAAAGGTCAACAAAACTATCCTTTATATTGTTTATGGAAGCAGAAAAAATCGGATAGGCACACTACTAAAAACAAAAGGACCATTTAGTTACCTAAATAGGTCTAGAAGTATTATGCATGTGTAGATTTGAATCATTTGATTGCATATTAAGATACCTGAGGTACCAGCATATCTTCTTTAATTCTTTTCACCTTTTCCCACATACCACAAATAAAAATTTCATTTCAAATTTCCTTGTGTTTTTTTAGCTTATATCTTTACTTTTGCTATGCAGTTTGGTTAGTTAGTGTGTCAAGTATTTGGTGAGTGAGTGTGCCAAGTAGTGGGTCAATTAGTTATTTAGATCTCCTTCATAAGAAGGAGTCGGAGTCTTGTGAATCAGACTCGAATATTGAATTGAATACAAAACTGATGAGTTGAAATTCCAATAGCCATTTTAGAGGCTACCCAAATCATATACTTTCCACAAGCTTTTAGACTGGTAGCTCGCTGCAACTTTAGTAGAATATTGACAATATAATCTTGAAATTTCTTGACCTGAAGTTGACATATAATACTAAGTTCTAAGATCAGTACATTCCAAATTTTGCAAAGTTACATTACTTCACATGTACATAATGAGCTGAAAATGTTGCATAAGATTTCTCAAAAAAAAAACATAATGAGCTGAAATACATACAAGCTGTACTAGATTTTGTAAAATTAGTTTACCAAAACTTTACAGTTATATTTCTCTTAGGGTTTGCTTTCTACTTATGTGGACAGAAAGAAACGTGGAAGAAGAAAATTCTTCTTACCTGCAATCCATTTTTCCAATTTTTCTGTTTTGCTTAAAGAAGAGAATTCAAATACTAATCTATTACTGTTGAATAAGATATTATCTTATTAAAATAATTATTATTATTATTATTATTAGTATTGTTTTTTTATTATTATACTAGTATTAATTATTAGTCTTGTAAGTTGTGTAAGCATGCTATAATCATTATTCTGTGTTGTAGTTATTACTTTTATCCTTTCCTAGGTGTAGTTATCAATTCTCTTCCTCCCTAGGTTCAGCTCTCTCTCAAACTAACCTAATTCTAAATTCTCTATCAAAGATATATAGAAACTTCTTCCATTTCTCTCAATTAAATTTAATTAAAAAGCAAGAATAATACTTCACTTCTTTAAAACTATACGAATACAGGTATATTTTCTGGAACCGCAAGATCATCGTAGAACAAGCCAACATGCAAAGCATCCAGACAGAGAAAGCGAGCTCTTACTCATTTCAAAATAATGACCAACTATGAAGTAAATAGTTTTGCTTCAGATAGAACCTATAGTAATGAGCTAGAATAGAGATTTGTGATCCTTAATTATAAAAAAAAAATTCTAAATTGTATATAAAAAAGAATATGAAACATAATGGAGAAGGAAAAAGGAGAATTATAATCCATAGAAGTTGAAAAACATCTAGAAAAGAAAACATGCATAAAAAAGGGATTAAACAGCTTAGACTATCTACATCCCTAGTGAAAAGGGTTAAATTTTACACTCCTATCTAAAACAAATTCCTACATCCCATGTATTTTCTCCGTGTAAATAGTTAAATAAAAATTCACTCCGTTCAAATATAGACGTCATCCTCCAAGAGTGCAAAATAAAGTGGGTCCTACTCCTCCACAAATAAACCAATAATATCTTTTTGTAATTTAATTTTTTCTCATTTATTTTATGGGAAAATGAGAAAGTAAGGTTAAAATAAGATTATAGACGGAATGGAATGCAACAAAAAGCTATATAGATGGAGTCTATACGCAAATACGTATAGGAATACTGTGCATTAATAGCATTATAAACGGAGTGGGATGCGGTTGGTCTTAGAGCTACAAAAATATTCACTCCAAAGAAAGCTACTTACAGGTAAAGGGACCATCTGGTTTATTCGCTTGCCTAACTCCCCATCGAGAGAAGAATCATCCATCACCTCCAGGTATTGGGAATGATCCTCACCATCATATGATATTTCTCCAGTGCTAGAACATGAAGAAGAGGGCTCATTACTATCAACTTCTTCCATATAGCCTTCTTCAGCTGAAGACCCTAAAAAACAACGTAGTAAACAAGAAACTATAGTGAAAGAAAATTGATATGAAAATTACACAAGTCAGCTTGCAGGTACCAGGCCAAAAAAGTGTATAAGATGAAGTTGTCCAATCTGACGGAACGCAAGATGTGTGAAGCTGGTTTTCTTCTACATGTGAAGAATCAGTAATTGTTAGTCTTGGAAACTCTTGAAGAGACTGTTCCTGATTCAATTCATTGTTGTCTATGTTACTGCAATCCTTATCATCACAGTGGTATTCACCCAAACACTGCCCTTGAAAAATATAACAGTTGCTCTGATTATTTTCATCAACACAATAACTAGTAGGGCGAAAAAACAAATCAAAATCAAGCAATCTACTCCACTGGTTTCCACCCTCCTGATCTTGCTCTAGTTTTGTCATCTTCTCCAGATTTGAGTAAATATCTGTCATCCACAACAAAAGTAGCGTGATTATGTATCCTAGACAGGTGAAGCTAATGACAAAACAACATTATATGCATTTAACCCTTTTAAAGAAAATATAGTATTCTCTTGTCATATTTGCACCTGCGCTTCATTTTACTATGATTGTGAAGCTGGGTAGAAATTTGGTATCTTGACTACAGGGTAAATAGATGAATCTTACACTAGAGGGAAGTAGTGACTCACAGAAGGAAACAACTAATTTGCAAGAATTAAAGAGGTAATATAATATAATAAAAGAATGCCAAGCAACATTTGAAACAATGAAGAGAAGCAAAATGAACAGGCTAATAAATATCTACTGCCTATTGCTTCAAACTTTATACGTATTTATGAAGTACCATTTATATCCAAATATTTTCTGAGATATAAAGGATTGGCTTGTGACACCACAAAAGATAATCCGTTAAGAACCGTTCACATCTTAATGTTGTCATGTCTACTCATTACACTTCTTATTCTATCCAGTAGAAGGTGGATAGAAAAAGAAACGAGTTGTTTTATGACTGATACGAAAGCCACATGTACCGTGCAAGAATACCATCATTTACACGGAAAGATAGCATAGCATCAACCATTTCGTAAAGTGAAACAACAAAACTAAAGCCACATGGAGAATCTCAAACCAGCATAGGTTTGGAAAGTACAAAGAAAAACGACAAGAACAAACAGTATGCACAAGAACCCGAAAATTTGAAGAAATATAATTCAGTAGAAAAAAAAAAAAGAAAATCATTGTGCGCGTAAAAAGGAAGATTTTACCGGGTATTAACTGCTTCTAAATGCGAATTCCAGAAAATCAGGCATGCTTACTAAATTATGGAGAACGGATATTATTGACTTGCGATATCAGCTACTATGCTTATACATGAGGTAAGAAGGACTTGCCAATTACAGTCTTCAAACTCCAAAAGACCTAGTAGCATTACCAGAAAGTATGACTTCAGGCAGACAAAACTTAATAATACTAGTGCCAAACTTAAGCTCGGTAGATAAAAAGAAATTCATTGTGTCGTGAAAAGGAAGATTTTACCGGGTATCAACTGCTTCTAAATGCGAATTCCAGAATATCAGGCATGCTTACTAAATCATGGAGAACGGATATTATTGACTTATGATATCACCTACTATGCTTATACATGAGGTAAGAAGGACTTGCCAATTGCCAGATAGTATGACTTCAGGCAGACAAAACTTAATAATACTAGTGCCAAACTTAAGCTCTGTATGGCATCCACAGAATGAAGATCTATAAACATCACACCATAAAACACAAATCGTACATTACATAGCGCACATCATCGTATCTGTATATTTGTTACTGATTTAAGCAGTAAAACAATATTCAAAATTTGAACTGCAAAACAAAACAGCTAAATACACTACTGCTGGAACAAATCGTTATTTTTTCCCCGAATTTAATTGCCAATCAATCGACATGTCTGAACACTACAGGCAACAAAAAGAAACCGCATGGAAAATAAAATAAAACCTGATCACATTTTTTGTTTTATTTTAGAGTAAAAGTGGTGATGTGTTTGATCATTCATATGCTTAATATTTCCGAGAAATCGTTCATCAAGATTAAAACACCGGAAATGTGAGAGTATTTCAAGTGATGGCAAAAAAAACCTAAAAAATTTTCAATCAAACAATTGACAGATGGAAATCAAGAAAGCTGTACGATCACTCGACATATAAGTTAACAATCAATCTAATTGAAAGTAACAGATACAGAAAACAGTAACAAGGAAGCGAGGGATCACCTTAGGTCGCAAATGGCCGAGAACACCAGAAGGGCAGCAACAATTTTATCTACTGGTAGCAGAGCAAAAGAGGCAATTAAGCGTTGTAAGAGAGAGAAAACGTTAGTGGGGAATTTGGGTGGGGTTTATATAGTGTTAGGGCGCGGGCGGTTTAAGACGCACACGAAAAGCACCCTTGAATGCCGTTGATTTTAGAGATTCCCCTTCCTGATCAGCTATATCCGACGGCTTAGGCTGGGTAATTTAGAAGAGAATGAAAGAAGCCAAGTGACAATATTGCCCCTTCATCTTCTTGTTAAGTTATCAAGGATGTTAATTGTGATTAGCGCCCTGTTTTAGTTCGTATAAACTGTTTTTAACGGCCAAACGTCAAGGGCCCATAGCATGACTTTTGTAGTTCTGTTACCTTGAGTCCTTGACCGTCGGCATGTCTCTTCTCTTGTGTATAATAAAGAAATATTTGCTTTTATATAATCTCACGTTAATTTAATATGAATGAAAATGCCAAGCCATCGTCTTCGTACGTCAAATTTGCTTTCTCCTACGAATTTCAACTTGTTATCAAAATTCCTAGATCGTGGCATTTCGTATAAGCTTTGGAGATGTGATTAGGGAGAGGGGAAAAAAAAAGTTTATCAGTCTCTATTATTTTACAACATTTTATTATATTTTGTCTCTTGGAAACACAATTTATATCTTACCTACTAAAATGGAAGTTTATAAAAACATCACAAATTTTATAGTTGTTAATAGATACGTGGAAGAGAAAATTATATATATATAGATGTAGAATAGGATTTGGCGAATTCTAACACTTAACTCTCAGTTACGGATCAGAAAAGGTCACCTCAGTCAGTCAAGTTTCACCCCGACCGAGATGTTCGTCGACTGGACGAGGTACTCTAAGGTTAAGGTTAAAAACTCGAGCTTTCAAGGTCCTATTGGGATTAAGATTATTCTATCATCGTCTTTCCCACAACTTTTAGTCAATCACCCTAGAATCGCACAGGGAAATTAGCCACTCATCATCATGGAAGCAATAATCAAATATATGAGAAGAGAATGAATATTTGAACACAAAAACCTTAAGAACAAGGCTTCAATAACTTAATCAAATATCAAACAATCAGCGTTTCTCATAATCACAAATCAATCAAAGACAACAAACCAAAGGGAATCTAGGAAAGTCTTACAAATCCCCTTAAAAGCTATCTCAAAGCTATAAATCTTCCTTCCTTCAATCTTCAAAGCTTCCTTCAAACTTCCAGAAAATCTCTAAGTATGCAGCTTCTTCAATGATCCAAGAGGATAAAAGATGGTTGAATTGTGGAAAATTCAACCCTTTATACAGGAAAATTATCTTCCAAAGATAATAATATCTTAAAATGATAATTTCCTATAAAAATATATCTTATCTCTAAAATAGATCTCCTAAATATATGATCTTCCTTCCAGAAATTCACCCCAAAAATATAAGATCTATTCCTTCTAAAAATAAAAGATCTCAGCCAAATAAAATATATCTTGCCGACGTCAGGGTGTTCGCCTCGGTCGGGGCGCTCCTCTAGATCACCTCGGTCGAGGTGACACTGTAGTTGACCGAGGTGAATCTCAGCTGAATGTGAAATCTCTTAAATCTGGTTCAAAGTAAATCTTCTTTGTTAAATTCATGCTTCCTGAGTTCTCTTTAAGCTCCAGAATGTAGCTCTTATGACTCATTTGCTCCTTAGCTCCATTTCGATCCAAAATGTGTCATTTTACCTACGATTACAACGAAACTTGGTGTAGACCTCGATTTACGTAAAGGTAGATGAAACAACAATATAATCACATAATATACATCCAAACATGCAGATTATTGAAGATTAAACGTCTAAACAAGTCCCAAAATATAGACTATAATACATTCTATCAAAATACCTCATACTTGTCCCTTGCTTGTTCCCAAGCAAGTTCCAAATCTTAAGTACAAGATAGAATGGATTATAAGTCATAAAGATCAATGAAAAGTATTTCAAAACATTTTGGTGGTGTGCTTCACTCATAGATCACTCTAAGAGAATGCTTCATGGTGTTTAAAATCAAAACATGATCAAAACAATTTATAAATATAGGAAAGTTGTTCATCTTTGCATAAAATCATAGAATGCACAATAAATCATAATTATCGAAATTAATCATGTATAATCCAGTTTAAACCACCAAGTCAATCAACAAGCTCGAGGTCTCAAGGGCTTTCAAAAGAGGTCAAGAAACGTGTGAGGGTGTGATGTATATAGGGAATGTGGTGCTAGAATCCGGGAAAAGGACCTTCACTTCACTTGCTTTGAACTCCAACATCTTCCACCAATAAGTTTTGCTTATTTACTTTTTACTTTTTGGGATGCATGGACAGAGGTGCACAATAACCGAAGCTTGGAAAATCAGCAATCATCAATTTCTCGAGATGCCTCAAACCCTTGATGCACATATCATGACCCGTTAGGAATATCGCTCAATCTGACTTTGGCAAGACACAAACACCCGGCTATGTGAATGGTGCCGAGTTACTCATCATCATGATTGACTTCCCCAAACCTATTTGTTTCTTTCTAAACTTCCAGCCAACATATCAACTTTTCTTTCACTTGCTTTTCACTTGCTTGCTTCCAAATTCCCGGATAGGTAAAGGGAGGCAGATATATATATGAGGGGTTAAGCATGATCAAGAAGAAGAAGAGAATGAATTGCCTTAATCATCCCAGGAAGAAAGTGATAGAACTCATCATGTGATGTCAACCTTCAAATTCAACATAATTTTGATAAAAATAAAGTATTAAACATGCCAGAAATTTCAAACAAAACATTTAGCAACTTAAACATATCATAAAACCTTTCAAACATATAAAGATTTCAAAACCAATCTGCAAACATAATCATCACTGAGGTCATATCCAAAAAAGAAGCACAAAAAATCGTTTTGAAAATTACTTCAGTTAAACTGCCTCGGTCGAGATGTTCTAAGTCAACCGAGGTAAAGTACCTCGTTTGGTCAGAATCACACCGGTCGAGGTCATAAAACTTTTTTTCTTAACCAGTTTTTGACATTTTTCTCAATCAAATAACTTGTATGCATGCATGTAGTCTCAAATAAGCACATAGAGCATAAAAAAGATCATAAAATAGAAAGTCATACAAGTCATACACATAATGTCAAATAAGGTACATCCAAATACCCCATACTTGGGACACATTGTCCCAATGGGTCAAAATAAGTCTAAAAACAGAGTACTTAACGGACATAAGCTGAGCTGCATAATAAATAAAGAAAAGAAATCCCTGCTAGCTCTAATCCTGATCCGCTGGTGGTGGTGGTGGATACGGGATGAAGGGATACTGAGATGGGTCAAATGGATAACTCATGGTATGCTGGAATTGTATCTCCATCATCCGGCATTGGTAGTGCTGGCTCTCCCTCATCTCCAACATATCCAAGGACAAGGCGGCGTAAGAGTCGATCATCTGGTCCATCAGCTCATCAATACGTCGATAAGCTATGGGACCCCTCTGCTTGCGGACTCTAGCGTCCTCTATGTAGGGTATCCAAGCGGTGGACCAATACTGAGGATTGTAGACTGAGAACTGAGCCGATCACATGATACCCTGAGGGGCAGTCTGCTCCCAACGTACAAGCCCTCAGATCCTCCTCGTGATCATCTCCTGAAGTGAGTCCACGAGGAACCAGAATCCTCCTCGTGATCATCTCCTGAAGTCCTAGCGGCTTTACAACCGCCACCAACGTACAAGCCCTCAGATCCAGATCCATGACCGTCGCTATATGAGTCCACCAACATACAAGGAGGTGATGGTGTTGCAGCCGCCTCCTCCTCTGTCGCCTCGTCGTCTAAGTCAATAACTGGTACAATGGGCCGGCTGTATTTGTCCTTGTCTCCATGGCAACACCGCCATCATCATCCTCATCCTCCTCCTCCTGTACCTCAGCTGCTACAGCGTCTCTAGCGTCCTCTATGTAGGGTATCCAAGCGTTGGACCAATAATGAGGATTGTAGACTGAGAACTGAGCCGTTCACATGATACCCTGAGGGGCAGTCTGCTCCCAAGGCATCGCCACGTATGATGTAGTGAGTCCATGGGGAACCAGAATCCTCCTCGTGATCATCTCCTGAAGTCCTAGCGGCTTTGCAGCCGCCACAGACGTACAAGCACTCAGATCCAGATCCATGACCGTCGCTATATGAGTCATCAGGCCGCCACAACAGATATCTCCCTTCCCCTTAGCCTTGATCCGGTGCAGATCCTCAACTAACATGGCCCCAAAATCAGGCACTCCCCCAGTCACCATACAGAAAAGACTCATAAGCTCCCCCTGTCTGATCTTCTGAGGCTTCTCAGTACGCGCCAGAAGGGTCTCACTAAAGATCCGGTGGGCTAGTCGGAAAGCAAGGTGGAAGATGATGCGCTCCCTAGAGTCTTTAGATCTCCACCTATCAGCATGCTCTACAACATGGGCAATCTGCCCCCAAAACTATCGAGCTGCAACTCTAGAAGGGAAGTCGGGAACTGTAGGGGTCAGGAAGCCAAAGATATCTCTCCACTGGTCCATGGGAACGATGTAGTTCCGGTTCAGCAACCGGTACTTGATGGCTTTCTGCTCAGGCAGGTGAGTAACAGAACTCACGAACTCTAGTGTGGGCTCGAGGTAGGCTGGAGCTTTAATATCCATGAACTGCTCCAGCCCTACCATGGAAATCATCCTCCTCAGATCATCAGCTACATGGAGGCAATCAAAAGCAGGAATATCTAGAAAATGCGGCGCAATCACAGGGCGCGCGCATATGCGGTCAAAGTCAGCCCGGTGACGCTCATGGATCACCGGGATAGAAGGTCGGGAAGAAGGGGAAGGGGAGGAACCACTGGGAGCATCCCTCAGAACTAGCTGGCGATCAAAACGAGAACTCATTCTTTCTACTGACATGTCACCTCGGTTGGTCTGACAAGGCTGAAGAATCACCTCGGCCGAGACACAGCTCGACTGGACCGAGGCGAAAGGCTGGGCGATTTCAACTCTCAAATTTCCAGTTCTTTTCCCCCAATATCACTACCAATTATTCCTATCGGGTACTTAAGCCTTTTCCAACACAAATCTATGGCAACCAAAGCCACTAATCTCTAAAATTGGTGAAAATAGGGGAGTTAGGGTTTTCGATTTAATTACCCCAGATTCAGTCGATTGGAGGCGTTTTTGTTGCAGTTTCTCGCTTGCAATCTGTTTCTCTTGCTTTTCCTTGCGAGATTGGAGCAAAAATCGTAAAAAACGATCGAAGAACGGGGAAACGAGGAGGATCTTGCGCCGCGGTCGAGAGAGAGATGGGAGGGAAAGAGAGAGAAATTGTTCCCCTTTTATACCCCTCGCTGGATCTGACATCACCTCGGTCGAGGTGGTCCCGACTGGACCGAGGTGTCTGGACCGATGTGGATCTTTGACAGCCCTAGTCGCCTTGGTTGCTCAAGAATCATCTCGGTCGAGGTGTTGTGACAGCAACCGAGATGTGTCTCAATCAAACTTCATCTTCTCAAATTCTCAAACTTCTGTCCTTCCAGTGTTGCTCCTGAGTTGTAATCCTTCCTTAGAAAGTACCTATAACGACCCGAGTTTTAAGTAACCCAAGACGTCACTAGGCTAAGGACCACACAGTGGGTCCCATCAGTTAGCCTGACAACAACTTCACAAATAGGACCTTGCAACAAGAAGCACGAAGAAATAATGAAAACATTCAACCTGTCATTTAGAAAACGTTTACATAACAACCATGCATGAAGTTAGTATGTATATCCCAAAACAACACTATAAAACATGACACCTGAACAGGTGTCTTAAAACTTCAGCCTGAAATCAACATGTGTACACAGTTGCACACAATCAACAAAAGACTCGCTTGCAAGCGATTATTTTCAAAAGCAAGTTCAACCAACCCTTGGGTTAACACTGCCTCGGCTGTCCACTTCCTGCAGCTGACATCCCTGAAGCGTTCCTATGATCAGCATTACCTAAAAAGATTCGGTTTAAAACCGTTAGCTACTGATCATAATCTATCCACGAGAGATTATATCATCACATCACAATACAACAAATATATTCAAATACCATATACCGTGCTCATGAGATGATATCATGCTTTTATGAATGATGCACGTGAATGCAGTATGAAATTTACAATTTTCGATCCCGGACCCATTAATCCGGAACCATTGCTTATACGGTTCTGGCTTTGGTGTGAGCTCACCATTGCACAGATTAGGTTAATTCAGACATTTGCTCTTAGGTCGTAGCCAGACTGATCAAGTCTACGGGCCAGGCTTTCTCGTGGTGAGTTATGGTCTTAACTCCTAACCACATGCAACATTTTGCCATTCATGTTAATGCAAACATTTACCATTTTCATGAGGTGTGCGACCCGAGCCTGAAGTCCATCAGACTCGGTGTCATTCTTATACAAACGCAAGTGATCCGGGCTTGGCCGAGCTCCGGTATTCACTGCAAAATACTCGCTTCACATACTCTTGACCTTTACAAGTCATCATCATATCACATGCCTCAAAAGGCTTATCATCTCATACATTATCATGTTTCAGCAAGCTTATCATGTCATTCAATAGCACGCCTCAATAGGCTAACACATGTTCATTTAATCATTTCTCATAATTATGACATGATAATAATCACAACAACATTAAGCATGCTTTACACATCATAACGTCATTTTCATCATAAACACATCAAGCATGCTTCACACATAACACATCTCAATGCACAGCAACATTCACATTTCAACACAACAAGGCATTTCAAAACAACAACACATATCAACACAGTGAGATATAAATCTCTCAGGCACGGGTTCCTGCAGATCGAAGCTAAGTAAGTCCGAAGACTTACCTGGATACGCTCACTGAGCAACTAAGCTATAGTTAGTCTACCGTCTTCAACACCACCTGTCGAGAATATCATATTCCTCGTATTAAACTTCTTGCTTCAAACATCAATTAAATTCATTCCTTTGAATTTAATTAGCTTATAGCGTTTTCTAGATTTCCAATTTAATTAATTAATCTTTAACTAATTAATTAAAATTCATCAGAATAACCTTTTGCCCGCAGGCAGTTTCTCAACCCAACTGTCATCAGATCTCATCAAACAAATAGCCCATAATCACCAGAATATTGTAACGAGCATAATGGAATTTCCAATTATCCATTTTGACAAGCCTAAGGTCAATTTAGGCCAAATCGCAATACTGAAAACGAATAAATTCATAACTTATTCGTTACTAACCCGATTGACGATCCGAAAGAAGATTCGGAATCACAACGACGCAGGCTACGCTCTGACACCATCAGATTCACCGGAATCTGAGCGACGGAACTGACCATAGAAGGGGAATGCTCGACCTGGCCATAACTTCAACGGAAACGCAGAAACTCGGTACCAAAATGAAGAGGACGAAGAGAGGAATCCGAAAACTCAAACGGAATTGAAATCGGATTACAAACGAAGAGTAGATCTGAATTTGAAGTTGAGAGAAATCAGAGCTTTTACGAGGAAACGTGAAAGGAAATGAATTAATAAATGAATTTCCGCTATTTATAGCGAAGACGATAATTATCCTTTAGCAAAGTCGATAATTATCCTTTAACCGATCCGAAGGCGGTTTGAGCCCCTTCTCCAAACTTCTCGAAATTGGAACAATAAATCCGACATATTGTTTGGATAATTATTCCGCAACTTTCTCGGAAAACGCGTATTCCTAAGCCGACTTTCTTAGCCGCTAAGAAACGAAATAGCGACTCTTTTGGCCATTTTGCCTTTCCATGTTATTTCATATCTAGAACATATCCGATGTCCTGATCCTTTCTCTCAACTGCAATTTTACTAATTGAAGCTTCCAAATGCTCCAAATAATACCAGAGGGTAAAAATTATTCCCCGGAGGAAAAAGTGAAAATTTCCCCATAAGTCCAAATTTACACCAAAATCATAATGGTGGAATTTATACTCGTCATCTACACACTATTCGCGATTCATGGGTCAATTAATATCGATGATTAACTTAATCACCCTTAAACATCCTTTATTAGGATTCGAAAATCCTACCTTTTACATCACACACCCCTTAAGAAAAAGTTTCGTCCCGAAACTTTAGTACACAACTCATCAGAAGACTGAATCCGTCAATCACATAATTAACCTATCTTTGCATTTCGTGCAAGCATAGATTATCATCACGTTAGCGGGGTCATCATGCTCACACTAGGGAAGTCTATCACTTCCTATGTTAGCAAACACAAATCAATTCACACACACATAAATCACATAAACATAGAATCATATAGGCACATTAGTTAGTGGAAAAGTTAGGTACTAATTCATACCTCTATCTCAATCACCGATCAAAGAACTAAACACCTCTGGATAATTTCTCTCCATGTGCTCAATTGTTTCCCATGTAGCCTCTTCCATTCCCCTTCGGGACCACTGGATCTTCACTAATGGAATCTCTTTATTCCTTAACTTCTTTATCTTTCTATCTAACACGGCCATAGGGAACTCGGCATAGGTCTGATCAGGCTCTATCTCGATAGCATCATAGCTGAGTACATGGCTCGGATCTGGTTGATACTGTCTTAGTTGTGATACATGAAACACTGGATGTACTCCATCCATTGTTGGCGGTAATGCTAAACGATAAGCTACTTTACCAACTTTTTCCAAAATCTCAAACGGTCCAATATACCGAGGACTTAACTTTCCCTTGATACCAAACCGTTTGACTCCACGAGTCGGTGAAACTTTCAGCCAAACGTGTGTCCCTATTTCAAACTCTAGCGGACGTCGGCGCTTATCAGCATACGATTTTTGTCTACTCTGTGCAGCCAACATCCTTTCTCGAATCAAAGCAACTTTTTCAATATCACTTTTAACTTTGTCTGGAGCCGTATCAAAGACATCGGCAGGCTCATCCCAACATAATGGGGTTCGACATTTCCTTCCGTACAGTGCTTCATATGGTGCCATCCCAATGGATGCATGCCAACTGTTGTTGTAGGTGAACTCGACCAACGGTAATTGATCTGGCCATATCGGTCCCCAATCAAGCACACATGACCTCAACAAGTCTTCTAAAGTCTGAATAGTCCGTTCGGACTGACCATCTGACTGTGGATGAAACGCTGTTGTAAAATTCAGCTTGGTTCCCATTACTGTCTGTACCTGGCTCCAGAATCGGGAAGTAAATCGTCCATCTCTGTCTGAAACTATGGTCTTAGGAACTCCATGTAATCTGACTATCTGATTCACAAATTCCTCTGATAACTTGTTCACAGTCCAAGTTTCCTTGATAGGAATAAATCTTGCAGTCTTTGTTAATCGATCAACCACCACCCATATGGAGTCATAACCTTTGCTACTACGTAGACTGGTTACAAAATCCATGGTGATGTGTTCCCATTTCCACTCTGGTATCTCCAATGATTGAAGTTCTCCTCCTGGCCTTTGGTGTTCAATTTAACTTGCTGACATGTTTGACACCGTGACACAAACTCAGCAATATCTTTCTTCATACCTTGCCACCAAAAGTAAGGTTTAATATCCCGATACATCTTGTTTGATCCTGGATGTATGGAATATGGTGTTGCATGGGCTTCCACAAGAATCCTTTTTCTAATCTCTTCATCTTGAGGAACACATACTCTTCCCTGATATCTCATTATATTGTCAGTATCGATATGAAAATCTGAAGATTCACCATTTCCGATCACTGACCTTATTTTGATTAAACTAGGACAACTTAGTTGTTTTTGTTGAATTTCTTTCAACCAATTGGGCACTATCTCCAAGGTACACAGATACCCTTGTTCTTTCTGAACCCATATTTCAATGCCACTACAAATCATATCTTTTTGTATTTCAACTTGTACAGTTAATCGAGCAATCACCTTCTTTTTGAACCGACTCTTTGCTCAAAGCATCGGCCACGACTTTAGCCTTGTCAATATGATATAGTATATTCAAATTATAAACCTTTATTATCTCTAACCATCTTCTTTGTCTCATATTCAACTTTTCCTAAGTGAATATGTACTTCAAACTCTTATGATCTGTCATGATTTTACACGTCGTCCCAAATAGGTAATGCCGCCAAATCTTCAGTGAACGAAGTACTGTTGCTAACTCTAAGGTATGTATTGGGTAGTTTTGCTCATACTACCTCAAGTGTCTAGATGCATATGATATGACTGTCATTCTGCATCAGAACGCATCCCAAGTCCATTTTAGACGCATCACTGTAAACAATGAACTCTAGTGCTCCATTCGGCTGACCTAACACAGGTGCAGTAGTCAATCTCTTTTTTAACTCTTCAAGGCTTGCTTGACACTTGTTAGTTCATACAAACTTTTCCTTCTTCTAAAGTAGGTTGGTCATAGGTCTTGCTATGATGGAAAACCCTTTTACAAAACGTTTGTAGTATCCCGCTAATCCTAGGAACTACGTATATCCTTTACGTTTTTGTGTGGTTCCCATGCTAGCATAATTTCAATCGTGGATGAGTCAACTCTGATTCCATCTGCAGTGATCACGTGTCCTAAGAATGTTACTCCATTCATCCAGAAGTCACACTTGAACAACTTGACATAAAGCTTCTCTTTTATCAATACTTGGAGAATTGCTTTTAAATGCTCTGCATGCTCTTCACTACTTCGTGAATAAACCAATATATCATCTATAAAGACCACAACAAACCTATCCAAGTATCCAATGCAAATCTGATTCATCAATTCCATAAACGCAGCAGGTGCGTTGGTTAATCCCAATGGCATAACCACGAACTCGTAGTGTCCATACCGAGTCCTAAATGCTGTCTTATGGATGTCATCTTCTTGAATCTTCAACTGGTGATAGCCTGACTGTAGGTCTATCTTGGATAACACCTTTGATCCTTGCAACTGATCTAACAACTCATCAATTCGTGGCAGTGGATACTTGTTCTTAATCACCATATTTTCAGTTCTCTATATATAGTCCATACATAGCCCCAATGTACCATCCTTTTTCCTCACAAACAACGCTGGTACTCCTCATGGCATACACTTGGCTGAATAAATCCTTTATCTGCCAATTTTTCCAACTGCTTCTTCAAATCAAGCATTTTCACATGTGCCATTTTGTACGGAGCTTTAGAAATTGGTCTAGTTCCAGGCTCTAGATCAATTCTAAAGTCAACTTGCCTAGTAGGTGGCAATCCAGGTAATTCATCTTGAAAAACATCCTTAAACTCGCGTGCAACTGGAATGTATTTCAATTGAATCTTTTCTTCTTTCTCCAAAGCATAACATAAATATACTTCACATCCTGTCCTTACCAGCTTACTTGCTTTCATCGCAGAGATCATCACTAGCGGGTCTTGTAGCTCACTTCCTTTGAACACATGACAAGTATCATCTTTGGCTAAAGTCATTTTTGTTAGCATTTCCGCATCTGTCTTATCCATATACTTGATCATCCAATCGATGCCTAGAATCACGTCATCATTATCCAATCCGGTAATAAGGATATCGGTTGGCTACTTTACTTGCCTAGTTTCCACGTAAACTTTGACTTTCTCCTCCTCTCACATTAGGACAAGATCCTTGAGTTAACATTATCCCCTAGCCTCACAAACTTTATCATATCTCTAGGTTAACTACATTTGAAACATGTAGTTGGACTTTTTAATCTGTCCTTCTTGAAATAATTTAGGTCTCCACAATTTAAAATGTTCTTCCCTCCAATTTCTCTTATGATCATGGTTGTGCAGAAGGCCTTGTTTCTTGACTCACACGTCTCGTACTCGCAGGTTCAAGAAACTTGGAGTAGACTTCTGCCTCTTTCCTCCACTAGTTTAGGAATCAACTTCTTTCCTAAAGCCTTGTCTTATTTCAAGCTTTATTATCCTCTCCTAATACTCCAATAACGTCATATCTTAGGTGACAACACCAACTAAGAGGTCGTTCCATCCTATCATAAACAATCTTATCAATTGCTCAAAAAGTGGTGCACTCTCATCCAACGATGTATACTCCTCGTGAAATTCATCTCCATCATAGGAGAACCTCCAAATGTTGCTTCCAGAAAAGACTTTAACAAGTTAGTCCAAATCCGACTCTTGAAAGTCGCGTAATCCACAATGATTGCACGATTTCTCATCCACCAACATGCACCAATGTTCTGCATGAAGGTTGCTGCAAATTTCATCTTATACTTTTCTAGCCCTCCAATGTCCCCAAAAGTCATGCTTATGTGGTTCAACCGCCAATCAACTTGCATTACATAAGCTCCTGCAAACACTAACACATCTCTTCTTTTTATGGCCTTAGACACTTCTCTAATGAAGTTTACTACTTTCTTGTTCCTCATATGGAACTTCTAGTGTTTGGGGTCCAATAACTCGTGCTTGCCCTTGCGTTTCTATCGTAGCAATAGCCTTTTCTACTGCTATTTTCTTGCATCTTCTCATCTCATGTAGCTCGATGGGTAGAGGTACTTGACCTTGACCACTTACTTTAAACATTATACTCTCATGTAATTCTAGCTTGTCGTACTTCCACTAACACACTTGCACATTGTGCTCCCATTGACATACTCGTAATGAAACTGCAACTTCCTTGTCTCTTGATCAAAACGCTTACGGTTGCCTTTATCACGGTTTCGACAAACCGGAACATTCAAGATTGTTCTCTCTTCATATATATATCCACTACTTATAGCAATAGTGATATCTATCAGAATACTATAATCTTAACAAGTTAGAGAGAGAGAACTACACTTACAAGGAGTCACGCTGAGGAGTGGAAGGCAGTGTCTTTACCCACAATCCCGACTATGCATATGATTTTAAATTCATTAAAACCATATGTCAGTAATTTCCAAAATCTTTTGAAAACTTAAATGTCCTTTAAAAACCAACCCGGACTGGGTTGTAGTTAGGTTGAACTATCATGTCTCATCTCAAGTCACATGTGCCCTTGTTGTCAACCTAAGCTCTGATACCAATCTGTAACGACCCGAGTTTTAAGTAACCCAAGACGTCACTAGGCTAAGGACCACACAGTGGGTCCCATCAGTTAGCCTGACAACAACTTCACAAATAGGACCTTGCAACAAGAAGCACGAAGAAATAATGAAAACATTCAACCTGTCATTTAGAAAACGTTTACATAACAACCATGCATGAAGTTAGTATGTATATCCCAAAACAACACTATAAAACATGACACCTGAACAGGTGTCTTAAAACTTCAGCCTGAAATCAACATGTGTACACAGTTGCACACAATCAACAAAAGACTCGCTTGCAAGCGATTATTTTCAAAAGCAAGTTCAACCAACCCTTGGGTTAACACTGCCTCGGCTGTCCACTTCCTGCAGCTGACATCCCTGAAGCGTTCCTATGATCAGCATTACCTAAAAAGATTCGGTTTAAAACCGTTAGCTACTGATCATAATCTATCCACGAGAGATTATATCATCACATCACAATACAACAAATATATTCAAATACCATATACCGTGCTCATGAGATGATATCATGCTTTTATGAATGATGCACGTGAATGCAGTATGAAATTTACAATTTTCGATCCCGGACCCATTAATCCGGAACCATTGCTTATACGGTTCTGGCTTTGGTGTGAGCTCACCATTGCACAGATTAGGTTAATTCAGACATTTGCTCTTAGGTCGTAGCCAGACTGATCAAGTCTACGGGCCAGGCTTTCTCGTGGTGAGTTATGGTCTTAACTCCTAACCACATGCAACATTTTGCCATTCATGTTAATGCAAACATTTACCATTTTCATTAGGTGTGCGACCCGAGCCTAAAGTCCATCAGACTCGGTGTCATTCTTATACAAACGCAAGTGATCCGGGCTTGGCCGAGCTCCGGTATTCACTGCAAAATACTCGCTTCACATACTCTTGACCTTTACAAGTCATCATCATATCACATGCCTCAAAAGACTTATCATCTCATACATTATCATGTTTCAGCAAGCTTATCATGTCATTCAATAGCACGCCTCAATAGGCTAACACATGTTCATTTAACCATTTCTCATAATTATGACATGATAATAATCACAACAACATTAAGCATGCTTTACACATCATAACGTCATTTTCATCATAAACACATCAAGCATGCTTCACGCATAACATATCTCAATGCATAGCAACATTCACATTCCAGCACAACAAGGCATTTCAAAACAACAACACATATCAACACAGTGAGATATAAATCTCTCAGGCACGGGTTTCTGCAGATCGAAGCTAAGTAAGTCCGAAGACTTACCTGGATACGCTCACTGAGCAACTAAGCTATAGTTAGTCTACCGTCTTCAACAACACCTGTCGAGAATATCATATTCCTCGTATTAAACTTCTTGCTTCAAACATCAATTAAATTCATTCCTTTGAATTTAATTAGCTTATAGCGTTTTCTAGATTCCCAATTTAATTAATTAATCTTTAATTAATTAATTAAAATTCATCAGAATAACCTTTTGCCCGCAGGCAGTTTCTCAACCCAACTGTCATCAGATCTCATCAAACAAATAGCCCATAATCACCAGAATATTGTAACGAGCATAATGGAATTTCCAATTATCCATTTTGACAAGCCTAAGGTCAATTTAGGCCAAATCGCAATACTGAAAACGAATAAATTCATAACTTATTCGTTACTAACCCGATTGACGATCCGAAAGAAGATTCGGAATCACAACGACGCAGGCTACGCTCTGACACCATCAGATTCACCGGAATCTGAGCGACGGGACCGGACATATAAGGGGGATGCTCGACCTGGCCATAACTTCAACGGAAACGCAGAAACTCGGTACCAAAATGAAGAGGACGAAGAGAGGAATCCGAAAACTCAAACGGAATTGAAATCGGATTACAAACGAAGAGTAGATCTGAATTTGAAGGTTGAGAGAAATCAGAGCTTTTACGAGGAAACGTGAAAGGAAATGAATTAATAAATGAATTTTCGCTATTTATAGCGAAGACGATAATTATCCTTTAGCAAAGTCGATAATTATCCTTTTATCGATCCGAAGGCGGTTTGAGCCCCTTCTCCAAACTTCTCGAAATTGGAATAATAAATCCGACATATTGTTTGGATAATTATTCCGCAACTTTCTCGGAAAACGCGTATTCCTAAGTCGTCTTTCTTAGCCGCTAAGAAACGAAATAGCGACTCTTTTGGCCATTTTGCCTTTCCATGTTATTTCATATCTAGAACATATCCGATGTCCTGATCATTTCTCTCAACTGCAATTTTATTAATTGAAGCTCCCAAATGCTCCAAATAATACCAGAGGGTAAAAATTATTCCCCGGAGGAAAAAGTGAAAATTCCCCCATAAGTCCAAATTTACACCAAAATCATAATGGTGGAATTTATACTCGTCATCTACACACTATTCGCGATTTATGGGTCAATTAATATCGATGATTAATTTACTCACCCTTAAACATCCTTTATTAGGATTCGAAAATCCTAGCTTTTACATCACACACTCCTTAAGAAAAAGTTTCGTCCCGAAACTTTAGTACACAACTCATCAGAAGACTGAATCCGTCAATCACATAATTAACCTATCTTTGCATTTCGTGCAAGCATAGATTATTATCACGTTAGCGGGGTCATCATGCTCACACTAGGGAAGTCTATCACTTCCTATGTTAGCAAACACAAATCAATTCACACACACATAAATCACATAAACATAGAATCATATAGGCACATTAGTTAGTGGAAAAGTTAGGTACTAATTCATACCTCTATCTCAATCACCGATCAAAGAACTAAACACCTCTGGATAATTTCTCTCCATGTGCTCAATTGTTTCCCATGTAGCCTCTTCCATTCCCCTTCGGGACCACTGGATCTTCACTAATGGAATCTCTTTATTCCTTAACTTCTTTATCTTTCTATCTAACACGGCCATAGGGAACTCGGCATAGGTCTGATCAGGCTCTATCTCGATAGCATCATAGCTGAGTACATGGCTCGGATCTGGTTGATACTGTCTTAGTTGTGATACATGAAACACTGGATGTACTCCATCCATTGTTGGCGGTAATGCTAAACGATAAGCTACTTTACCAACTTTTTCCAAAATCTCAAACGGTCCAATATACCGAGGACTTAACTTTCCCTTGATACCAAACCGTTTGACTCCACGAGTCGGTGAAACTTTCAGCCAAACGTGTGTCCCTGTTTCAAACTCTAGCGGACGTCGGCGCTTATCAGCATACGATTTTTGTCTACTCTGTGCAGCCAACATCCTTTCTCGAATCAAAGCAACTTTTTCAATATCACTTTTAACTTTGTCTGGAGCCGTATCAAAGACATCGGCAGGCTCATCCCAACATAATGGGGTTCGACATTTCCTTCCGTACAGTGCTTCATATGGTGCCATCCCAATGGATGCATGCCAACTGTTGTTGTAGGTGAACTCGACCAACGGTAATTGATCTGGCCATATCGGTCCCCAATCAAGCACACATGACCTCAACAAGTCTTCTAAAGTCTGAATAGTCCGTTCGGACTGACCATCTGACTGTGGATGAAACGCTGTTGTAAAATTCAGCTTGGTTCCCATTACTGTCTGTACCTGGCTCCAGAATCGGGAAGTAAATCGTCCATCTCTGTCTGAAACTATGGTCTTAGGAACTCCATGTAATCTGACTATCTGATTCACAAATTCCTCTGATAACTTGTTCACAGTCCAAGTTTCCTTGATAGGAATAAATCTTGCAGTCTTTGTTAATCGATCAACCACCACCCATATGGAGTCATAACCTTTGCTACTACGTAGACTGGTTACAAAATCCATGGTGATGTGTTCCCATTTCCACTCTGGTATCTCCAATGATTGAAGTTCTCCTCCTGGCCTTTGGTGTTCAATTTAACTTGCTGACATGTTTGACACCGTGACACAAACTCAGCAATATCTTTCTTCATACCTTGCCACCAAAAGTAAGGTTTAATATCCCGATACATCTTGTTTGATCCTGGATGTATGGAATATGGTGTTGCATGGGCTTCCACAAGAATCCTTTTTCTAATCTCTTCATCTTGAGGAACACATACTCTTCCCTGATATCTCATTATATTGTCAGTATCGATATGAAAATCTGAAGATTCACCATTTCCGATCACTGACCTTATTTTGATTAAACTAGGACAACTTAGTTGTTTTTGTTGAATTTCTTTCAACCAATTGGGCACTATCTCCAAGGTACACAGATACCCTTGTTCTTTCTGAACCCATATTTCAATGCCACTACAAATAATATCTTTTTGTATTTCAACTTGTACAGTTAATCGAGCAATCACCTTCTTTTTGAACCGACTCTTTGCTCAAAGCATCGGCCACGACTTTAGCCTTGTCAATATGATATAGTATATTCAAATTATAAACCTTTATTATCTCTAACCATCTTCTTTGTCTCATATTCAACTTTTCCTAAGTGAATATGTACTTCAAACTCTTATGATGTCTCATAATCATGCATGTTGTTCCAAGCAAGCAGTGCCACCAAATTTTCAGTGAACGAAGTACCGTTGCTAACTCTAAGGTATGTATTGGGTAGTTTTGCTCATACTACCTCAAGTGTCTAGATGCATATGATATGACTGTCATTCTGCATCAGAACGCATCCCAAGTCCATTTTAGACGCATCACTGTAAACAATGAACTCTAGTGCTCCATTCGGCTGACCTAACACAGGTGCAGTAGTCAATCTCTTTTTTAACTCTTCAAGGCTTGCTTGACACTTGTTAGTTCATACAAACTTTTCCTTCTTCTAAAGTAGGTTGGTCATAGGTCTTGCTATGATGGAAAACCCTTTTACAAAACGTTTGTAGTATCCCGCTAATCCTAGGAACTACGTATATCCTTTACGTTTTTGTGTGGTTCCCATGCTAGCATAATTTCAATCGTGGATGAGTCAACTCTGATTCCATCTGCAGTGATCACGTGTCCTAAGAATGTTACTCCATTCATCCAGAAGTCACACTTGAACAACTTGACATAAAGCTTCTCTTTTATCAATACTTGGAGAATTGCTTTTAAATGCTCTGCATGCTCTTCACTACTTCGTGAATAAACCAATATATCATCTATAAAGACCACAACAAACCTATCCAAGTATCCAATGCAAATCTGATTCATCAATTCCATAAACGCAGCAGGTGCGTTGGTTAATCCCAATGGCATAACCACGAACTCGTAGTGTCCATACCGAGTCCTAAATGTTGTCTTATGGATGTCATCTTCTTGAATCTTCAACTGGTGATAGCCTGACTGTAGGTCTATCTTGGATAACACCTTTGATCCTTGCAACTGATCTAACAAATCATCAATTCGTGGCAGTGGATACTTGTTCTTAATCACCATATTTTCAGTTCTCTATATATAGTCCATACATAGCCCCAATGTACCATCCTTTTTCCTCACAAACAACGCTGGTACTCCTCATGGCATACACTTGGCTGAATAAATCCTTTATCTGCCAATTTTTCCAACTGCTTCTTCAAATCAAGCATTTTCACATGTGCCATTTTGTACGGAGCTTTAGAAATTGGTCTAGTTCCAGGCTCTAGATCAATTCTAAAGTCAACTTGCCTAGTAGGTGGCAATCCAGGTAATTCATCTTGAAAAACATCCTTAAACTCGCGTGCAACTGGAATGTATTTCAATTGAATCTTTTCTTCTTTCTCCAAAGCATAACATAAATATACTTCACATCCTGTCCTTACCAGCTTACTTGCTTTCATCGCAGAGATCATCACTAGCGGGTCTTGTAGCTCACTTCCTTTGAACACATGACAAGTATCATCTTTGGCTAAAGTCATTTTTGTTAGCATTTCCGCATCTGTCTTATCCAATACTTGATCATCCAATCGATGCCTAGAATCACGTCATCATTATCCAATCCGGTAATAAGGATATCGGTTGGCTACTTTACTTGCCTAGTTTCCACGTAAACTTTGACTTTCTCCTCCTCTCACATTAGGACAAGATCCTTGAGTTAACATTATCCCCTAGCCTCACAAACTTTATCATATCTCTAGGTTAACTACATTTGAAACATGTAGTTGGACTTTTTAATCTGTCCTTCTTGAAATAATTTAGGTCTCCACAATTTAAAATGTTCTTCCCTCCAATTTCTCTTATGATCATGGTTGTGCAGAAGGCCTTGTTTCTTGACTCACACGTCTCGTACTCGCAGGTTCAAGAAACTTGGAGTAGACTTCTGCCTCTTTCCTCCACTAGTTTAGGAATCAACTTCTTTCCTAAAGCCTTGTCTTATTTCAAGCTTTATTATCCTCTCCTAATACTCCAATAACGTCATATCTTAGGTGACAACACCAACTAAGAGGTCGTTCCATCCTATCATAAACAATCTTATCAATTGCTCAAAAAGTGGTGCACTCTCATCCAACGATGTATACTCCTCGTGAAATTCATCTCCATCATAGGAGAACCTCCAAATGTTGCTTCCAGAAAAGACTTTAACAAGTTAGTCCAAATCCGACTCTTGAAAGTCGCGTAATCCACAATGATTGCACGATTTCTCATCCACCAACATGCACCAATGTTCTGCATGAAGGTTGCTGCAAATTTCATCTTATACTTTTCTAGCCCTCCAATGTCCCCAAAAGTCATGCTTATGTGGTTCAACCGCCAATCAACTTGCATTACATAAGCTCCTGCAAACACTAACACATCTCTTCTTTTTATGGCCTTAGACACTTCTCTAATGAAGTTTACTACTTTCTTGTTCCTCATATGGAACTTCTAGTGTTTGGGGTCCAATAACTCGTGCTTGCCCTTGCGTTTCTATCGTAGCAATAGCCTTTTCTACTGCTATTTTCTTGCATCTTCTCATCTCATGTAGCTCGATGGGTAGAGGTACTTGACCTTGACCACTTACTTTAAACATTATACTCTCATGTAATTCTAGCTTGTCGTACTTCCACTAACACACTTGCACATTGTGCTCCCATTGACATACTCGTAATGAAACTGCAACTTCCTTGTCTCTTGATCAAAACGCTTACGGTTGCCTTTATCACGGTTTCGACAAACCGGAACATTCAAGATTGTTCTCTCTTCATATATATATCCACTACTTATAGCAATAGTGATATCTATCAGAATACTATAATCTTAACAAGTTAGAGAGAGAGAACTACACTTACAAGGAGTCACGCTGAGGAGTGGAAGGCAGTGTCTTTACCCACAATCCCGACTATGTATATGATTTTAAATTCATTAAAACCATATGTTAGTAATTTCCAAAATCTTTTGAAAACTTAAATGTCCTTTCAAAACCAACCCGGACTGGGTTGTATTTAGGTTGAACTATCATGTCTCATCTCAAGTCACATGTGCCCTTGTTGTCAACCTAAGCTCTGATACCAATCTGTAACGACCCGAGTTTTAAGTAACCCAAGACGTCACTAGGCTAAGGACCACACAGTGGGTCCCATCAGTTAGCCTGACAACAACTTCACAAATAGGACCTTGCAACAAGAAGCACGAAGAAATAATGAAAACATTCAACCTGTCATTTAGAAAACGTTTACATAACAACCATGCATGAAGTTAGTATGTATATCCCAAAACAACACTATAAAACATGACACCTGAACAGGTGTCTTAAAACTTCAGCCTGAAATCAACATGTGTACACAGTTGCACACAATCAACAAAAGACTCGCTTGCAAGCGATTATTTTCAAAAGCAAGTTCAACCAACCCTTGGGTTAACACTGCCCCGGCTGTCCACACCCTGCAGCTGACATCCCTGAAGCGTTCCTATGATCAGCATTACCTAAAAAGATTCGGTTTAAAACCGTTAGCTACTGATCATAATCTATCCACGAGAGATTATATCAACACATCACATCACAACAAATATATTCAAATACCATATACCGTGCTCATGAGATGATATCATGCTCTTATGAATGATGCACGTGAATGCAGTATGAAATTTACAATTTGCGATCCCGGACCCATTAATCCGGAACCATTTCTTATACGGTTCTGGCTTTGGTGTGAGCTCACCATTGCACAGATTAGGTTAATTCAGACATTTGCTCTTAGGTCGTAGCCAGACTGATCAAGTCTACGGGCCAGGCTTTCTCGTGGTGAGTTATGGTCTTAACTCCTAACCACATGCAACATTTTGCCATTCATGTTAATGCAAACATTTACCATTTTCATTAGGTGTGCGACCCGAGCCTGAAGTCCATCAGACTCGGTGTCATTCTTATACAAACGCAAGTGATCCGGGCTTGGCCGAGCTCCGGTATTCACTGCAAAATACTCGCTTCACATACTCTTGACCTTTACAAGTCATCATCATATCACATGCCTCAAAAGGCTTATCATCTCATACATTATCATGTTTCAGCAAGCTTATCATGTCATTCAATAGCACGCCTCAATAGGCTAACACATGTTCATTTAATCATTTCTCATAATTATGACATGATAATAATCACAACAACATTAAGCATGCTTTACACATCATAACGTCATTTTCATCATAAACACATCAAGCATGCTTCACACATAACACATCTCAATGCACAGCAACATTCACATTTCAACACAACAAGGCATTTCAAAACAACAACACATATCAACACAGTGAGATATAAATCTCTCAGGCACGGTTTCTGCAGATCGAAGCTAAGTAAGTCCGAAGACTTACCTGGATACGCTCACTGAGCAACTAAGCTATAGTTAGTCTACCGTCTTCAACACCACCTGTCGAGAATATCATATTCCTCGTATTAAACTTCTTGCTTCAAACATCAATTAAATTCATTCCTTTGAATTTAATTAGCTTATAGCGTTTTCTAGATTCCCAATTTAATTAATTAATCTTTAATTAATTAATTAAAATTCATCAGAATAACCTTTTGCCCGCAGGCAGTTTCTCAACCCAACTGTCATCAGATCTCATCAAACAAATAGCCCATAATCACCAGAATATTGTAACGAGCATAATGGAATTTCCAATTATCCATTTTGACAAGCCTAAGGTCAATTTAGGCCAAATCGCAATACTGAAAACGAATAAATTCATAACTTATTCGTTACTAACCCGATTGACGATCCGAAAGAAGATTCGGAATCACAACGACGCAGGCTACGCTCTGACACCATCAGATTCACCGGAATCTGAGCGACGGGACCGGACATATAAGGGGGATGCTCGACCTGGCCATAACTTCAACGGAAACGCAGAAACTCGGTACCAAAATGAAGAGGACGAAGAGAGGAATCCGAAAACTCAAACGGAATTGAAATCGGATTACAAACGAAGAGTAGATCTGAATTTGAAGTTGAGAGAAATCAGAGCTTTTACGAGGAAACGTGAAAGGAAATGAATTAATAAATGAATTTCCGCTATTTATAGCGAAGACGATAATTATCCTTTAGCAAAGTCGATAATTATCCTTTAACCGATCCGAAGGCGGTTTGAGCCCCTTCTCCAAACTTCTTGAAATTGGAATAATAAATCTGACATTTTGTGTGGATAATTATTCCGCAACTTTCTCAGAAAACGCGTATTCCTAAGCCGTCTTTCTTAGCCGCTAAGAAACGAAATAGCGACTCTTTTGGCCATTTTGCCTTTCCATGTTATTTCATATCTAGAACATATCCGATGTCCTGATCATTTCTCTCAACTGCAATTTTATTAATTGAAGCTCCCAAATGCTCCAAATAATACCAGAGGGTAAAAATTATTCCCCGGAGGAAAAAGTGAAAATTTCCCCATAAGTCCAAATTTACACCAAAATCATAATGGTGGAATTTATACTCGTCATCTACACACTATTCGCGATTTATGGGCAATTAACATCGATGATTAACTTAATCACCCTTAATCATCCTTGATTAGGATTCGAAAATTCTAGCTTTTACATCACACACCCCTTAAGAAAAAGTTTCGTCCCGAAACTTTAGTACACAGCTCATCAGAAGACTGAATCCTTCAATCACATAATTATTCTATCTTTGCATTTCGTGCAAGCATAGATTATTATCACGTTAGCGGGGTCATCATGCTCACACTAGGGAAGTCTATCACTTCCTATGTTAGCAAACACAAATCAATTCACACACACATAAATCACATAAACATAGAACCATATAAGCACGTTAGTTAGTGGAAAAGTTAGGTACTAATTCATACCTCTATCTCAATCACCGATCAAAGAACTAAACACCTCTCGATAATTTCTCTCCATGTGCTCAATTGTTTCCCATGTAGCCTCTTCCATTCCCCTTCGGGACCACTGGATCTTCACTAATGGAATCTCTTTATTCCTTAACTTCTTTATCTTTCTATCTAACACGGCCATAGGGAACTCGGCATAGGTCTGATCAGGCTCTATCTCGATAGCATCATAGCTGAGTACATGGCTCGGATCTGGTTGATACTGTCTTAGTTGTGATACATGAAACACTGGATGTACTCCATCCATTGTTGGCGGTAATGCTAAACGATAAGCTACTTTACCAACTTTTTCCAAAATCTCAAACGGTCCAATATACCGAGGACTTAACTTTCCCTTGATACCAAACCGTTTGACTCCACGAGTCGGTGAAACTTTCAGCCAAACGTGTGTCCCTGTTTCAAACTCTAGCGGACGTCGGCGCTTATCAGCATACGATTTTTGTCTACTCTGTGCAGCCAACATCCTTTCTCGAATCAAAGCAACTTTTTCAATATCACTTTTAACTTTGTCTGGAGCCGTATCAAAGACATCGGCAGGCTCATCCCAACATAATGGGGTTCGACATTTCCTTCCGTACAGTGCTTCATATGGTGCCATCCCAATGGATGCATGCCAACTGTTGTTGTAGGTGAACTCGACCAACGGTAATTGATCTGGTCATATCGGTCCCCAATCAAGCACACATGACCTCAACAAGTCTTCTAAAGTCTGAATAGTCCGTTCGGACTGACCATCTGACTGTGGATGAAACGCTGTTGTAAAATTCAGCTTGGTTCCCATTACTGTCTGTACCTGGCTCCAGAATCGGGAAGTAAATCATCCATCTCTGTCTGAAACTATGGTCTTAGGAACTCCATGTAATCTGACTATCTGATTCACAAATTCCTCTGATAACTTGTTCACAGTCCAAGTTTCCTTGATAGGAATAAATCTTGCAGTCTTTGTTAATCGATCAACCACCACCCATATGGAGTCATAACCTTTGCTACTACGTAGACTGGTTACAAAATCCATGGTGATGTGTTCCCATTTCCACTCTGGTATCTCCAATGATTGAAGTTCTCCTCCTGGCCTTTGGTGTTCAATTTAACTTGCTGACATGTTTGACACCGTGACACAAACTCAGCAATATCTTTCTTCATACCTTGCCACCAAAAGTAAGGTTTAATATCCCGATACATCTTGTTTGATCCTGGATGTATGGAATATGGTGTTGCATGGGCTTCCACAAGAATCCTTTTTCTAATCTCTTCATCTTGAGGAACACATACTCTTCCCTGATATCTCATTATATTGTCAGTATCGATATGAAAATCTGAAGATTCACCATTTCCGATCACTGACCTTATTTTGATTAAACTAGGACAACTTAGTTGTTTTTGTTGAATTTCTTTCAACCAATTGGGCACTATCTCCAAGGTACACAGATACCCTTGTTCTTTCTGAACCCATATTTCAATGCCACTACAAATAATATCTTTTTGTATTTCAACTTGTACAGTTAATCGAGCAATCACCTTCTTTTTGAACCGACTCTTTGCTCAAAGCATCGGCCACGACTTTAGCCTTGTCAATATGATATAGTATATTCAAATTATAAACCTTTATTATCTCTAACCATCTTCTTTGTCTCATATTCAACTTTTCCTAAGTGAATATGTACTTCAAACTCTTATGATGTCTCATAATCATGCATGTTGTTCCAAGCAAGCAGTGCCACCAAATTTTCAGTGAACGAAGTACCGTTGCTAACTCTAAGGTATGTATTGGGTAGTTTTGCTCATACTACCTCAAGTGTCTAGATGCATATGATATGACTGTCATTCTGCATCAGAACGCATCCCAAGTCCATTTTAGACGCATCACTGTAAACAATGAACTCTAGTGCTCCATTCGGCTGACCTAACACAGGTGCAGTAGTCAATCTCTTTTTTAACTCTTCAAGGCTTGCTTGACACTTGTTAGTTCATACAAACTTTTCCTTCTTCTAAAGTAGGTTGGTCATAGGTCTTGCTATGATGGAAAACCCTTTTACAAAACGTTTGTAGTATCCCGCTAATCCTAGGAACTACGTATATCCTTTACGTTTTTGTGTGGTTCCCATGCTAGCATAATTTCAATCGTGGATGAGTCAACTCTGATTCCATCTGCAGTGATCACGTGTCCTAAGAATGTTACTCCATTCATCCAGAAGTCACACTTGAACAACTTGACATAAAGCTTCTCTTTTATCAATACTTGGAGAATTGCTTTTAAATGCTCTGCATGCTCTTCACTACTTCGTGAATAAACCAATATATCATCTATAAAGACCACAACAAACCTATCCAAGTATCCAATGCAAATCTGATTCATCAATTCCATAAACGCAGCAGGTGCGTTGGTTAATCCCAATGGCATAACCACGAACTCGTAGTGTCCATACCGAGTCCTAAATGCTGTCTTATGGATGTCATCTTCTTGAATCTTCAACTGGTGATAGCCTGACTGTAGGTCTATCTTGGATAACACCTTTGATCCTTGCAACTGATCTAACAAATCATCAATTCGTGGCAGTGGATACTTGTTCTTAATCACCATATTTTCAGTTCTCTATATATAGTCCATACATAGCCCCAATGTACCATCCTTTTTCCTCACAAACAACGCTGGTACTCCTCATGGCATACACTTGGCTGAATAAATCCTTTATCTGCCAATTTTTCCAACTGCTTCTTCAAATCAAGCATTTTCACATGTGCCATTTTGTACGGAGCTTTAGAAATTGGTCTAGTTCCAGGCTCTAGATCAATTCTAAAGTCAACTTGCCTAGTAGGTGGCAATCCAGGTAATTCATCTTGAAAAACATCCTTAAACTCGCGTGCAACTGGAATGTATTTCAATTGAATCTTTTCTTCTTTCTCCAAAGCATAACATAAATATACTTCACATCCTGTCCTTACCAGCTTACTTGCTTTCATCGCAGAGATCATCACTAGCGGGTCTTGTAGCTCACTTCCTTTGAACACATGACAAGTATCATCTTTGGCTAAAGTCATTTTTGTTAGCATTTCCGCATCTGTCTTATCCATATACTTGATCATCCAATCGATGCCTAGAATCACGTCATCATTATCCAATCCGGTAATAAGGATATCGGTTGGCTACTTTACTTGCCTAGTTTCCACGTAAACTTTGACTTTCTCCTCCTCTCACATTAGGACAAGATCCTTGAGTTAACATTATCCCCTAGCCTCACAAACTTTATCATATCTCTAGGTTAACTACATTTGAAACATGTAGTTGGACTTTTTAATCTGTCCTTCTTGAAATAATTTAGGTCTCCACAATTTAAAATGTTCTTCCCTCCAATTTCTCTTATGATCATGGTTGTGCAGAAGGCCTTGTTTCTTGACTCACACGTCTCGTACTCGCAGGTTCAAGAAACTTGGAGTAGACTTCTGCCTCTTTCCTCCACTAGTTTAGGAATCAACTTCTTTCCTAAAGCCTTGTCTTATTTCAAGCTTTATTATCCTCTCCTAATACTCCAATAACGTCATATCTTAGGTGACAACACCAACTAAGAGGTCGTTCCATCCTATCATAAACAATCTTATCAATTGCTCAAAAAGTGGTGCACTCTCATCCAACGATGTATACTCCTCGTGAAATTCATCTCCATCATAGGAGAACCTCCAAATGTTGCTTCCAGAAAAGACTTTAACAAGTTAGTCCAAATCCGACTCTTGAAAGTCGCGTAATCCACAATGATTGCACGATTTCTCATCCACCAACATGCACCAATGTTCTGCATGAAGGTTGCTGCAAATTTCATCTTATACTTTTCTAGCCCTCCAATGTCCCCAAAAGTCATGCTTATGTGGTTCAACCGCCAATCAACTTGCATTACATAAGCTCCTGCAAACACTAACACATCTCTTCTTTTTATGGCCTTAGACACTTCTCTAATGAAGTTTACTACTTTCTTGTTCCTCATATGGAACTTCTAGTGTTTGGGGTCCAATAACTCGTGCTTGCCCTTGCGTTTCTATCGTAGCAATAGCCTTTTCTACTGCTATTTTCTTGCATCTTCTCATCTCATGTAGCTCGATGGGTAGAGGTACTTGACCTTGACCACTTACTTTAAACATTATACTCTCATGTAATTCTAGCTTGTCGTACTTCCACTAACACACTTGCACATTGTGCTCCCATTGACATACTCGTAATGAAACTGCAACTTCCTTGTCTCTTGATCAAAACGCTTACGGTTGCCTTTATCACGGTTTCGACAAACCGGAACATTCAAGATTGTTCTCTCTTCATATATATATCCACTACTTATAGCAATAGTGATATCTATCAGAATACTATAATCTTAACAAGTTAGAGAGAGAGAACTACACTTACAAGGAGTCACGCTGAGGAGTGGAAGGCAGTGTCTTTACCCACAATCCCGACTATGTATATGATTTTAAATTCATTAAAACCATATGTTAGTAATTTCCAAAATCTTTTGAAAACTTAAATGTCCTTTCAAAACCAACCCGGACTGGGTTGTATTTAGGTTGAACTATCATGTCTCATCTCAAGTCACATGTGCCCTTGTTGTCAACCTAAGCTCTGATACCAATCTGTAACGACCCGAGTTTTAAGTAACCCAAGACGTCACTAGGCTAAGGACCACACAGTGGGTCCCATCAGTTAGCCTGACAACAACTTCACAAATAGGACCTTGCAACAAGAAGCACGAAGAAATAATGAAAACATTCAACCTGTCATTTAGAAAACGTTTACATAACAACCATGCATGAAGTTAGTATGTATATCCCAAAACAACACTATAAAACATGACACCTGAACAGGTGTCTTAAAACTTCAGCCTGAAATCAACATGTGTACACAGTTGCACACAATCAACAAAAGACTCGCTTGCAAGCGATTATTTTCAAAAGCAAGTTCAACCAACCCTTGGGTTAACACTGCCTCGGCTGTCCACTTCCTGCAGCTGACATCCCTGAAGCGTTCCTATGATCAGCATTACCTAAAAAGATTCGGTTTAAAACCGTTAGCTACTGATCATAATCTATCCACGAGAGATTATATCATCACATCACAATACAACAAATATATTCAAATACCATATACCGTGCTCATGAGATGATATCATGCTTTTATGAATGATGCACGTGAATGCAGTATGAAATTTACAATTTTCGATCCCGGACCCATTAATCCGGAACCATTGCTTATACGGTTCTGGCTTTGGTGTGAGCTCACCATTGCACAGATTAGGTTAATTCAGACATTTGCTCTTAGGTCGTAGCCAGACTGATCAAGTCTACGGGCCAGGCTTTCTCGTGGTGAGTTATGGTCTTAACTCCTAACCACATGCAACATTTTGCCATTCATGTTAATGCAAACATTTACCATTTTCATTAGGTGTGCGACCCGAGCCTGAAGTCCATCAGACTCGGTGTCATTCTTATACAAACGCAAGTGATCCGGGCTTGGCCGAGCTCCGGTATTCACTGCAAAATACTCGCTTCACATACTCTTGACCTTTACAAGTCATCATCATATCACATGCCTCAAAAGGCTTATCATCTCATACATTATCATGTTTCAGCAAGCTTATCATGTCATTCAATAGCACGCCTCAATAGGCTAACACATGTTCATTTAATCATTTTTCATAATTATGACATGATAATAATCACAACAACATTAAGCATGCTTTACACATCATAACGTCATTTTCATCATAAACACATCAAGCATGCTTCACACATAACACATCTCAATGCACAGCAACATTCACATTTCAACACAACAAGGCATTTCAAAACAACAACACATATCAACACAGTGAGATATAAATCTCTCAGGCACGGGTTCCTGCAGATCGAAGCTAAGTAAGTCCGAAGACTTACCTGGATACGCTCACTGAGCAACTAAGCTATAGTTAGTCTACCGTCTTCAACACCACCTGTCGAGAATATCATATTCCTCGTATTAAACTTCTTGCTTCAAACATCAATTAAATTCATTCCTTTGAATTTAATTAGCTTATAGCGTTTTCTAGATTCCCAATTTAATTAATTAATCTTTAACTAATTAATTAAAATTCATCAGAATAACCTTTTGCCCGCAGGCAGTTTCTCAACCCAACTGTCATCAGATCTCATCAAACAAATAGCCCATAATCACCAGAATATTGTAACGAGCATAATGGAATTTCCAATTATCCATTTTGACAAGCCTAAGGTCAATTTAGGCCAAATCGCAATACTGAAAACGAATAAATTCATAACTTATTCGTTACTAACCCGATTGACGATCCGAAAGAAGATTCGGAATCACAACGACGCAGGCTACGCTCTAACACCATCAGATTCACCGGAATCTGAGCGACGGAACTGACCATAGAAGGGGAATGCTCGACCTGGCCATAACTTCAACGGAAACGCAGAAACTCGGTACCAAAATGAAGAGGACGAAGAGAGGAATCCGAAAACTCAAACGGAATTGAAATCGGATTACAAACGAAGAGTAGATCTGAATTTGAAGTTGAGAGAAATCAGAGCTTTTACGAGGAAACGTGAAAGGAAATGAATTAATAAATGAATTTCCGCTATTTATAGCGAAGACGATAATTATCCTTTAGCAAAGTCGATAATTATCCTTTAACCGATCCGAAGGCGGTTTGAGCCCCTTCTCCAAACTTCTCGAAATTGGAACAATAAATCCGACATATTGTTTGGATAATTATTCCGCAACTTTCTCGGAAAACGCGTATTCCTAAGCCGACTTTCTTAGCCGCTAAGAAACGAAATAGCGACTCTTTTGGCCATTTTGCCTTTCCATGTTATTTCATATCTAGAACATATCCGATGTCCTGATCCTTTCTCTCAACTGCAATTTTACTAATTGAAGCTCCCAAATGCTCCAAATAATACCAGAGGGTAAAAATTATTCCCCGGAGGAAAAAGTGAAAATTTCCCCATAAGTCCAAATTTACACCAAAATCATAATGGTGGAATTTATACTCGTCATCTACACACTATTCGCGATTCATGGGTCAATTAATATCGATGATTAACTTAATCACCCTTAAACATCCTTTATTAGGATTCGAAAATCCTACCTTTTACAGTACCTGGTTTCTGTCTAGGATACCAAAAATAAAACAAAGCAAAGCAAAAGCAAACTATCTAAAGCTAGACTAGAAAAGGGAAAAGAAAGCAATACCTTGGGTTGCCTCCCAAGAAGCGCTTGATTTAAGGTCGCTAGCTGGACCGTACGACATCCCTAAACATGCTGGAAGGTATCCTCACCCCATACTTCACCCTCATCATGGGGTGAGATAAAGAAGTCTATCAAACGTTCCAACAAATGCAAGTGCTCATCGGGGAATGAATCATCTATGGGTGGGTCGTCTTTCTCGCGTGAAAAGGGAGGTAGCCGGTTGAGGTGATCTACAACAGAATTTTCGAATCCCTTCTAATCGCGAATCTCAAGGTCAAACTCTTGAAGCAAGACAATCCATCGAATAAGACGCGGCTTAGCATCCTTCTTAGCAAGCAAGTAACGAATAGTTGCATGGTCAGTGTAAACAATAACTTTCGCTCCCACTAAGTAAGAGCGAAACTTTTCAAAAGCATATACAACCGCCAAAAGCTCCTTTTCGGTGGTGGCGTAGTTTAGTTGGGCTTCATCTAGCGTCTTGCTAGCATAGTAAATGGCGTTGGTCCGGCCACCCTTCTTTTGTCCAAGCACCGCTCCTACCACCATATCACTCGCATCACACATGATCTCAAAGGGAAAGGTCCAATCCGGAGGTTGGATAATGGGAGCGGAGATTAACGCTTCCTTAATCCTGTACAATGCATCAAGACATTCCTGCGAAAACTCAAAAACAACATCCTTATTCAAGAGTTTAGTTAGTGGTTTAGAAATCTTCGAGAAGTCCTTGATGAACCTCCTATATAAACCTGCATGCCCGAGAAAACTCTGCACACTCTTAACAGAACAAGGGGGAGGAAGTTTCTCAATAGTCTCGATCTTAGCTCGATCGACCTCAATACCTCGGTTGGAAACGAGGTGTCCTAGCACAACGCCTTCATTAACCATAAAATGACACTTTTCCCAATTCAAAACGAGATTAGTGTCTTCACATCTTTGTATGCGACCTCCGGGGAGGGATGGAACAAGAAAACACAAGCGGATATAGCCAAAAGCAATGGTCTTGACCCGAGCTAATGCTTTTCAGCACCAGAAATGTTAAAAAACAAAACTACAAATGTAGCCGTGGACGATGTTGCTGAACCAAGGCCCTTGACACCAGACCTGGAATATTTGAAAACACTAAAACCTAGCTCGTGGCAAGAGAACTAGAGAGAGGTTAGATAGGCAATCATCAAAAGAGGAACCATATACTGAAAAGTCATCCATAAATACCTCCATGATCTCCTCTATGTACTCGGAAAAGATAGCCATCATGCATCGTTGGAAGGTAGTGGGTGCCTTACATAATCCAAATGACATCCTCCTATAAGCGAATGTCCCCCATGGACAAGTGAAAGTGGGCTTCTCTTGATCATCCGGATGGATAGGAATCTGAAAGAAGCCACTATAACCATCTAAATAGCAAAAATGTGAATGTTGGGCTAACCGTTCGAGCATTTGATCGATGAAGGGAAGCGGAAAATGATCCTTTTGTGTGGCCATGTTCAGCTTCCTGTAATCGATGCACACCCTCCAGCCTGTAACGGTCCTAGTTGGGATCAACTCGTTGTTCTTATTCGTCACAACGGTCATCCCTCCTTTCTTCGAAACTACATGCACTAGGCTCACCCACTTGTTATCCGAGATAGGAAATATGATACCTGCATCCAACAACTTAAGAATTTCTTTCTTCACAACCTCTTTCATGATCGGATTTAACCGTCTTTGAGGTTCCCATGAAGTCTTATGATCATCCTCTATTAGTATTCTATGCATGTGGAAAGAAGGCTTAATACCAATAAGATCATCAATAGTATAACCCAAAGTCTTTTGATGTTTTCTCAAGACATGCATCAGTTTAGATAATTCAGTTTTGGAAAGGGAAGCACTAACAATAACGGGATAAGTAGAATCTGGTCCAAGGAAAACATACCTCAAGTGACTTGGAAGCGGTTTAAGCTCCACAACTGGGGGTGCTTTCTAAGGGGGATCCTTGCTTCTTCCTTCCAGTGGAGTAGACTTAGGTCGAAGAACTAGACTTTCAGAAGTCTCAGTTGACATCATCTTGTTTCCGACCTCGGTTGAGGTCCAGAGTGGGTGACCGAGATGTTCTTCAGATAAGAACACCTCGCTTGGTCTAGAAAGTGCCTCGGTCGAGGTACTGGAACTGGGACCGAAACTGGAGATTCTCTTCTCCTGGATTAGTCTTTCAATCTTAGCTCCTGGATCTTCTTTCAGTGCCTTTAAGCTCCGTATATCTACATCAAAAGAAGCATCTATACCTTCCTCCATTAAGCTAAAACTAATAACTCTTTCAAGAGGATCATTAATAAGGATAGAGCTCACCAATTCTCTTGATTCTTCTTCATCATAGATGTTGAAGATATCATCCTCCAACGGCTCCCCTTTCATTGCAGCAAGCAATGCAAACTCCACTTGATCTCCGCCAATGTTGAATTTCAACTTGGCGTTCTTATAATCCACATTGCAACCCGAAGTTGCTAGAAATGGTCTCCCGAGAATGATAGGAACGGGATAATCTACGGGTATATCAAGCACAACAAAGTCTATAGGTAAATAGAAGTTACCTAACTTAACCGGAACATCTTCTAAAATGCCCATGGGATGGGTAATGGAGCGGTCCGCCATGTATAATCTTATCTTCACCGGCTTGGGCTCTCCAAGTCCGATCTTCACACATAGCTCCAGCGGGATGATGCTCACGCTGGCTCCTAGATCACACAATGCCTCATAAATCACATCCCCAACTTGAATGAGAATGCAAAATGAGCCGGGATCTCCCAACTTAGGTGGCATCTTCTCCTTCATGATTTGAATGAGCTCCGAGGTTTTAGATGTCATACTTACTTCACCAAAGTCTTCCAGTTTCCTCTTCCTTGATAGAATTTCTTTTAAGAACTTCCCATAGGCGGGCATCCCTTTAATAGCATCAAGGAAAGGGATGTTAATATGTAATTTATTCATCAAGTCAAGGAACTTACCAAAGTGCTTGTCTAGATGTGCTCTAGCCCTTGTCTGGGGGAATGGAAGTGGTGGTTTATATGCAGGAGGTGGAACATAAACTTCAGTTTTGTCCGTTGCTTTTTGGGACTCCAACTCGGGTGGCACCTCGACCGAAGTGTTCCTTATTTGTACCTGGACCGAGGTGTTCTTCGTCTGCACTGACATTGACCGAGGCACTGGATCTGCAGTTTTCAGTCCACTTCTCATCGTTATTGCCATAATTTGTCCTTTAGGGTTGCTCTCTATTCTTGCTGGGAGCTTCCCTGAATCTCTTGGCGCTTCATTCGCCTTATTAAAGAATTGTTGCTCTAAGGCTTTGTGTGCCTTCAAAAATGAAGTCATGGACGTCTCCATAGCATTGAGCTTGATCAAGATAGCCTCCAGCACTGCATCTTTCTTTTCTGGATGGGACGAGCTTGATCCAGGCTCCTGTCTCTTCAATGGAGTAGAAAAAGAAGAAGAGGGATTAAAAGAATTATTAGAATTGGAGTTAGAGTAAGGGTTACCCGAATTTTGATTGTTAGATCTCCAATTGTTACTGTTGGAGCCTCTATTGTTGTTGTAGTTGTTGTTCCGGGAACCATGATTGTTGTTCCTTGACCCTTGATATCCTCCCTCCTCCTTTCTGGTGTGAGCAACCAAAAGATCCTTCAATTGCTTCACATCAGTTTTGAGGGAAATGAGTTGATTATCATTTGATGGAGCTTCTTGGAAATTAACTCTCTTAACTCCATTGTCAGCTCCTTGGTGGAAGTATTTCTCCATGTGCAAAGCTTGTTTCTCAATGAACTCTCAAGCTTCATCAATCGGCATGTCCATGAATGTGCCGGCGGATAGTAGTTGAAGGTTGAATTGGGTAGCTCCATCCAATACCTTGAAATATATCTCCATCAACTCTATCTTTGGAATCCCATGGTGTGGGCAATCCAATAGAACATCTTTAAGTCTCTCCCATGATTTGGACAAACTCTCCTTGTCCTTCATGATGAATGCATTGATTTTTCCTCTCATTTCATCGGTTTTGGAGGGGGGAAAGAATTTTATTAAGAACTCCGTCGTCATCTCCTCCCAAGTGTTAATCTTTCCGGGAGGAAGAGACTGATACCAAGTAAGCGCCCTGTCCTTCAAAGAAAAGTAAAAAGGCCTTAGCTTGTAATTATTATTTTCCAGCCTTGAAGGTCTCAAGGTCTCCATCAAAATCTCATAGTTTTGTAAATGTTGATGCGGAGACTCCCTCTCTAAACCTCCAAACTGGCATTGGCGGATCATGGATAGAACTTGCGGTCGAAGTTCATAATCATGCTCCGCTGGATCACCTAGGTTGACTCCTGGACGCATCACTTGTTGGTTTGGGTCCATCCTCTGCCCTAGGGTCTGTGGAATACCTACAAAAAGAACATCTCGGACAGGCATCCGAGGTGGATGTATCTCGGCCGGGGCAACTGGAGCGGGTACCTGCCTCGGTCGATGCAGAATCTGGGCTCGTAGCTCAGCCATATCTGCTTCAATCTCTGCAGTTCTGGTGCAAGTTTGATCCCTCTCGCGCTGCAGTTCTTCCCTATTAAGGCGCAACTGTTCCATCGCCTCCTTCAATTCGGCCTCAAGATCGCGATTGTCTTGGTTGGCCATCTTCGCTTCTTTCAAGCGTCTTTTTTATGTCTTTTTTGGTTCGGGATCATAAGGAACGATTTCCTTCCCAGCACGGGTTCTTCGCATAAACCTAAGAAGAAGAACCTGCGAAAGTCAATCAAGTAGAGTGGTTAGTAGCAACAGGGGCAATTGCCCCGAAAGACAACCGCAACCGGCTTGGTCTAGACCAAGTCCCCGGCAACGGCGCCAAAAACTTGTTCGCTCCAAATGGTGTGTGCAAACTTTAAATTTATATCCCAAGAAATATGCTTAAAACAAGGATGCGAACCCGCAGTGTACGGATCAATTATAGTAAAAAGCAAGAATTCCGGGATGTTGATCTTAGGGACTTAGGTGAAACTAAGCAAGTATAGGTTGTCAATGCAACTAATAACCACAAAAGCGATTAAAGCAATCGAAATATGATAATAAGGTCAATTAAGGGGAATATTCAAATTCTAGGGATTAAAGCATTTAGTTGTGGTTCCAACTCAAGATCTCAAGATAAGCGGACAAAGCTGAGATTTTGCAAAGGGAAGGTGTTTCTAAAGTGGAATAGATCACCGGGTAAGTCTCACTACTCACTATTCCAAACCAAAACTCATATTACCGGGTAAGTCTCAAGGTATTAAGGAAAGAAATTATAATCTCAAACCAACACACCAACTAAGGGAATAGAATCAACCTTTACCGGGTAAGTCTCAAGCTAACTCACAAAGAAGGGATGAAGGCGCACTCAAACCCCAATAAAGGATAAACCTTTATTTCCTACACTTATGATTTGGGGTAAACAAACTAAGGAATCACCGGGTAAGTCTCATCCTAGGCTTGTATTGAACCAGGAAAGGTGTAATAAGAATAGGATTTGGCAAATTCTAACACTTAACTCTCAGTTACGGATCAGAAAAGGTCACCTCGGTCAGTCAAGTTCCACCCCGGACGAGATGTTCGTCGACTGGACGAGGTACTCTAGGGTTAAGGTTAAAGACTCGAGCTTTTAAGGTCCTACTGGGATTAAGATTATTCTATCATCGTCTTTCCCACAACTTTCAGCCAATCACCCTAGAATCGCACAAGGAAATTAGTCACTCATCATCATGGAAGCAATAATCAAATATATGAGAAGGGAATGAATATTTGAACACAAAAACCTTAAGAACAAGGCTTCAATAACTGAATCAAATATCAAACAATCAGCGTTCCTCAGAATCACAAATCAAACAAAGACAACAAACCAAAGGGAATCTAGGAAAGTCTTACAAATCCCCTTAAAAGCTGTCTCAAAGCTATAAATCTTCCTTCCTTCAATCTTCAAAGCTTTCTTCAAACTTTTAGAAAATCTCTAAGTATGCAGCTTCTTCAATGATCCAAGAGGGTAAAAGATGGCTGAATTGTGGAAAATTCAACCCTTTATATAGAAGAATTATCTTCCAAAGATAATAATATCTTAAAAAGATAATTTCCTATAAAAATATATCTTATCTCTAAAATAGATCTCCTAAATAAATGATCTTCCTTCCAGAAATCCAGCCCAAAAATATAAGATCTCTTCCTTCCAAAAATAAAAGATCTCAGCCAAATAAAATATATGTCGCCGGCGCCAGGGTATTCGCCTCGGTCGGGGCGCTCCTCTAGATCACCTCGGTCGAGGTGACACTGTAGCTGACCTAGGTGAATCTCAACTGAATGTGAAATCTCTTAAACCTGGTCCAAAGTAAATCTTCTTTGTTAATTCCATGCTTCTTGAGTTCTCTTTAAGCTCCAGAATGTAGCTCATATGACTCCTTTGCTCCATTTCGATCCAAAATGTGCCATTTTACCTACGATTACAACAAAACTTGGTGTAGACCTCGATTCCCGTAAAGGTAGATGAAACAACAATATAATCACATAATATACATCCAAACATGTAGATTATTGAAGATAAAACGTCTAAACAAGTCCCAAAATATAGACTATAATATTATCACGGCCACTGGTTGTCGCGGACGCGGAGTCTGGGCTCTCTCGTATGCATGAGGTTGATATGGAGGTGAGTTGGACTAGTGTCGTCGTAGGTGATAATGGTTCGATCATGGCTCCATGTGACGCCAATGCCACAAGCTTCTCAGATGTTTCTTCTTGGATTGCCTTAGCCTTTGATCTAATGATAGTTCCTTGTGTAGGGTATCTTGAAGATGGTCCCTGATGACATGAATTATGACCTGTTTTTAGGCATGTATTTATATATATTTTCCCTTTATTTTGCATACATAGACATACATTCATGGCATTTATGGTTATATTCACCTACTTTGCGAGAATAGAGGTCTACATAGAGGTTTATTGCATTTGTAGGTAATTTGGCGAATTTTGGAGCAAAATGGCATATTTATAGATCAAGCCTTGAAGAGGGACAAAAAGGAGCATAAAAGGAAGCTAGTACGCGCCAAAGTATCTTCTGATACCGTCTGACGCGCCAAAGAGTTCTCTGATACCTTCTGACGCGGGCCCGCGGCACAGAGTATATTTTGATACCAGCGAGCTCGACTTCTTTTCAGCCCAAATATTTTGGGTTTTATCCTTAAATACTAGATTTATCCCTACAAATATCGGATAGCCTTCAACATTAAAAGGGTGTCAAATTCTCCAAAGGACTTGGAGGCCCGACGTTAGGAAGAAGTTGAGAACGGCTTGCATCTAGCGCTTTTCGAGGGCATTGCTTAGGAAGATCTTATTGCGTACAGGGAGAATTCTGAGAAGGACGCATTTTGAGATTGCATAGTTGGAGTTGGAAGATCTTAGGGTTTTCATCTTGAAGGCGGATTGACATCCCGTTCTATATTTGTCCCTAGAGATTTTGTGAGGTTTTTCTATTCCTTTGATTCTACATTCTTTGAACACAAGAACGGATTTGTTATTTTGATATTTTGAGGATCAAGATATTTGACATTATTGAGTTTTCTAAGTTCCATTCTTTTTATTCTCTTTTAATTTGATTATTGATTTGATGACTATGATTGTTGGCTAAAACCCTTAAGCGATTCTAAGATGAAGGGTTGATAGTTGTGGCTGAGATATGATAGATTGAACTTAAACAGATTGGATCCTGAGAGTTGCGAGAAACCTCATCGTCGAGGATTTTCACGGTCTGTTCTTGAGTTCCACGGCCGTGGTTCTTCAAGATCCAGCCGTGGTTTCCTCTGTCGTACGTCCTTTGCTTTTGCTTTGATCCAAAGTTAAAGATTTGCCTTAACCTAGCCTTGGCTTGCCTTTTCTAGGTAGTAGTGAGACTTAACATCCTCTATTTCGGTTTCGAGTGTCACAATCTTAACCGTTTTAGCTTATCTTTGATTCCCTTGGGTTTGGGCGTGGGTATTTGAGAGTAATTCTTATCCTTAGATCCTTTCTATATTGCAGTCTCAACAATCTTTATAGATAGAGCCTTTGGGTAAGACATATAGGGTTTTGGAACTTCACCGTACATAACCTTACCTTAGATATACCTTTGCAATCCCGACTCTGTCCTTACATCTATAGAATATCTTGAATCAATTGCCAGAATTGGATATCCGGATCTTTAGAATTGCTGTTTTCCCAAATATTATTTGCAAAGCTTTTGATACTTGTCTGTCAATTTGTGAACTGAATTTGTTCCCCCCAAATCCCTGAGTTCGATACTTTGAAATTCTTGCTTTACTACGCCGATCCGTACACTGCGGGTTCGCTTTTGCTTAATTTCAGTTTTATATAATTTAAAACATATTTGCACGCACACTTTGAGGCGAACAATCCCTTATTAGTCGTCTTCCAAAAGCCAAGAAGAGTGATGAACAAACCTAGCAGGGACCCTCGCGAGGAAGATCTGTGGGTGGCTCAAGGTTGGTAAGGTCTTCAATCTTCTGGCCATTGCTTTTGATTCTCAACTTCTCCTTTTTCTGTATTTTATGTATATGTGGGTAGGCTCTTAAGTGAAGAAGAACTCCTAGGGAAGAACTCCTCATGTTTTCAACAATAAGCTTTACTCGCTCCTTAATAGGAAACGGTATAAGATCAAAGAATGTTATGGAAAACAACTTAATTACAAAATCATTATAGTTTAGAGGTTTATATGGATCACAAATCCTAGAGTAAACACAACTAATAGGAGATAAAAATATAAAATCATAGGTATAGTTACTCCCCTTCTTAGCTTTAGCTAACTCCTCAAATATGTCCATGTTAAGGTCTTTCCATGGAGCTTTCTTCCAAATCAATGACTCTCGATAACAACTTCTAGAGGTGATGTCAATGGGTGGAAGCTCCTTATATAACTCTTTTTCAGAGCCAGAAAGAAACCTTAAAGGGTTGGGGTGAGGTCCTGCAGATTGTAATCGAAACAATCTACGACAGTAGGTTATCTCGGGTAAGAATATCGGCCGAGATTTCTGGAAATTGGCCGAGATTTTCTTCTCTGGAATGAAATCTTGCTTTCCTATGTCGTGGTTCTATTCTGATTATGGTAGAACTTCCTTCACCACACTCTTCTGGCATTCCTAGCATATCGACTTTGTGTATATCCTCCTTCTTGACACTCTCACCTTGCAATCCTACAATAAAATCTCACTCGCTTTTCTCTTGGATAACTGTTACGCTAGGAAATAGCACAAAAAGCTTTAAATTTATATTCTCGTTATATTTATATTCTCGTTATATTCTCGTTATATTTATCCTAACTCCTAGTATTCCGAGGTCGAACACAAAGACTAAGGTGAGATTGATTCGATTTATGATTAAGTTTAGTGAAGATCTAGGTTAAGAAAAGAGAAGGGAATAAAGAAACGAAAATCTAAATGTTTTTGGTGGGTTTTTAGGTGATCAATCAAAGAACACTAAGCATGCAAAATAGACAAATCAACTATGCTAACAAATCAACACAAACAAACAAGCTAAAACGAGATATAGATCAAAGAAAGAAAAGCGGATTCTAGGGATTGGAAATTCCGGTTATGGTATAGGACTCAAGCTATCTAATCATTCCTTGGATTAACTATGATATGTTGGGAGTAAGTGTTTCTAGATTGGGATCAATCACCGGGTAGGTCTCATGGTCCACTAATCCATCCCTAAGATCTCATCACCGGGTAAGTCTCTAAGAACCTAAGGGGCGGAATTCTACACAAACCGGATTGTCACCTAGAGATCTAACATATCCTTACCGGGTAAGTCTCGAAAGAGTTAGTCCTAAGCAACTATCCTAGCACACTTAGTCCAATGACGGCTTATGAGGCTCACCACTACCTAGGGTTTGTCATCTTTGGAATCTAAGAGTAAGAATCACCGGGTAGGTCTCTTCTAACACTTAGTTGCTAACACTAGGTCACCCTAGGGTAGATTTAACTCAACAAACTCTAGGATTTCAACATTCTAACTAACTAAAGCTAGATCCATCGAACCAGGGAGAATCACGGTTTGTTCTACCAAGTCCACGGTCGTGGTTTGGCAAGAACAATCCGTGGACTTCAACAGAGGCTACGTCCAACTAAGTGACTCATCCGAGGGCAAATCTAAGTCCATCCTATCATAGTCCTAGCCATAACCATCCTTTCCTTACCCTAGAATCATATCTATTTAGCCTACAACATTCATCATAGTAATCGAAATCATCAAACATAAAATCATGGCTTCCATTTGCAAGATAATGAAGAGAAAGAGATGAACAAGTGAAGTAAACAAAACCAAGCTGAAAATGGAATTAGAATGACTCACAACCCTTCTTAAAGAAGGTTTAAATGGTTCATACAACTTTAGAAATCGATTCCGAAATTCTTCACTACAAAAGCTATCAAGGTCTATCAATGGTGTGCTCTTCTTCTCCTCTCCAATGGAGCTCTTCTTCAATGGTAGCTTCCTTCTACCTTCTCCTCCAAAGAATCTTCTTGTTGAGAGTATTGTTGTGTGTGTAGAGTGATGGGAGAATACCCAATTGAAAGATGCTAGATGGAAGATGCCTTCTCAACCAATGCAGGACCACTTTTATACTACAACTTTGCAAGAGTTGGCCAAGAGATCGTGGCACAGCTGTCACGAAAACCTGGCAAGAACCACGGTTGGTTCCACGGCCGTGGACCTTCAGTGAACCGTGGTTTGGTGCTTCAGCTTCGCTTTTGATCATTAAGCTTCGATTTGGTGCATGGCTTGTGTTGGCAAGGTTCCATGAGTCCTCCTTAGCCTCTAGTTTGCATCCTAATGAGTCCGAGGGTGTGTCATCTTGATGAACGATCCTCAAACGTATCGATTTAGCTCCTAAATCTCCCAAAATACCTACAAAGCAATGCACAAGTCCGTGTAGACGTCTATCTCGGCAAAATACGTGAATTGAGTGCAAACGTCGTGAACTAGTGCTAAACCATGCATGAATGAGTGAGAAATCTATCTAAATGATTACCTAAACCTAAGTCATAAATCGTGTTATCAAAAATACCCCATACTTAAGGTTTGCTCGTCCCCGAGCAAATTCTCAACTATAGACTACAAGATAACATGATTTATGTATGCAGAAAATTGGCAAAATCTTTTTGGGTTTGTGCTTCTACTATTGGATCACCTTCATAGTCATGTTTTATGGCAACGGACAAGCAATTATGTATCAAATAGACGAAGGCATGGAAAGACAACTGTACTTAACTGGAAAGCATGCATGAAATGTAAAAATGAGGAAGTCAAGATGATCAAGAGCATATACAATCTAGATCACTAAGTCTTACAAACATGTAAATAGGTCATAAGGTCTAGTGAAATAAAAGGCCAAGAAACGTTGTGACTAGGTGGGGATTTTTCTAGGCTATGTGATGCTAATCCGGGAATGGAACTAACTCCACAATTTTGTCCTCGATCAACTTCCCTCAAGTGTATATTTTCTCTATCTTTTCCTTCCTTTCTTTTTCTTATTTTTGAGACAATGGCATTGGTGTACAAAAGCCGAAACCTTGGTGATTAGCCATCCTCGGGCTTTTTCTATTTTTCGAGGTGCATCCACACCGGACACACATACCAAAGCTCGTTAGGACTATTGGTTTATTTGACTTTGACAAGGCACCAACACCCGATTATATGAAGTGTACCGAGTTACTTGTCATTTAAACCAACATCCCCAAACTATATTTTTGGCTACACTTTCACAACAAATTCAGCATTTTATTCATGACATTCTTTCATCAACATCTTCACCCCACACTTGCTTTTCACACACATCAACACACTAACATGCTCCTATTCCCGGATGGGTCAAAAGAGGTCAATTTATATCAATTGAGGTGCTCAAACATCATGATCAAGATGAGAAGTAGAGAAAAATGAATTGCCTCATTCATTCCTAGATGGTGTGCAAGAACTAGCATGTAATTTCGACTTTCAATACTCAATCCATCCTAGGCAAACATCATGATCACAAATCATCCATGGAATTCAAGAGAAGTACTTCAAGTCCACATATGCCATTCATAAATTTA
>BSUD01000006.1:43998579-44035110 GCA_033239045.1 Fagopyrum esculentum
TATGGCAACGGACAAGCAATTATGTATCAAATAGACGAAGGCATGGAAAGACAACTGTACTTAACTGGAAAGCATGCATGAAATGTAAAAATGAGGAAGTCAAGATGATCAAGAGCATATACAATCTAGATCACTAAGTCTTACAAACATGTAAATAGGTCATAAGGTCTAGTGAAATAAAAGGCCAAGAAACGTTGTGACTAGGTGGGGATTTTTCTAGGCTATGTGATGCTAATCCGGGAATGGAACTAACTCCACAATTTTGTCCTCGATCAACTTCCCTCAAGTGTATATTTTCTCTATCTTTTCCTTCCTTTCTTTTTCTTATTTTTGAGACAATGGCATTGGTGTACAAAAGCCGAAACCTTGGTGATTAGCCATCCTCGGGCTTTTTCTATTTTTCGAGGTGCATCCACACCGGACACACATACCAAAGCTCGTTAGGACTATTGGTTTATTTGACTTTGACAAGGCACCAACACCCGATTATATGAAGTGTACCGAGTTACTTGTCATTTAAACCAACATCCCCAAACTATATTTTTGGCTACACTTTCACAACAAATTCAGCATTTTATTCATGACATTCTTTCATCAACATCTTCACCCCACACTTGCTTTTCACACACATCAACACACTAACATGCTCCTATTCCCGGATGGGTCAAAAGAGGTCAATTTATATCAATTGAGGTGCTCAAACATCATGATCAAGATGAGAAGTAGAGAAAAATGAATTGCCTCATTCATTCCTAGATGGTGTGCAAGAACTAGCATGTAATTTCGACTTTCAATACTCAATCCATCCTAGGCAAACATCATGATCACAAATCATCCATGGAATTCAAGAGAAGTACTTCAAGTCCACATATGCCATTCATAAATTTAACACATAAGGCCATCCATAGCCAATTCACAAGACAAGATTCATCATTAGGGTCATATCCAAGCCTAGAAAGCACAAAAATTTTTAAATTTTCTGATTTTTATGGGATTTTCGAAATGAATATATACAATGCAAGACATGTGAAAATTTTTAAACTATCCTAGATGCTCATCATGCAAAGGATCATGCAAACCCCACCCCATACTTAGAAACACATTGTCCCCAATGTGTAAATGAAGTAAAGAAGAGTGAAAGAAGGTTCTTACAATGTAAAAATGGTTTGCTATGGTATTTGGGAATCTCAAGTGGGATTGATGTTGGATGATCCTATCAACCATGGTAGAGAGCTCTAAGTATTCATCAAAGTGTTGGGACCCGCGCTAGGCACCGCTAGCCGTCCAAGTTCCGCGTCCGCTCCACCCATAATTGATGAGGGGTTCATCATCATCATTCACTTGCCAAGCAAGGCGTCCAATGCTACCAAGATTCTAACTCACACAAAGCACACGAAACACACACAAAAACAGAAAATCTAAAACGAAAACAAAACGAGAAAGGGAAAACGTTACCAATGGGTTGCCTCCCACCAAGCGCTTTTTTAAGGTCATTAGCTTGACCAATCTCGGGGGCGTCTCATTCTAGGTGAAGTGGGGCAATCATATCCACCGGAGCTCCCGGGATATACTTCTTCAACCGGTGCCCATTCACCTTAAAGTTTCCACAATGCTCCCCTCCTATCTCAATAGCTCCATGGGGAAAGATCTTCTTCACCACATATGGCCCGGTCCATCTTGATTTGAGATTTCCGGGGAAAAGCCGCAGCCTTGAGTTGAAGAGAAGGACAAGGTCGCCTTCACTCAACTCCTTCGGGATGAGGCGCTTGTCATGCCACCGTTTGGTTCTCTCCTTGTAGATCCGGGCATTCTCATAAGCATCCAACCGGATCTCTTCAAGGGCGTTCATATCAAGCAACCTCTTCTCTCCCGCCTCCTTGAGGTCAAAATTTAGCCACTTAATGGCCCAATAAGCTCTATGCTCCATCTCTACCGGAAGATGGCAAGACTTGCCATAGACCAACTTGTAAGGAGTGGTGCCAATGGGTGTCTTGAAAGCGGTTCTATATGCCCACAAGGCATCATCGAGCTTCATAGCCCAATCCTTTCTTGTCCTAGAGACCGTCTTCTCAAGAATTCCCTTTATCTCCCGGTTGGAGATCTCCACTTGGCCACTAGTTTGGGGATGGTAAGGTGTTGCCACCTTATGAGTCACCCCATACTTAGCCAAAAGTGCCCCAAAGTTCCTATTGGTGAAGTGCTTCCCTCCACACTTATTATCACCCTTGGTGTTCCAAACCTAGGAAAGATCACTCGGTTGAAGAACCACACCACAACCTTGGCGTCATTTGTAGGAGAGGCGATTACCTCTACCCATCTCGAAACATAGTCAACCGCCAATAGGATGTAGAGGTTGCCACATGAGGAAGGGAATGGTCCCATGAAGTCCACACCCCACACATCAAATATCTCCACTTCTTGTATGTTGTTCAATGGCATCTCATTCCTCCTTGAGATGTTGCCCGTCCTTAGGCAAGCATCACAAGCTACCACAAAGTTTGCACGTCCTTGAACAAACTTGGCCAAAAGAAGCCTGATTGCAACACTTTCGCACATGTCTTGTGTCAGCTAGCATGCCCTCCACATGGCAAGGAGTGACAATGGCGGATCACACTCTCCACCTCATCCTCCGGTATGCATCTTCTAAACATTCCATCCGGCCCTCTCTTGAACAAAAGTGGTTCACTCCAATAGTAGTGCCTCACATCTTTGAAGAACTTCTTTCTTTGGGCATATGTCAAACCGGGAGGCACTTCTTCACACACTAAGTAGTTCACAATGTCGGCATACCATGGCTCACTTCCTCTAGACACTTGGAACAAGCATTCCTCCACCATTTGTAATTGCTCATCCCGGAATGAATCATCAATCGAGATGTCATCTTTTTCAAGCTCCAATGGTGGGAGTCTACTAAGGTGATCCGCCACGGAGTTCTCGGATCCCTTCTTATCCCGGATTTCCAAATCAAACTCTTGAAGAAGAAGGATCCACCGAATAAACCTTGGTTTGGCATCCTTCTTTGTAAGGAGGTAACGGATCGCATCATGATCCGTATATACTATGACCTTCGCTCCAACAAGATATGAGTGGAACTTCTCAAAAGCATACACCACCGCTAGCAACTCCTTCTCGGTGGTAGCATAATTGAGTTGGGCATCATCTAGCGTCTTGCTAGCATAATAAATGGCATGAGTGCGCCCATCTTTCCTTTGCCCCAAAACAGCCCCAACGGCTACATCGCTTGCATCACACATGATCTCAAACGGTAGGCTCCAATCCGGAGGTTGCATGATAGGTGCGGAGATCAAAGCGTTCTTCAACCTACAAAAAGCTTCAAGGCATTCTTTGGAGAAGACAAATTCAACATATTTCATTAATAGGTTAGTAAGAGGCTTAGAAATTTTAGAGAAGTCTTGAATAAACCTCCGGTAAAAACCGGCATGCCCTAAGAAACTCCTTACCCCCTTCACCGAGGTAGGTGGTGGCAACTTCTCTATCGTTTCAATCTTGGCCCTATCAACCTCAATGCCACGGTTAGACACCAAGTGTCCTAACACAATACCTTCACTTACCATGAAGTGGCATTTTTCCCAATTCAAGACAAGATTTGTCTCCTCACATCTTTGCAATACTAATGACAAGTTAGCCAAGCAATTATCAAAGGAAGAACCATAAACAGAGAAATCATCCATGAACACTTCCATGATATTTTCAATGTATTCCAAAAAGATAGCCATCATACACCTTTGGAAGGTGGCGGGTGCATTACACAACCCAAATGGCATTCTCCTATATGCAAAAGTACCCCATGGACATGTAAATGTGGTTTTCTCTTGGTCATCGGGGTGGATAGGGATTTGGAAGAATCCACTATAGCCATCTAAATAGCAAAAGTGAGAATGTTGAGCTAACCTCTTGATAGCATGAATTATAGTCTATATTTTGGGGTTTGTTTGGACGTTTTATCTTTCATAATCTGCATGATTGCATGAATATTATGTGATTATATTACCATTTCATCTACCTTTGCGAGAATCGAGGTCTACACCTAGTTTTGTTGTAATTGTAGGTAAAATGGCACGTTTTGCATCGAAAAGGAGCAAAAGGAGCTCTGGAGTCATCGGAGCTACATTGAGGAACGTAAGGAACCATCCGGGAAGCATAGCCATGGATTAAAGATTCACTTTGGACCAGTTTTGAGAGATTTCACATTCAGTTGTGATTCACCTCGGTTGACCAGAGATTCATCTCGACCGAGGTGATCCAGAGACGCCGACTCGATCGACGCGAACACCTAGGACGCGGAGAGAATATTTTATTCTTGGCTGAGATCTTTTATCTTTGGAAAGTGATCTTATATTTTTGGGCTTGGCTCCTGGAAGGAAGAAGATCTTATATTTTACCTATTTTTATGGGAAGAGATCTTTCTAAGATATCTTATCTTTGGAGGGTTATTTTCCTATAAAAAGGGTTGGATTTCCACGAATCCAAGATCTCGCATACAATCCGCTTACACCGAAACATCCTGCATACAGCCAGCATACATCGCGGCGGCATACTCCAGTTAGGGAGTTTTGAAGAACCTTTTTGAAGGTTGAAGGAAGATTGAAGATCATAGCTTTTATAGCTTTTGGAGGGTTTTGTAAGATTGTCTTTGATTCCCTTCCTTGTTGTCTTCTCTTGTTGGATATATATCCAAGGAACGCTTTTGTTGTGATATTTGATTCAGATATTGAAGTCTTTTCATTGAATTCTTCTTGTTCAAATATTCACTTTCTTCCCATATATTTGATTAATACTTTCATAATGATGATGAGTGGCTAATTTCCTTGTGTGATTCTACGGTGATTGGCTGAAGGTTGTGGGAAAAACAATGATAGAATAATCTTAGATTCCAGTAGGACCCTGAAAGTTCGAGTCTTTAACCTTAACCCTAAGCATCTCGTTCAGTCGATGAACATCTCGGCCGGGGTGGAATTTGGCTGACCGAGGTGACTTATCTGATCCTAAACTGAGAGTTAAGTGTTAGAGTTTGCCAAATCCTATTCTTATTACACCTTTCCTGGTTCAATGCAAGCTTAGGATGAGACTTACCCGGTAATTCCTTAGTTTGTGTACCAACGATCATAAGTGTAGGTAATAAAGGTTTATCCTTTATTGGGGTTTGAGTGTGCTTCCATCCCATCTTTGTGAGTTAGCCTGAGACTTACCCGGTAAAGGTTGATTCTATTCCCTTAGATGGTGTGTTAGTTTGAGGTTATAGTTCTTTATCTTGATTCCTTGAGACTTACCCGGTAATAGGAGTTACGGTTTAGGATTAGTGAGTAGTGAGACTTACCCGGTGATCTATTCCACTTTAGTAACATCTTCCCCATGCAAAAACCTCAGCTTTGTCCGCTTATCTTTAGATCTTGAGTTGGAACCACAACTAGACGCTTTAATCCCTAGAATTGCATGTTTGCTTTATTGACTTCTTATTTATCTTTGATTGTGTTGATTGCTCTTTGTGGTTAGTATTCACGAAGCTTACCGTTATCGACTTTGTTTCACCGAGTCCCTGTGATCGACCCCTGAAATTCCTTGCTTTTACTGCGATTGACCCGTACACTGCGGGTTCGCATCCTTGTTTTAAGCTTAAGTCTAGGGTTATAAATTTAAAGCTTGCACACACCGTTTGGAGCGAAAAAGTTTTTGGCGCCGTTGCCGGGGACTTGGTCTAGACCGAGCCGGTACGGTTGCTCTTGGGGCACTTGCCCCCGTGTCTTCTAACCACTCTACTTGAGTGACTTTTGCAGGTTCTTTCACAGGTTTATGCGAAGAACCCGTGCTGGGAAGGAAATCGTTCCTTACGATCCCGAACCAGAAAAGGCATACAAACGACGCTTGAAAGAAGCGAAGATGGCCCAACAAGACAACCGCGATCTTGAGGCCGAATTGAAAGAGGCGTTAGAACTGCTACGCCTCAACAAAGAAGAACTAAGGCGAGAGAAGGAAGAAACTCGCACCAAAACTGAAGCAATCGAAGCAGAAATGGCCGTCATTCGAGACCAAATTCTACTTCGACCGAGGGAAGACCCAGTTCCCGATGCTGGACCGAGGCAGGTCCCAGTTGCTGACCCTCGACCGAGGCAAGTTCCAGTACCTGACGCCCCGGCCGAGATACTTCCACCTCGGATGCCAGTCCGAGATGTTCTTCTTGCAGGAATCCCACAAACCCTAGGTCAAAGGATGGACCCTAATCAACAACTGAAGCGTCCAGGAGTGAACCTAGGAGATCCAGCGGATCATGACTACGAACTTCGACCGCAAGTTCTATCCATGATTCGCCAATGCCAATTCGGAGGTCTAGAGAAGGAATCACCACATCAACATCTTCAAAACTACGAGATCTTGATGGAAACCTTGCGACCTTCCAGAATTGAAAATAACAACTACAAGCTAAGACTTTTTTACTTTTCTTTAAAAGATAGAGCTCTTACTTGGTATCAATCTCTTCCTCCAGGAAAAATTAGCACATGGGAGGAGATGATTACGGAATTCTTGACCAAATTCTTTCCCCCCTCAAAGACAGCTGAAATGAGAGGGAAGATCAATGCTTTCATTATGAAGGACAAGGAGAGCTTGTCCAAATCTTAGGAGCGGTTCAAGGATATCCTTTTGGATTGCCCACATCATGGGATTCCAAAAATCGAGTTGTTAGAGATCTACTTCAAAGGACTGGACGGAAGCACCCAGTTCAATCTCCAACTACTCTCCGCCGGTACCTTCATGGACATGGCGATTAACGAGGCTTGGGATTTCATCGAGAAGCAAGCCTTGCACATGGAGAAATATACCCACCAAGGAGCTGAAGGTGGAGTTAAAAGAGTCAACTTTCAAGAGACTCAATCTAACAACAATCAACTCACGTCTTTGAAGAATGACGTGAAGCAATTGAAGGAACTCTTGGTTGCACAAACCAAGAAGGAAGAGCAAGGGCAAAGGAACAACAACAACAACGGGTACCGTAACAACAACAACAGTCCCCGAAACAACAACTACAACAACAACAATAGAGGATCCAATAGCAACAACTGGAGGGCGAACAACCAAAATCATGGTAAAATCATTTAAACTCCAACTCTAACGATTCCTCTAACCCTTTCCTCTCTTCTCCTTCTTCTTCTTCTTCTACTCCATTAAAGAGCCAAGGGCAAGGATCAAGTTCGTCTCAGCCGGAAAAGAAAGACGCAGTTCTGGAGGCTATCTTGATCAAGCTTAGTGCTATGGAGACTTATATGACTTCATTTTCGAGGGCCCAAAAGTCCTTCGAACAACAACTTGCAAGTAGGGCGAATGAAGCGCCAAGAGATCCAAGGAAGCTTCCAGCAAGGACGGAAAACAACCCTAAGGGCCAGTGCATGGCCATAACGACGAGGAGTGGACTCAAGACTGCAGATCCAGTACCTCGTTCGACGCAGACCACCTCGGTCCAGATCCAGTCGAAGAACACCTCGACCGAGATACCACCCGAGGCGGAGCAACAGAAAGTAGGAGGGACAACTGAAACTTATATTCCACCTCCTGCATACAAACCACCACTTCCATTCCCCCAGTCAAGGGCCAGAGCACATCTAGACAAGCACTTTGGTAAGTTCCTTGACTTGATGAATAAGATGCATATTAACATTCCTTTCCTTGATGCTATTCTAGGAATGCCCGCTTATGGGAAGTTCTTAAACGAGATCCTTTCAAGGAAAAGGAAATTGGAAGACTTTGGTGAAGTTAGGATGACATCTAAATCCTCGGAGCTTATTAAGATCATGAAAGAGAAGATGCCACCTAAATTAAGAGATCCCGGCTCATTTTGCATTCCCATTCAAGTTGGGGATGTCACTTGTGAAGCCCTTTGTGATCTAGGAGCCAGCGTGAGCATCATCCCGCTGGAGCTATGTATGAAGATCGGACTTGGAGAGCCCAAGCCGGTCAAGATTCGACTTTATATGGCGGATCGCTCCATTACCCATCCCGTGGGCATCTTGGAGGACGTTCCGGTCAAGTTAGGTAACTTCTATCTACCTATAGATTTTGTTGTACTTGACATTCCCGCAGATTATCCTGTTCCTATTATTCTCGGGAGGCCATTTCTAGCAACTTCGGGTTGCAACGTTGATTGTAAAAACGCCAAGTTGAAGTTCAACATTGGTGGTGACCAAGTGGAGTTTGCATTGCTTGCCGCAATGAAGGGAGAGCAACTCAGCGATGATATCTTCAACATCTATGATGAAGAAGAATCACGGGAATTGGTGAGCTCTATCCTTATTAATGATCCACTCGAAAGAGTTATAAGTTTTAGTTTAATAGAGGAAGGTATAGATGCTTCTTGTGATGCAGATATACGGAGTTTGAAGGCCCTGGAAGAAGATCCAGGAGCTAAAACTGAGACACTACTCCAGGAGACGAAGATCTCCAGTTTCGATTCCAGTTGCAGTACCTCGACCGAGGCACTTCCTGGACTGAGCGAGGCGACCGAAGAACATCTCGGTCAATGCCTCTGTGCCTCGACCGAGGTCGATGGCGAGATGATGTCAACTGAGGCTACTAAGAATAATAAACTTCTTACTCCTTTCTTTGGCATTCATCCTCAGTTGGTGGAACATTCCATCCACCAACTTTCTGATAAAAACGGACCTTGGTATGCTGATATTGTGAATTATCTTGTTTGCCAAGAAACACCACCCGGATTAACGTACTCTCAAAAGAAGAGATTCTTCAAAGAAGTACGACATTATTATTGGGACGAGCCGCTGCTATTCAAGCGCGGACCGGATGGGATGCTTCGAAGATGCATTCCGGAAGATGAAGTTAATAGCGTCATACGGCATTGCCATTCACTTCCTTGTGGAGGACATGCTAGCACCGATAAAACATGCGCTAAGGTATTGCGTTCCAGTTTCTTTTGGCCTACATTATTTAAAGATGTACAAGCTTTTGTTGTCTCTTGTGATGCATGCCAAAGAACAGGAAATTTATCAAGGAGGAACGAGATGCCACTTAATAACATCCAAGAGGTGGAAATCTTTGATGTATGGGGGATTGACTTCATGGGACCTTTCCCATCCTCCGGAGGAAACCTCTATATCCTTCTTGCTGTTGACTACGTCTCTAGATGGGTTGAAGCCATTGCCTCTCCCACTAATGACGCCAAGGTGGTTGTGAAGTTCCTGAACATGACTATCTTTCCACGGTTTGGAACTCCACGCATCATCATCAGCGATGGAGGAACGCACTTCATCAACCGGAAGTTCAAAGCACTTCTATCGAAGTATGGGGTAACCCACAAGGTATCAACTGCTTATCACCCTCAAACTAGTGGACAGGTCGAGATCTCGAATAGAGAAATCAAAGCAATTTTGGAGAAGACCGTCTCTAGAACGAGGAAGGATTGGTCCATGAAATTGGACGATGCTCTTTGGGCGTACAGGACCGCATTTAAGACTCCCATAGGTACCACCCCTTATAATTTGGTATATGGGAAGTCTTGCCATTTGCCCGTCAAATTGGAACACAAAGTGTATTGGGCGATCAAATGGTTGAACTTCGACATTAAGGAGGCCGGCGAGAAGCGACTTTTGGAGATCAACGAGCTGGAGGAGCTGCGTTTGAACGCTTATGAGAATGCCAAAATCTATAAGGAAAGAACAAAGAGATGGCATGACAAGCGTATCATCCCAAAGGAGCTTAACGAAGGAGACTTAGTTCTACTCTTCAACTCCCGCCTCCGCCTTTTTCCAGGTAAGTTAAAATCTAGATGGACCGGACCTTATGTTGTGAAACATGTTTTTCCTCATGGTGTAGTTGAGATATGGGGCGAAACTAGCGGAAGCTTCAAGGTCAACGGTCATAGACTTAAGAAGTACCAACCGGAGACTCCGGTTGAGGAGGTTGCACCAATATACCTCATTTGAGACGCATTATGGTCCAGCTAGCGACCTTAAACCAAGCGCTTCTTGGGAGGCAACCCAAGGTATTGCTTTCTTTTCCCGTTTTCTAGTCTAGCTTAGATAGTTTGCTTTTGCTTTGTTTTGTTTGTTTTTGGCGTCCTAGACAGATGACATGAGACATCTAAGGAAGGAGCATAACTGGAAGTACAGAATGATCGAGAATTCGAGAAGACGAAGTTTGACTGAGACACCTCGGTCCAGTCGAGGCCACCTCGACCGAGTTGATTCTTGAGCAACCGAGGCGACTAGGGTTTTTGCAGAACCACCTCGGTCCGGTCGAGACCATCTCGACCGAGGTGACATCAGTTCCAGGAACAGTATAAAAGGGGGAAAAGATTATCTTCCATCTAGTTTTTAGGTTAGCTCATCGTATCTTCAGTGAGACACTTCTGGCGCGTACTGAGACGCCCCAGAAGGTCCGACAGGGGGAGCTTTTCGGTCTGTACTGTATGGTGACAGGAGGATTCCCCGACTTTGGCTTGATGTTGGCAGAGGATCTGCACAAGATCAAGGCCAAGGGGAAGGGAGATATCTGCTGTGGAGGGATCGTGACACACATTGCCAGATATCAGGACATGGACCTCAGTGCCTGTACGATGTTGGCGGCTCCGAAGCCGCTTGGATTGCAGGAGATGATCACTCGGAGGACTCTGGTTCCCCGAGGTCTGACCACTCCATATGTTGCTATGCCGTGGGAGCTGACTGCACCACAGGGCATCAGGTGGTCTGCCCAGTTCACCGTTTATGACCCGCACTATTGGCAGACCGTCTGGGCTCCACTGATGGAGGATCATAGGGAGACAGCAGCTGCCCCAGCTGAGGATGAGGAGGAGGACGACGAGGAGACAGTGGATGAGAGAGATGGTGGAGTCCCGATGGATACAGGGACAGATACTGCAGGTACGAGCGCGCCGCCGATCATAGATCTGGATGATGATGAGACTAAGCCTGCACCAGCTGAGACTTCTCCAGTTAGGCCTGCTAGACGCAGGAGGCGCAGAGTGAGAGATCCAGATGCTCACAGACGGATCGATGACCTGACGGACCAGGTTATTGATTCGTATGCTGCTTTGTCGCTGGATATCCGCGAGATGCAGGAGCGGCAGCATTATCAGCACATCATGGCCCGGCTTCAGTTCGAGCGTATCATGGGTCATCCATTCGACCCGACTCAGTATCCATACGTGCCACCACCACCACCACCAGATCGCGACTATTGATGAGCTGCAGGACTTTCTTTATTATATTTTTATGCAGTTCAGCTATTTATCCGGTGAGTACTCTTATTTTAGACTTATATTGACCCACTGGGACAGTGTGTCCCAAGTATGGGATATTGATGTATTTATTTGATGACTTCGATGTATGACTCATATTCCTAGCGGGTCATGGTATGTGCATCAAGGGTTTGATGCATCTCAAGAAATTGATGATTGCGGATTTCCTAGGCTTCGGTTATTGTGCACCTCTGTCCATGCATCCCAAAAATTAAAGTAAAAAAGAAAAAAATGTGAAATAAGCGAAGCTTATTGGTGGAAGATGTTACAAGTCAAGTGAAAGTGAAGTTCATCCTTTTCCCGGATTCTAGCACCACATTACCTTACATACATCCCTACCCTACACGTTTCTTGACCTTTTCTTTTGGGAAGCCCTTGAGACCTTGAGCTTGTTGATTGACTTAGTGGTTTAAACTGGATTATACATGATTAATTTTGATAATTATGACTTATTATGCATTCTATGATTTTATGCAAAGATGAACAACTTTTCTATATTTATAAAATGTTTTGATCATGTTTGGATTTTAAATTCCATGTATTCTCTTAGAGTGATCTATGATTGTAGCACACCATAAAAATGTTTTTGAAAGACTTTTCATTGATTTTTTATGACTTATAATCCATTTTATCTTGTCTTCTATATGCGGAACTTGCTTAGGGACAAGCAAGGGCTAAGTATGGGGTATTTTGATAGCATGAATTATAGTCTATATTTTGGGGTTTGTTTGGACGTTTTATCTTTCATAATCTACATGATTGCATGAATATTATGTGATTATATTACCATTTCATCTACCTTTGCGAGAATCGAGGTCTACACCTAGTTTTGTTGTAATTGTAGGTAAAATGGCACGTTTTGCATCGAAAAGGAGCAAAAGGAGCTATGGAGTCATCGGAGCTACATTGAGGAACGTAAGGAACCATCCAGGAAGCATAGCCATGGATTAAAGATTCACTTTGGACCAGTTTTGAGAGATTTCACATTCAGTTGTGATTCACCTCGGTTGACCAGAGATTCATCTCGACCGAGGTGAGACGCCGACTCGACCGAGGCGAACACCTAGGACGCGGCGAGAATATTTTATTCTTGGCTGAGATCTTTTATCTTTGGAAAGTGATCTTATATTTTTGGGCTTGGCTCCTGGAAGGAAGAAGATCTTATATTTTACCTATTTTTATGGGAAGAGATCTTTCTAAGATATCTTATCTTTGGAGGGTTATTTTCCTATAAAAAGGGTTGGATTTCCACGAATCCAAGATCTCGCATACAATCCGCTTACACCGAAACATCCTGCATACAGCCAGCATACATCGCGGCGGCATACTCCAGTTAGGGAGTTTTGAAGAACCTTTTTGAAGGTTGAAGGAAGATTGAAGATCATAGCTTTTATAGCTTTTGGAGGGTTTTGTAAGATTGTCTTTGATTCCCTTCCTTGTTGTCTTCTCTTGTTGGATATATATCCAAGGAACGCTTTTGTTGTGATATTTGATTCAGATATTGAAGTCTTTTCATTGAATTCTTCTTGTTCAAATATTCACCTTCTTCCCATATATTTGATTAATACTTTCATAATGATGATGAGTGGCTAACTTCCTTGTGTGATTCTAGGGTGATTGGCTGAAGGTTGTGGGAAAAACAATGATAGAATAATCTTAGATTCCAGTAGGACCTTGAAAGTTCGAGTCTTTAACCTTAACCCTAAGCATCTCGTTCAGTCGATGAACATCTCGGCCGGGGTGGAATTTGGCTGACCGATGTGACTTATCTGATCCTAAACTGAGAGTTAAGTGTTAGAGTTTGCCAAATCCTATTCTTATTACACCTTTCCTGGTTCAATGCAAGCTTAGGATGAGACTTACCCGGTAATTCCTTAGTTTGTGTACCAACGATCATAAGTGTAGGTAATAAAGGTTTATCCTTTATTGGGGTTTGAGTGTGCTTCCTTCCCATCTTTGTGAGTTAGCCTGAGACTTACCCGGTAAAGGTTGATTCTATTCCCTTAGATGATGTGTTAGTTTGAGGTTATAGTTCTTTATCTTGATTCCTTGAGACTTACCCGGTAATAGGAGTTACGGTTTAGGATTAGTGAGTAGTGAGACTTACCCGGTGATCTATTCCACTTTAGTAACATCTTCCCCATGCAAAAACCTCAGCTTTGTCCGCTTATCTTTAGATCTTGAGTTGGAACCACAACTAGACGCTTTAATCCCTAGAATTGCATGTTTGCTTTATTGACTTCTTATTCATCTTTGATTGTGTTGATTGCTCTTTGTGGTTAGTATTTACGAAGCTTACCGTTATCGACTTTGTTTCACCGAGTCCCTGTGATCGACCCCTGGAATTCCTTGCTTTTACTACGATTGACCCGTACACTGCGGGTTCGCATCCTTGTTTTAAGCTTAAGTCTAGGGTTATAAATTTAAAGCTTGCACACACCGTTTGGAGCGAACACCTCTCTAGCATTTGGTCAATGAAGGGAAGGGGGAAGTGATCTTTCCTAGAGGCCATGTTAAGCTTCCTATAATCAATGCACATCCTTCATCCCGTAACCGTCCTAGTTGGGATTAGTTCATTGTTTTCATTAGTCACTACGGTCATCCCACCCTTCTTAGGAACTACATGAACGGGACTAACCCACCTACTATCCGAGATAGGGTAGATTATCCCCGCATCTAGCAACTTAATGATTTCCTTTTTGACTACCTCTTTCATTATAGGATTCAATCTTCTTTGATGTTCAATAGAGGGTTTGTGATTATCTTCCATCAATATCTTATGCATGCACAAAGAAGGTTTAATGTCAACCAAATCATCAATAGTATAGCCAATGGCTTTCCTATGCAATCTTAGCTCATGCAACAACTTAGCAAGTTCATCATCACTCAAGCATGCATTCACAATCACCGGATATGTTGAATTATCACCAAGAAAAGCATACTTCAAATGAGAGGGAAGGGGTTTGAGTTCAAGTTTAGGAGGACCTTTATCGATTGGAGACGATCCAAATAACGTTGGATGAGATGAATCCAAAGCAAATGAAGACCCTTCAAGGCTCCTTGAAGCTTGATCATCAATGAGGTCAGATTCTGGGGGAACCACGGTTGGAACCACGGTTGGCTCCACTTCCACGGCCGTGGACCTTGCCTGGCTCGTTTGTTGAGGCTTTACAAAGAGTTCTACGGCCGTGGAACCACTTCCACGCCCGTGGAACTTGCAGCTGTTCAGCATGTCTTCGTGAACCTCAAATCCAACTCTTGTCTCCTTTTCTAGTGCTTCCAAGGCCTTGATTTCTTCATTGCAAGCCTCCTCAACACCTTCCTCCATCATACTTAAGGTAAGAACCTTCTCTAAGGGATCCTTGATCAAGATCGAGCTCACAACTTCTCTAGAATCCTCTTGCTCGACTATGTTGAAGACATCCTCATCAAGGGTTGGCCCTTTCATCATTGTGGACAACTTGAACTTGATGTTCTCTTCTCCAATGTTGAAGGGGAGAGTCCCATTCTTGCAATCCACTAGGCATCCGGAGGTAGCTAGGAAGGGTCTTCCTAAGATGATGGGAACTGGATAGTCCGCCGGAATATCCAAGACAACAAAATCAATTGGCACATAGAATCCTCCTAGTTGCACCGGAATGTCCTCTAAGATCCCAACCGGGTGAGTGATAGAACGGTCCGCCATATAAAGGGTCATCTTGACCGGTTTCGGCTCTCCTAGCCCAACCTTGTTGCAAAGTGCAAGCGGTATGATGCTTACACTTGCTCCAAGATCACAAAGGGCCTCATACTTCACATCTCCCACTCTAATTGGGACACAAAAGGAACCCGGATCTCTTAGCTTGGGAGGCATCTCCTCCTTCATTGTTTGGATAAATTCCGAGGACCTCTTTGTCATTCTTATTTCCCCATACTCCTCCAACTTCCTTTTGTTGGAGAGTATCTCCTTCAAGAACTTGCCATATGCCGGCATTCCTAAAATAGCATCCATGAACGGAATGTTAATATGCAATTTAGACATTAGTTCAAGGAATTTACCAAAGTGATTGTCCAAGCGAGCTCTTGCTCGTGATTGTGGGAACGGTAGTGGTGGTTTGTATGGAGGCGGTGCCACATAGGTTGGCTCTATATCCTTGCGCTTGCCTCCATCTTCTTACAATTTATCCTCTTCTACCACTACTTGCTTCCCCTTGGCATTGTCCTTGGGCAAAGGATCCTTCATACTCAACCCGCTCCTTGTAGTAATGGCCAACACTTGGCCTCTTGGGTTGTCTTCGGTCCTTCCGGGAAGCTTTCCCGGATCTCTATGGGCTTCACCCGCCTTTTGGAACACTTGTGCTTCCAACACCTTTTGAGCCTTGGAAATAGAAGTCACCGTGCTCTCAAGACCACTCAACCTTCCAAGCAATTGCTCAAACATCATTTCGGTTCTATCCGTTGGAGGTTGAGTAAATCCGGGTGGAGGTTCTTGTGAAGCTTTTGGTGGTGGAGTTGTGCTTGTGGAAGCGGGAGGGTTCAAGGCTCCATCTGGGTTAGAATAAGAGAACCCGGGATGGTTGTGGTTGGGCCGGTAATTGTTGAATTGCCGGTTGTTGTTGAAGTTCCTTGGGCCTTGATAGTTGTTGTAGTTGCCCCTTCCCATGTAATTGACATCGTCCTCCTTGGAAGATAAGTTAGCTTGTGGAAGCACTTGAGGAGTTGCTTGGTTCTTCAAAGTTGTAGCACACAACTCTCTCAAAGACTTCAATTCATTGTTGATGGCGTCAAGGTTGAAATTGCTCATGGTGACTTCACTCACCTCATATGCTCCCGCCTTTCTCCCTTCACTCTTCCTATGGGAGTACTTCTCAATCACTAGAGCTTGCTTCTCCACAAACTCCCAAGCATCATCTACATTCTTCTCCATGAAAGTCCCACCGGAAAGAGATTGAAGCTTGAATTGGCTATCTTCATCAAGTCCTTTGAAATAGATCTCCAATAGCTCAATTTTCGGTATGCCATGGTGTGGACAATCTAGGAGAAGATCTTTGAACCTCTCCCAAGACTTGAATAAACTCTCTCTATCCTTCATCACGAAGGCATTGATCTTCCCTCTTAACTCGGTAGTCTTGGAAGGTGAGAAGAACTTAGTCAAAAACTCGGTTGTCATCTCCTCCCAAGTACCAACTCGCCCTTGTGGAATAGATTGATACCAAGCTAAGGCTTTGTCCTTAAGAGAGAAGGAAAAAGCCCTAAGCTTATGGTTGTTGCTCTCCAATCTTGGCGGTCTAAGAGTCTCCATCAAGATCTCATAATTCATCAAGTGTTGATGAGGAGACTCTCCTTCCATCCCTCCAAATTGATTATGCCGGATCATTTGTAGAACTTGAGGGCGGAGCTCGTAGTTGTAGGTTGCGGGATCTCCTAAGTTCACACCCGGACGGTGTGCTCTTTGTGCCGGATCCATACGTCTCCCTAATGTTTGTGGCTCTTCAATAGCAATGGGGACAACCCTAACATTCGCCGCCGGCTGCGGTTGTGGTGGTGGAGGAGGTGGAGGTTGTTGACGATTAAGCTCTCCTTGTACAAGGGCTTGCCTAATCTCATCAATCTCCCTCCTAGTTGCTTCTTGCCTCTCATTGGCAAGTCTCCTTTCTTCCTCCAAGAGCTCATCTCTTAGCCTAATTTGCTCTAAGGCTTCATCCAACTCAGCTTGGAGATCTCTTCCGGCCATCTCTTTTCCCTTTTTAATGTTCTTGGATCTAGATCTAAGGGTTTTCTCCGGTTCGGGATCGAATGGAGCTAAATCCTTGCCACGAGATCTTCGCATACACCTAAAAAGTAAGAGATGTCCTGAAAAGCAAAGACACAAATCAAAGAGAGATCAAAAGCAACAAGAAAGATCTACACTATAAACAATCACAAAATAGACTCGATCTAGACCTAGTCCCCGGCAACGGCGCCAAAAACTTGTTACGCTAGGAAATAGCACAAAAAGCTTTAAATTTATATTCTCGTTATATTTATCCTAACTCCTAGCGAACCCGCAGTGTACGGGACGTTTGTAGTAGGGATAGTATTCCGAGGTCGAACACAAAGACTAAGGTGAGATTGATTCGATTTATGATTAAGTTTAGTGAAGATCTAGGTTAAGAAAAGAGAAGGGAATAAAGAAACGAAAATCTAAATGTTTTTGGTGGGTTTTTAGGTGATCAATCAAAGAACACTAAGCATGCAAAATAGACAAATCAACTATGCTAACAAATCAACACAAACAAACAAGCTAAAACGAGATATAGATCAAAGAAAGAAAAGCGGATTCTAGGGGTTGGAAATTCCGGTTATGGCATAGGACTCAAGCTATCTAATCATTCCTTGGATTAACTATGATATGTTGGGAGTAAGTGTTTCTAGATTGGGATCAATCACCGGGTAGGTCTCATGGTCCACTAATCCATCCCTAAGATCTCATCACCGGGTAAGTCTCTAAGAACCTAAGGGGCGGAATTCTACACAAACCGGATTGTCACCTAGAGATCTAACATATCCTTACCGGGTAAGTCTCGAAAGGGTTAGTCCTAAGCAACTATCCTAGCACACTTAGTCCAATGGCGGCTTATGAGGCTCACCACTACCTAGGGTTTGTCATCTTTGGAATCTAAGAGTAAGAATCACCGGGTAGGTCTCTTCTAACACTTAGTTGCTAACACTAGGTCACCCTAGGGTAGATTTAACTCAACAAACTCTAGGATTTCAACATTCTAACTAACTAAAGCTAGATCCATCGAACCAGGGAGAATTAAGGTTCGTTCTACCAAGTCCACGGTCGTGGTTTGGCAAGAACAATCCGTGGACTTCAACAGAGGCTACGTCCAACTAAGTGACTCATCCGAGGGCAAATATAAGTCCATCCTATCATAGTCCTAGCCATAACCAGCCTTTCCTTACCCTAGAATCACATCTATTTAGCCTACAACATTCATCATAGCAATCGAAATCATCAAACATAAAATCATGGCTTCCATTTGCAAGATAATGAAGAGAAAGAGATGAACAAGTGAAGTAAACAAAACCAAGCTGAAAATGGAATTAGAATGACTCACAACCCTTCTTAAAGAAGGTTTAAATGGTTCATACAACTCTAGAAATCGATTCCGAAATTCTTCACTACAAAAGCTATCAAGGTCTATCAATGGTGTGCTCTTCTTCTCCTCTCTAATGGAGCTCTTCTTCAATGGTAGCTTCCTTCTACCTTCTCCTCCAAAGAATCTTCTTGTTGAGAGTATTGTTGTGTGTGTAGAGTGATGGGAGAATACCCAATTGAAAGATGCTAGATGGAAGATGCCTTCTCAGCCAATGCAGGACCACTTTTATACTACAACTTTACAAGAGCTGTCCAAGAGATCGTGGCACAGCTGTCACGAAAACCTGACAAGAACCACGGTTGGTTCCACGGCCGTGGACCTTCAGTGAACCGTGGTTTGGTGCTTCAGCTTCGCTTTTGATCATTAAGCTTCGGTTTGGTGCATGGCTTGTGTTGGCAAGGTTCCATGAGTCCTCCTTAGCCTCTAGTTTGCATCCTAATGAGTCCGAGGGTGTGTCATCTTGATAAACGATCCTCAAACGTATCGATTTAGCTCCTAAATCTCCCAAAATACCTACAAAGCAATGCACAAGTCCGTGTAGACGTCTATCTCGGCAAAATACGTGAATTGAGTGCAAACGTCATGAACTAGTGCTAAACCATGCATGAATGAGTGAGAAATCTATCTAATGATTACCTAAACCTAAGTCATAAATCGTGTTATCAATAACGGTGCAAGATTAAGGATTGGAAAAAGGTAACGTATTAACAAAGTCATGGCAATGCAAAGTATACAACACTCTATGTCATCTTATACTTTCATTAACAATCTTATGCATAACATACTTCCTTTGGTAATCTAACAATGCCACAACTTGAGCATGCACTGCATAAAACTCAGGTTTTGTGTATTGAGTTAAAAGGCACATCAGAAGATAGATTACTAGGACATTGTACTAAAGAACAATTCAAAAATGAATACAACAACTTAGGGTCATACCTGTCATATTCAAGAGAATATTCTTCCATGCTTATATCTATGTCATGCTTATCATCATCAACTTTAGTCATCAAATTAAATTCCGATAACTCCAAAGGATCACTCGTAGGAACAAGAGTTTTAGAATCACTAACCTCTATAGTTTGAATTGTAACGCTCCGATTTTTAGGCGCGTTTGCGATATTTATCTTACCGGCTTTTAATGATATTTTATTAGCTTAAATATTTTTAAAAGGTATTTTAATGGCGTAAAGTATTTATTCTCGAGTATATTTATATTATGGACACGTTCCTACATCCCGTATTTTATTTTGGACAAAATTCGGAAAATTTTATGTTCCAGAAATCCCGTTCCGGTTCGTTTTGATCGAGTTTATTATATTTCCGTTACTATTTTATTATTTGTTTTATTCCTACCCTGCTGCACCATAGCCGCCCAAGCTGCTAGCTAGCCCGACTCCTGGATCTCACCTGCTTTCCCTCTGTGCAACTCCTTCGCAACACAATCTACCACATCTCTCTCAGTAAGAGCATCTGCATCACAGAACTTCCAAGTTTCTTTAGCAATTAAAAAATTAAAATTAAAAATAAATGTCAGATTAGGAGAAAGAATCGATGCAATTAGTGAAGATAAATTTCTCTGCACAGATACTCATCATGACAGATTCCTGCCCACTTCACACAAAAAAGAAAATTTTAATATATTTTTTTTATTTTGCCCAAATGGAATATAACTTGTTGTTGGTTATATTTATACTTTAAAAAAATTTTGATGAATTCTGGGATAAATTTTGATGAATTTTAGGATGAAATAGAGAAGTTTTTCAATTATTTTGTGGATAAAAAATAAAAGATTTAGATTAGAAATTTCTTGAGAAATTTTGGGAAGAAGATGCTCTAAATCTCCTCACTCACTCACTCCACTTCACCTTCCCTGTTGAACCACCAATGAACCATCTCCCTCTCCAGTCATCTCTTCTTCTCTATTTCTGCACCATCCCGATTTGGAACCTCCCCCTTTCCCTCCTCACGCGTCCCCTGCTTTGGACCACCTCACCGGGAGCCTTGCTCCCCTTCGTCCACCCCAGGAGCAACCCTTCCCTCTTGGCTACAACTCAACCTCACGCTTCGAGCCTCACCTCCGGGCTCTCCTCTGGAAAGGCGCAACAGCAACAGCAGATCCCCATCTCTCTTTCCTTCGGTCACGCCGTGAAGAAGCCCGCTTCGCCGCCGGAGAGCTCGCGTTGGTCGCCGATTAAAGAACTGCCATCAGAGCCGCCGTTTCCAGCCTCTACCCTTGCCTGTGCAGCCCTCAATCGCCACCTGTGCAGCACTCAACCGCCTCCTGCGCAACCAGCACTTGCCTTGTGTTGTTTTCCCTCGCCAGCCCTAGCGCCGGAGCCTGCAGCCGCCGCGAACAACCCCGCAGGACCGCCGCCTTGCCTCGCCGCTACTGGAGCCTTGCCGGAGCCTTGGCCGCCGCCGGTGCAGCCTCCCTCCTCTGCCATTGCTTGATGTCCTCCTCCGTGCCATTTGCAAATTGCAACTGTAGGGTTAAAAAGAAAGGGATAATTTGACATACTAGGCTTTTTTGAGTTTTTGTTTAAGAAAGTGTACCCCAAGTTTTTTACCACTTTCATTTAATAGTAGGTAAAAATTATTAACCCTTCTATTTAGAAAGAAATAATAAATGATATTTGTTATTTGTAATATAAGTATAAGTTTTAAATTTTAATACTGAATTTGTTTTTTTATTTATTATTTTTCTTGTTTTTTTTTATTATTTCTTTTTTATTTTCTGACTAAATTTCTCATACCGGAATTTCTCATACCAGAATTTCACATACCAGAATTTTTATACCAGAAATTTCATACCAGAAATTTCATACCATAAATTTCACACCAAAAATTTCATACCAGAAATTATCATACGAAAAGTTCGTACCAGAAATTTCATACCATAATTTTTCATACCATAATTTAAATACCAGAAATTTCATACCATAAATTTCATACCAGAAGTTTCATACCATAAAATTACATACCATAAAATTACATACCATAAAATTAGATTTTATCATACCAGAATTTTTTACACTAGATTTTCATACCATAAAACTACATACCATAAAGTTACATACCATAAAATTACATTTTGTCATACCAGAATTTTGTTACACCGGATTTTCATACCACAAAATTACATACCATAAAACTGCATACCATAAAACTACATACCAAAAATTTTTCATACCAAAAAACTCATAACAAAATTTTCTGGTAAGAATTTTACATACCAAAAAATTCTGGTATGAGTTTTTTGGTATGAATTTCATACCAGAAATTCGTACTAGAAATTCTGGTATGAAATTCATACCTAAAAACTCGTACCAGAAAATTCACAAAATTTTCTGGTAAGAATTTTACATACCAGAAATTAGCAGATTATCATGAGAAAGCACAAACAAATTCCAGTACCAGAATTTTACTCCTATACGAGCTTTTCAAAAATAACCAAAACAAGCAATGAGCTTTACACATTCGTACATGCCTACACAGCACAAGAAACCAGAACACCCAAACAAGCAATGAGATGTAACACACATTCGTACATACCTACACAGCACAAGACTCCAATCGTTATAAACACCTACTATAATTCAAATCCCCCTCTTCCTCCTGCACACTATGCTTAATTTTCACTTTCTGTAGATTCCTCAATTTCAATTATCCCATTTATCCGCGTTTCATACGGCCGCCGTCCAATCCTTCAATTACGCGTCTCCGACTTTATATACGTATATGTTTGTATAGTATTGAATTGTACCTTCCTAGCCTCTTGGCAAAAGAGGACTTGTTGTTTATCTTTCCAAGAGTCAAGACTCTGAATTGCAGTATTCTTAATGTCATTAAGAAACTCAGGTTTGGCTTTGATAGTGCTGACGAGCGAGACGGCGACATTCCTTAGCCTCTTATGAGTGTCACCAACAGTCACAAGCATGGAGAACTTGCCAAGGATGCCATGAATGGGCTTTGGATAGCTGCACTGGAAAAGCTTGTCTTCATTCTGAAGGATGAAGTAATTGAGCTCTTGGTCACAGGAAACCACTGTTGGAGAGAGGAACAAATGAGATTTGAACACTTTCCCATACCTGAAAAATAAACAATATAATCATCAGAAGAACATAAAAAAAATTTCAAAATTTTCGACCCATCTGATATTTTTTGTGTAAATTACTGATGTGTTTGCTACCCATCAGTAAAACGCAGCCCTAAGTTTCCGATCTCTGTACCCAACTATGACGCTTGGATCTCCGACGCCGCCTTCTCCTCAGGCTCCCTCCAGCTCCGCCGCGATCGTCTCCTCCGCGCTCTTGGCGTCTCCTCCGACCGGAAACCCTCCCTTTCCGGCAATAATAACGACTTCGATATCTCCCGATCTGTTTCCTACGATCACCTGATCTGTTTTCACAACCTGGAAGGCCTTGGGAGGAGCGGCGACATGGCATTCCGTCTCTTCGTCTTCCATTGAATTTAGGTTCTCCTTGACATTTGCGGCTACCAGAGAGAGGGAAGAGAGAAGAGGATAGGATATTTAGGGTTTACGGTTAAAAAAGAAGTTGGGGGTACATTTACTAACTCAAAAATACTAAAAAGCCTATTTACTAATCTAATTCTCAAAACAGCCTACTTACCTAATTAGCCCAAAAAGAAAAGCCTTTACATTTAATTAAATCGGGCCCCCTCTATTTTGGTATAATTGCAAAATGTGCCCTGCCTTTATAATTACAGATTTGGCCCATCTTTTATTATTGCAAATTTGTACTCAGGTTATGAAATGTAGCAATTATGCCCTCCTGCACATTTTATTTACATCATGAGGCCCAAATATTTATTTGCGGTTTATAACCCTCATTTACAAGATTGTATAGTTTGCCTGAAAAATGGTTGAACGCTTTTGTTTATCCTTGGCTTTGAGAACGAGTTTTATCATTGGGTTTATGATGTTGTTTAGATTGCCCGGAAAATATAATTACGGATTTTATATTCGGTTTATGGCTCAATTATAATTTCGGTTTACGACCAAGTGGTTTAAATTTCATATTTTCGCCCGGAAGGGTTTAACGAGTTTTAACGCTAGCTTTTGAAAACGGGTTTTTCTTAGATTTTTTTATATTATATATTCCGTTCAAGTTTAGCGTGTGAGCTAAACTTGTTTAGTTTAGGTGTTAGGTTCGGAAACGACCCCGATAATGGCCTAACGAATTCGCATTCGACATTCGTAGATCGTCTTCCGTCTTCGACCTCGTGTGAGTACCTTTCTCGATTTAGTTATGTTTAGTATTAGTATCATGCTAGGTTGGATAATCTAGCATAACTTCGAGTGAATGTCAAGTAGTGGCTTTGGACCTTAGGTGAGTTTTGAGGATTTATGATTAGGTATGTCGATGGGTCGGATATGGGTCTGGGAGTACCATATTCATCCTCATCCCCGTTTAGTATAATGCCCCCCGTCCCCATACCCATTCCCGTTCGGGTATTGAAAATTGTCCCCATCCCTGTCGGATATTCGTCCCCATCGGGGAATCCCCGTCCCCGTTTAATTTTTCCCATTTTAAAGTTTTAGAAGTTTTCCCTACAAAATTCCCCATCTATGTCGGATATTCGTCCCCATCGGAGAATTCTCCGTCTCCATATTTTTGTCCTCAAGTGTATTTAGATTTTTCGAATATTTTTTAAACATAGTAGATGTGGCTAAATCAAATCCTTATTATGGATTTAAATGATGATTTGACATGGATAATCATTGTGGCATGTATTCAATACTAATTCTCAATGCAACATATACTACAATATATGAAGTGGTGATTCTGTTATGTATATATGCTCATCCCTGTAGGTAGTAGGTACGCAACGTGCACCCCAGCACCTTGATAGCCAAAGCATTCCTAACAATTGTTAACAATTGCTTTTGCAATTTACTCTAAGGAAGGGAATATTTTGTTGCAGTGTTGCACCCCTTCATCAAATTCAACGCATTTTAATTATTTTCAATCACCACTATCTAATCTCATGAAAAAAGAACAAACCTTAGAAACCTACAAATAAAACCAATAACAATAGAAAAAGAACTATTCATAAGTGCAAAATCAAAATATGTGGGAATTCAATGTCTAATCTCATGAAAAATAACAGACTCTAAAAACCTACAAATAAAACCAATAATAGTAGAAAGAACAATTCATAATTGTTCTCAACCATCACTACCACAAACACCATTAACATGCCCACCATAATAGGTTAGCACTTACTTCACTTAGCATTAGCATAATTTACACATGTAATAATCATACAAAAATATAACCTTAAAACATTTTTTAAATACATTTTTGTGCAAGTAGGATTGTATGAATGAATATGATACTCTTAATTCTTAGAAGTATAAAAGTGTATATAGTTTGAAATTTAAAAATCATCGGGAATTTAAATTAAAACACAGTTTCTGAATTAAATTTCGATTAAACTTGAAATTACAATGAAAGTCTAAAATAAACACAATTTTTTTGGATTCCCCGTCGGATTCCCCACCGAGTTCCCCGTCGGGTTCTCCGTCGGATTCCCCACTGAGTTCCCCGTCGGGTTCCCCGTCGGATTCCCCACCGAGTTCCCCGTCGGGTTCGGGTTCGGGTTTGGATCGGGGAGCGGGGCGAATACGCCTATCTTTATCCCCGTCCCCATACCCAAGCGAGGAATCAATTTTTAACCCATCCCCGTACCCGTACCCGTTTAAAATCCCCATCCCCATCCCCATGACGGGTAATACCCGCGAATTTTGGGGAATCCCCAACCCATTGACACCCCTATTTATGATCGCTATAAGGCTTGAGGTGTTGATGTTATCTTGTGAGAATTGTAGGGCGTTGAGTGTTTGGGTTGATCTTGTGAGCTTATGAGGATTGAGATTATGGTTGTATGATCTTGTTGAGATTGTGGAGTCTAGGACGAGAGTATCCTAGCATGTAGCATGTGTTGTGATGGTTATGACCTTATGAGATCGTGAGGATTAGGAGTCGTTATCATATCATGGTTATAGTTTATGATCTTGCGAGATCATTGGGACTAGAAGTCTAAGGACTTCTAGCATGTTAGAGAGATGTTGATCGTGTGTCTTTTGACAGGCGTTGAGTGTCTTCCTTCGGGAAGCTGAGAGCGGGATATAACGGGATTATCTTTGGGACGAAGTAAGTCTCCGGACTTGCTTAGCTCGTATTCCTTGTATTAGCATTGATGTGTGTTTGGTGGTGTGTGTTTATTGTTTATTGTTTATAACAACTAAACCGGAATTAGGATTACCGACCTTTATATTATTTTGGCTCAAGTGTATGATAACGGGCGGTGACAACTTGCCTAGCTCCCGCGAGAGCTAGGAGGTTCTCGGCGACTATTCGTGCTGGTAGACGGTCGGATGCATCAGTACCATTCCCGGTAAGTATGGACCGAGCCAAGTTTTGGTGACTCTCGTGTCACAACAGAAGTTGAATTAGAACGGGATACGACTTAATAATAATAAAGATAAGAAACCGGATTGGTGTGCTTTTAAGTATGCTGTGTGCTTGTTGTGTTCTACTTGTGTATGTGCCTTTCCCATTAATTCTAATGCTTCGAATATGAGCTAACGGTTTTATACCGATTGTTGTAGATTGCCTTGCAGGTTAGGAATGCGGCCGAGAGATCCGGAAGAGTGGGCAGCCGGGGACCGTACATTTTAGGAAGGGTTTTTGAATGGAGTTGAGTTGTGTTTTGTCCTTCGATTGTTGTGTTTTGTATGTCGTGTATTTGACGTTCGGTTTTTGTGTTGTATCTCGGCTGAAGTCTTTTGTTGTTTTCCCTCGGGTTTCTTATCATTTGCATTAAAAGGAATTTTGATTTTGCCTTTATTTGTGCCATGTTGGAAATGTCCGGTGAAATTGTTGTCAAGCTAAGGGTCGGGACCCATTGTGAGGTCTCAACCCGTAGCGCCCCGAGTCCCGTGGATTCGGTGTGTTACATGAATAACCTCCATTGATGATTTCTCCTTTTAGGAATGGAGAATTTTTTATTGTAATGCGCTCAACTATTTATGCATTTATGCCACTCATTTCGGATCTTCTCTACAGGTTCATCAACCTTAATTGAAGATTGTCGGGGCTGGATGACTGGTGAAACCTCCCTTGATGAAAACTCCTCTACTTTTGCAAATCTCGAGTGAAATATCGGTTGAATGGGGCCGAGATTTTGGGTTGTTGACCGAGATTGTTGTTGCTCCATGAACTTGTATTTTCAACGTTGGATCTAGTTGTTGGTCTTCTTCCGTTGATTATTCTTTCAATTTCTATGATCACCTGTAGTGGATTTGTCATAGAATAATAAGAATATAACTCAAGTTCATTCATTATAGTAGGATGCAAAATACGTAAATAACGTTCCATCATTGCTTCCTCATCCTCTATAACGTTGGCCTTCACCATTGTCATTCGCATGGTTGTGTAAACCTCTTTTACACTCCTAGAACCTTGTTTTAAGTTCTCCAAGCTTTTCCTTAGTTCCTTAGCATAATGTGGGAGCAAAAATCTTGCTCTCATTACTGCCTTCATTTGCCTTCATGTACAGATGTCTGGGTCTAACATGCATAATCTCCTTTTCTGACAAGCTGATTCCACCACTCTAAGGTGTATCCTTGGAATTCAAATGCAACAAGTTGGACCTTCCTTCTCTCACCAATTTGATGGAAAGACCAAAAATTTTCAACTCTAGTCTCCCATTCCATAAAAACGTCCAGATTGCTTCTTCCATCGAAACTAGGTATCTGTCGTTTAGGATAGTTCCTCCATATGTTCCTCTCGTCCTCAAGTTCCTAAAAGTTATCAAATTGCGGTACATTAAACATATTATAATGTTGACTTGAATATCTCATACCTTGCTCATGTTGAATTCTTGGGAATGATTCACTGTATGAAACACGGGAACGCCCATCATCCTCATTCATTTATCAATCCATTTTTATTATAAAATTTGTTAGTTCAAAGCTTGTATAATATTAGTTCATATGGTATGTTTAATTTTTTCATGGAATATTGAATTTTTGGTAGGTATTTTTTTTATAAAAAAAATCATAGTATCATGTATTTTAATCTTTAATAGTATTATTATAGAATTTTTATTAGTTCAAACATTGTCTCACATTAATTCAAATATTTCCATTAATTCAAACATGTATAAGTAAACAAATACATAAAATAACTAACAAATAGAACAAAAAAAATGTATTAATCCATTATAAAAATCTTAAAACTGAAAGTATACAAGTTTTAAATGAATAGAAAAAAAAAACCAAACCAACAAACCAACTATTATAAACTATTTTTGTAAAAATTATGAACCTATCATATAAAATATTTATATTGATAGTATAAATTTTTTGAATGACTAGTAAAACAAGTTAAAATAGATTTAAACCTAATTGACATATGTAGGAGCTCTCTATTTTTTTCACATCGAAAATTCTACCCTCTACCTTAATCTCTACAATAATAATAATAATAATAACTATTATTATTATTATTATTATTATTATTATTATAATGATAATAATTGAAATAGATGTACCTAAAATAGCTTAGGTGCCAAATAACAAAGCTAAAATAAAATATCCAAAAGAAATAGACAAGTTGCTAAGTTTTTTTTTTGAATTGTCAAGTTGCTAAGTTTAAGCAAGCACGAAAATGGAATTGCGTGAGCAGCCCACATCATTATACCAGTGCAAAATCATATATTATGGCGCCCCTCTTGAACGTAGGCGTGTTTTTCTCTCCTTCATCTCTTCCATCACCGAGAAACCAAGAAGCTCTCCTAGCCTCTTATAGATTGTTTCCCCCCCAAAATCATGCTTTCAACCTTTTACCCTCGATCAATTCATCTTCCTCCTTTCTTCTTTCATGAAAACAAAAACATAGCAAATTGGTCTTCCATAGAAGAAACCCCCAAATTGGTCTTAAAAAGACGTACACAACAGAGAAAACAATCTACTTGCAAATCTAAATGCATTGGTCGAAACCCATTAAAGATTGCCCAACTACAACAGTTTTGGGCTCCAGTTTCTTTGGGTTTTCGATCGAGATATGATTTTGGAGAGGCTTGGGGTTAAAATTCATCAGAATGAGGGCGGAGAAGCATAATCCTTGTAGGGTTGGGCGTAATCTTTTGTGGGTGCTTTTAATATTCTGTTTTTTGTCGCAAGCGAGGTCTCAAAACAAGAACAATGATATTAACAGTCCAGCTACTCGCAAGATTGTTGCTCAAATGACATATAGCCAAATGGCCAATTTCACTGAGCTATTTGGTCCTGAAGTTATTAAGCATTTAGGCTACTGCATAAAGGATGTGTAAGTTTGCAATTCTCCCGGTTTCTCTATCACATTTGTAGTCTTAAATTGGTACATATATAAGGCTTCTTCTTACTAGGCTACTGCACTTTGCACCTTTTCTTTTTAATCTGTTTTTGTTTCCATTGGTGACTGAAAATTCAAAGATCAAGGATATTATCACCCCTCAGTTTAATTTATGACTTGTAATGAAATTTAAGAGATCTTGTTTTGGCGTGATTGGTTTAGCTCTCAATTTGTCTTTACCTGGAGTTGATGAAATTTTTTTGGTATATTCATTCCAAAATGTCTATGTTAAGGATATCTCATTTCACATTGTGCTTCATGGATTTAATGTTCATGTTATGAGGCGTATGAGTAGTTAAGATGAGTGAAGATATTGCTTAATTTGTGTTAACTAAGATCGGTTGCATAATTTTCTCCATATACCATGACTTGGTTATAGATATATATTTTTTTGGAAGATCTTCAAGGTAAAGGCTTGATTGATCTCAATCTCGTTTATCTTGTGAATAACGAGGTATTAACTATTCATACCTAAACTTGTTATTCAGGGATGAAGAATGGAATAAAGCTTTTAACTTTTCATCAGATCTGGAGTTTGTGAGTAATTGCTTGGATAAACAACAAGGTAGGAGAAGCTTTTATATTGATTCACCCTATAATTATATTTGTTGTCCATTTTACAAATATATGGATTGTGGTATATGTTGCGAAACAGATCTTTCTAAAAGAGTGTGTAACGCGGCAGAAGTCAATTTTTACTTCACCAATTTCTTTAAGACTGGGCGCAAGAGTTCCAACTATTTGAAGCCAAACAAGAACTGTAACTTGACATCTTGGCCTGCTGGATGTGAGCCAGGATGGGCATGTAGTGTTGGTGATCAGCAGGTCAATATGAAGGATCGACAGAATGTGCCTACTAGAACTCAAACTTGCCAACCTTGTTGTGAAGGATTCTTCTGCCCAAAAGGCATTACATGCATGATCCGTAAGTTAGAAGCGCAAAACCTCCTTCTAAAGAATAGCAAATTTTATTGCAATTTATGTTTTTGCTTGAATATGTTCTAACAAATTTCTTTTGTTTGACCTATTACTGTTTATAGCCTGTCCACTAGGTGCTTATTGCCCGGTAGCAAAACTTAACACTACCACTGGGACATGCTCTCCGTAAGTTCATGCATTAGGTTGAATGAGTGCTCTTGCTCACTGGAAGTTATCGCTTATCATCTCAGTCACTCTTATACTTATTGTTATAAAAATTCATATGCAGATATGCATACCAAATTCCTCCTGGTAAAACAAATCATTCGTGTGGTGGAGCGGATATTTGGGCTGATGTTTTGAGTAGTCAGGAGATGTTTTGTTCAGGCGGATCATATTGTCCTACTACAATTAAAAAAATTGGTTGCTCTGGGGGGTATGAAACTCTCTCACATAACAGTTTTATTCTGTAGTAATTTCTTTTTCTTAAGCATTTAATTTAAGATCACTTCCAACTTTTTTTTTTTTGCTTTGCAAAAACCAGGCACTTCTGTAGATTAGGCTCAACATCAGAATCACGTAAGTTTTGTTCTTCCTCAATTATAGGATATTAAGATAAAAAGTACTTTCTATTTTACTAGTTTTGTTAGACAAAAATAAATTAGACCACATTTAATCTTATCGTGATTCTTGATTTATTTTGATACTCTTGTGGGTTTGCAGGATGTTTCCAGCTTGCTAAGTGTAATCCAAATACTGCAAATCAAAATATTACAGCATATGGTCTCATACTCATTGTAAGCAATACTGCTCACCCTTGTTCATTACTCAAACCGCATATGAAGTGTCGTTTTGGAATAAGAGTTGCTTTTATCGAACTTGATTCTTAGTTATTATCTAATATTGTATTGAGAGTTATATTCTCAGTTACATTGTTTGGATTCATATGTTGTTGAGGTGGGCAAGCTCTATTTTTATGTAAGCTTAGCATTGTTAAATGGATGTTGCAGATTCTGGTATCTGTGATTCTGATAATCGTGTATAACTGTTCTGATCACGTTTTGACAACTCGAGAGAAGCGGCTTGCTAGATCTAGAGAACGCGCTATAAGAAGTGCGCGAGAAACAGCACAAGCTCGTGAAAGATGGAAGTCTGCAAAAGATATTGCCAGGAAGCGTGCCACTGGCTTGCAAGACCAAATGTCACGTACATTTTCAAAGAAGAAATCTGTTCAGGAACCCGCAACGAAAGGTGTTGGTCCACCACCTAGTCTTGATACAAGTGGGAAGAAAAAAGAACAGAGCGACCTGACAAAAATGATGCATGAAATTGAGGATAATCCGGAGGGTGGTGACGGCTTCAACTTACAGATAGGGGATAAAAACATCAAAAAACAGGCACCAAAAGCTAAAGAGCTTCATACTAAAAGTCAAATATTTAAGTATGCATACGGACAATTGGAAAAGGAGAAAGCCATGCAAGAGGAAAACAAGAATATGACGTTTTCTGGAATAATATCAATGGCTACAGAGACTGAAGTGAAGAAAAGACCTTTGTTGGAGGTGGCTTTTAAAGATCTAACCCTTACCTTGAAAGGGAAGAACATACACATAATGCGGTCTGTTTCTGGAAAAATTATGCCTGGTCGGGTGTCTGCTGTTATGGGTCCTTCAGGAGCTGGAAAGACTACTTTTCTTTCAGCTCTTTCGGGGAAGATAACTGGATGTCAAAAGAAGGGTGAAATTCTAATTAACGGAAAAAATGAATCAATTCACTCATATAGGAAGATAATCGGATATGTCCCTCAAGATGATATTGTGCATGGCAACTTGACAGTGGAGGAAAATCTTCTATTCAATGCCCGCTGCAGGTATTCAAATCCAACAAAATCAATAATTCAATTCAAAAACATTTTCACACAATAATCTTTTCATGTAATTTTGAATTGTCTTGCATTTTCTAGGCTTCCTGCTGGGATGGATAGGGCAGAAAGAGTTCTTGTCCTTGAAAGAGTGATTGAATCATTAGGATTACAAGCAATACGTGATTCTTTAGTAGGGACTGTTGAACAAAGAGGGATATCCGGGGGTCAAAGAAAACGAGTAAATGTGGGAATAGAAATGGTTATGGAGCCTTCACTGTTGATTTTGGATGAGCCCACATCTGGGCTGGATAGCTCTTCTTCTTTGCTCCTTCTCAGGGCACTTCGTCGTGAAGCATTAGAAGGAGTGAATATTTGCATGGTTATTCATCAGCCAAGGTAACCTCTAATGATCCAAAAAAACTAGTTATTTTTGTTTATCTACAATAGGCATTACCATTGTTTGCTAAGAACCATATGTTTTTGACAAAATTTGTATACCAGTTATTCTTTATACAAGATGTTCGATGATCTAATACTTCTAGCCAAAGGAGGCATTACTGTGTACCACGGCTCAGTGAAGAAAGTTGAAGAGTATTTTGCGAGCCTTGGAATCATAGTACCAGACCGTGTTAACCCTCCAGATCACTTTATTGACATACTGGAGGGTATAACTAAAACAGATTGTGATGTTACCCGAGAACAACTCCCTGTGAGATGGATGCTTCATAATGGATATCCAGTACCACCAGATATGCTGCATCTCTGTGATCAAACTTCTTCCGCCTCGTCTGGTAGTGTATCACGTGGTGGTAGTGATAAAACTGTTGAGAACTCTTTTGTTGGAGATCTTTGGCAAGACATGAAATCTAACCTTGGGCAGAAGGGTGACAATGTCATGCAAAACTTTTTGAATGAAACAGACTTGTCAAATAGGCAGACTCCCGGATTGATATGGCAGTACAGATACTTCCTTGGCCGGTACAATTTCGTATATTGTTTCAAATTAGCATCTTCTTAGTTGAATATATACATATAACTTGTTGCATAATCAATTAACTGGAGAATCCTCTTGATAGTGTTGGTAAACAGAGACTTCGGGAAGCTGAAACACAAGCTGTGGATTATCTAATCTTGCTACTTGCCGGAGCTTGCTTAGGAACTCTTGCTAAAGTGAGCGACGAGACATTTGGTTCCCTTGGCTATACTTACACTGTCATTGCTGTTTGTAAGTGAAATCCCAGGTTCTAATCGAAGTGGATTATTTCATTAGAAACACATTTGATTCCAACCATGTATTTTTGGGTGGCAGCTCTCCTATGCAAGATTGCAGCTTTGAGATCATTCACATTGGACAAGTTACAGTACTGGAGAGAGAGTGCTTCTGGGATGAGCAGTCTGGCTCACTTCCTTGCCAAGGACACTTGTGATTTGTTCAATGTATTTGTTAAGCCTTTGGTATACCTGTCCATGTTTTACTTCTTCAACAATCCAAGATCAAGCTTCTTATACAACTACATGATCTTGGTTTGTCTTGTTTATTGTGTTACCGGAATTGGTTATATATTGGCCATCTGCCTCGAGCCTAGTGTAGCTCAACTGGTAATGAATTCTACAAGATTAGCCTTTTTTTATGAATTATCTGTGTGGCCATCTTCTCAATGTTGACATGTCAAATGTTAAACTACAGTGGTCAGTTCTTCTGCCTGTTGTTTTGACACTAGTAGCCAATCAAGAAAAAGACAGTGGTACTATGTATGAGCTGGGGAAATTTTGTTACACAAAATGGGCTCTGGAATCCTTTGTCCTCTCCAATGCTGAAAGGTATGTTCTACATATAGAACAGTTTTGTTTCTGTCTTGATACATGATCTTGAGATGGTATGTTTGATATGAAACAGGTACGACGGCGTTTGGCTAATCACCCGATGTGGGTCTTTGATGGCTTATGGTTACGATATTAGGAGGTGGAATTCATGTTTGATCTACCTTCTTCTGGCTGGATTGGCCAGCCGCATTGTAGCTTTCTTTTTCATGGTGATGTTCCAGAAGAAATGAGCAAGAGATGCATTGGTTGGATGTTGGATACTGGTAATGAGTAGTGTATGAACAAGAAAAGCGAATAACAGGAAAAGAAATAGCATCAGTAGGTAGGATCTGATCTCTAAACATGGATGGACTTTGCCATATCTGTATAGTGATTTTGGCTCCTTTTTGTATCTTTGTATTCTCCAGCTTTTGTTATTTGGGTGTTTTAGAGATTATGTTCTTTTCATGCTTCGATAGTATGTAAATTTTTGCATTCTTTCAAAGGGTAAAAAAATTTATGTCACAAACACTATATTCCTGCACCCGACGCCAAACAAGACTTTGTCTATTAAAATGTTCAAAGTAAATATTTGAGTTCATAAAGATATTATATTTGATCAAATCAAAAATAAGGTGATAAAAGTATTGCATATGAATGTACAAAAAAAATATTTTTACCGGTTGATAATAGGGAGCGGCTTGGGTATGTAATGCTAATATAGTGTTAAAATATTTTTCTTATAACGGAAAGTGGTCGGTGGACCTACTAAAAGATGTACAACATAAAACATGCTTCTGGATGAAAACCCGAAGTCCGAAATCATCAGAAAAGTTGGTGTTGTTGGGGGTCGAGTTCCCTAAATAGGTCAAACGGTCATCAACACTATTAACTTCTGTGAATACATGATGACAAAGGTCTAACATGGAGTCGGATATGATCATCTCGATATCCTACGGCCAACTCCAAAGTCATGGAGCACTTAGATGACACACAAATTGTCACCCTCAATATAAATCTTATAGACCCGTGTTTTAATGACATCTTGCAAGTGGTGATGACTAAAATGTGAGTCTTGGATCTCACAAATAATTACAAGACTCGATTGTAGTTAAGGGGCCATGATCGAACTCATAAAGATTAAGGTAATGATTTGAATCATTAATCTAAAGCCAAATATAAAATATATAAACAAAATAACAATTGTAAGAACACGGTATATATACAAAAACACATATGAGTGATCGACGAACCAAAGTAGCACAAGTCGGGCGACCTGTATATGAACATTAATCGGCCGATCACCAGATGAAATCGAGGAGAGTTAAGGGAGATGAATGTATATTTATAGGTCGATCATTCATGAACAATAAGGAAACAAATATTTCAATTTGGTGAATAATAAAGCCATCACATGATCTGAATTAGCACATCAATAGATAATAGAATCTCAATTCACAATTGTATCCAAGTCATATGGTCATTCTATGAAAGAAAACTAAGGTATAGATACACACAACTCCCGCATCTTGCAAACAAAACACCTTGAAGAACAAATAGAACCAAGAATCATCCTCACACAACTCTTGTATCTTGTAAACAAATACCCTGAAGAACAAATAGTCCATAACATATGATTTAAGACATATAATAAAAGGATAATGACAATCATAAACATCATAGAATCATCAATGTAAGTGAGCGCTCCGTACCATAAAATAATAGGAATTCAGAAAGACACACTTACAAAACCTTTGCTTTTATTGAATCAAGACGGATCGGACAAGAGTACATACAAACCGGCCGATCTCCTATAGTGTTTGATCCGATCGGTCAAGTATTTTCCTATGCTAATTGTAGTTTTCGGAAATTAAATTGTAAAAATTGGGTAAAGAAAAATAATTGTAGAATCACCTTATTTATAGGGAGGATATTTAACATTATCCTACGGTAATCCTACGAAAGCTTATCTCTAAGGAATAAAGATAAAAACATTCAAATGTACGGGCTAATAGATAACCCAAAACAAAAGGGAAAAGGGAAAGAAAAAAAAAAGATAACTCGTCCAAGCCGGATGCGGTAGGTGGACTAGTTGGCCAATTAGTATGTTCAAGTTGGCCGGTTTGCTATAGTAGAAGTCTTGACTCGTACAAAAACACATCGTCTTGGAGGACAAGTCGAATGCTCGGAATTTAGGGGGCATGTGATAAAACTCAAAATAACATCTTTTTGCATCCATTTTATTCCATCCCTCTACTCTTTTGGGCTTAATAACATATATTATCGGTTTATTTCCTTCATACAAGTGCTTCGAAGATCTACCAGTTTCTTTATGTAATTGTAGGTATTCCAACGGCTGTGTAGCTTAATGTGAGCTATCTATGACGAAATGACCTCATACACACTAAGTATGTCCTTGCGGTCAAAGAAGTCAAGACTAAGATGAAAATGACTGAGATCTGAGAGTGAAGTGAAGAATACCCCTGAAAGCGTGTAAATCGATCGATATGCATTAAGGTTGGTCAGCCTTATAGAGATATCCCTTACACGTGACCCGCACATGATCAAAATCGAAGAGCAAGCATCAGGGATCAATTTTTGGACCAGGCCAGTCGCCTTGGCCTAGTAAGGCCGATTGACCCTACTATGACGACAAACCCACTTCGACGACATTTCCTTCTCCTTTATCCCCTTTTGTTTTGGTTTGAACTTTCAGCATGTCCAAACGACATCAAGACGTTTATTTTTATGAGGTGCTATATTCACATTGACATAAACTACACATTGTCCTCAATGTGAGTATAGCGACGGCATTTCCTTCTCCTTTATTTCCTTCTCCAAAAAATCTATTCCGGACGCCATCCAAACGACATCGAGACGGCATCCCAAGCCATCTCACATTGTTTCTTAAGTCCTTTAATATACTCCACACACTACAACAAGTGCAACACCTCATCCTCAACTCCTTTCATCAACCATAAGAGACTCATCTGCCCACCAAAGGAAGTTGTTTGCTCCACCCTTCAAAAGACACAACATACTTCTCTTTGTTCCTGCTCACTTCCCCATATCCAAGGACACACACCTTGCCTACACCATGTGTCCACCACTTTCATGGCGCCCACACCCCCCCCC
>BSUD01000006.1:44035281-44060011 GCA_033239045.1 Fagopyrum esculentum
CCCCCACCCCCCCCCCCCCCCAAAAAAAAAAAAATAAATAAATCAGTTGAATGGTCGAGCTAATGACCAAAAATAAATGCTACATGAGAGGCAACCCATGAGGTTGAACTATCTTTTTCCTTTTTGTTTTTCTAGATTGATGGTTGTTAGTTATGCTTTATAGGTACGAATGAAGATTTCAAAGGTTACAAGAAGCGGACTTCCAAGGCTTCTACATCATTCCACCATTCTACCCACCCTTCTTCCCTACCACCATATGTATTGCAGCGCTTTGTGAGTATCTTATTATTTTTACTTGTTCTTTTTCACATTGACGACAATGTGTAGTTTATGTATGAGGTACTATACTCACATTGACATATCATGTTTCTCTTTCTTTTTCACACGTTTATTTTTATGCATTTTTCTTTTCTTGAGTCTTTCCTTGCATTTCCGCATGCATTCATAAAAACAAAAATTCCAAAAATAATGCATTTAACGTAGATTGAGTCGGTTCGCATCATTCTCACTTCCAAATATTTGAATATGCTATGCTATTACACTTGACTTGCCAACGATGTTTTGAGTTACTTCTTCTTGCTATTGTTTATGCACATGAGTTTTTGGATGAACTATGATTATTAGCTTAGCCAAATATAGCCCTTGTGAGCGCTCTAGCCTTTGGGCATGCATTTTCATGTGTCTTTTCTTTCTTGTTATTGTGTGATCTCCAACATGTTTAGTTTCTCCTAGAGCTTGTGATTGACTCGCTTTCAAAATTACATGTTCATTTGATTTTATATGCTTGATAATTAAATGATTTAGGCCCTATTTGATAAGCCTATGTGACCTTTCATATCCATATATATGTTTCTCTTCTATTAGCCACTTCTTTCCTTTCTTTTCTCTTCTTTAGTTCCCCTCAAATATGCCTCACAACCATGTATAGCCTCATTTGACCCTATACGAGGTTGTGATTGAAGAAGAGAATGAAGAAATCCAGTATGGGGTGTTCTCTTGAAGGGCGGAAGTAATCCAAGAAGTAAATGCGCGAGTTTGGATGCATAGTATCCTAATTGAAGATATTTTCATGTTTGGTAGAGAGGACGAAAATTTGCTGCCAAATATGCTACAACAAATAAATAAGTATTGGTTCGAAGTGAAGAAAAAGCTTATCCTTGAAAGAGAACACAAGAACTACAAAGATCAAAGTGGTATGTTACATGCTCAGTTATTGAAAGATAAAGAAAAGTGTGAGTAATGATGCATTGAAGGAGTTTTGAGTTGTACAAATCGATAGCCCGGATATTATTTGTCATTTTTACCTACTTTTTTGCCTACCTACATTACACTTTACATGTCCCATATCCCTGTTAAAACCCTCATAAAGACCTCATGATATATATCTTGCATTATAGTTTCACTTGACAGGTGGTGGACCTTGAGAATGCCTTGACAAGATTATGGTAAGAACTTTTCATGTTTGTTGAGCTTGAGTGATTATTGATAAATGTCTAAACACATCTTGTGAGAATGAGAGCAAACACATTATCCTTGAGTGGTTTGGATGACTATGATTCGTTATTTATCATCTTGTGAGATTGAGAGAAAGATTTTGAATTGAAGCTATGTCACAAGATATTCGCTCCAAAACGTGTGTGAATCTGAAGACAAATAGCTTTAAATTTATAACCATGAATAAAAAGCAATAGAGAACCCACAATGTACGGATCAATCGCAATAAAGGCAAATATTCCAGGATCGATCACATGAACTATGGTGAAATCAAGTAGATAAGTCAACTAGATAAGATTCTTTCAATAACAAAGAACAAATCGAAGCAATTGATGAAGATATAGCAATAAAGGAGAATGCAGATTCTAGAGATTGTAGCGTCAAGTTGTGGTTTTCGAGTCAAGACTCCTAAAGGTGTATGGACAAGATTGGGGTTGCGAAGGTAAGGTGTTTCTCCGATGGGATAGATTACGGGGGAGGTCTCACTATCCACTATCACTAACCAAAGATCCTTTTACCGGGTAAGTCTCAAGGAACTAGGGAAAGGACATAAACTCAAACCAACAACTCGACCTAAGAAAATATAACTAACCTTTACCGGGTAAGTATCAGGTTAACTCACAAAGGTAGGAAGAAGGCACACTCAAACCTAACAAAGGATAAACCTTTGTTATCTAGAAAACGTCATCGTCGGTACTCAAGAAAGGAATCACCGGGTAAGTCTCATCATATCCTCAAGCGTAAGCCTTAGAGGAATCTAAGGGTATAAAGCTCTCAACACAAGACTAGGATTTGGACAAACTATGACCTAGGCTTAAGGATAAAACATGATCGGGCAAACAGTAGCAAATCTCGGATGGATCACACTCAAATATCGGTCGAGATTCTTGGAGGATCCGAGATCGGCAACTACGTAGGTAAAACTCAACCTTCAGGATCCAATCTAGCTTAAAGGGCCATTCTATCATTATCTAAACCACAACCATCAACTAGTCACCCTAGAATCGCAAGGATTCTAGCCAACAATCATCCTATTTAAATCAAAAAAGTTATATGATATCAAATAAGTCATAAACCGAGAAAACCAAATAATACTAAACAAACAATCTTTAATAATCCAAAATCATTCCAAAGAAACAACAAAGGTTCAACATTTCGTTCAAATAAGAAAAGCAACAACTAAGATATCCTTCCAAAAATAACTCACAAAACATTAAGGCTATCGATGCAAATCTTCAACCCTTCGATGTTCTTCCTTCTATCAATCCTTCAATCTTCCGTACTTGTTGTGAAGTCGGACTCGACAATCTCCAGAAATTCCGCTAAAAAGCGTGTAAAAAACCGTTCTTAAACGCTTGTTGCGACTTTTCTTTTAATGATAAAATTAGGGTTTGACTTTGGGCCGCAGGTTGTTTTCCAACAAAATCTCGGTCGTACCCGGATAAAATCTCGGCCGAGATAGTATCTCTTCAACCGAGATTTCTCTATTGTTACGTACTTTATTATGTTCTTTGCTTCTTTTCCAACTAAATCTTCTTCCCTTATGATCCTTGATCTTCTTCTTCTCCTTAATGCATATCTACTATGCTCTCTCCTGACTCCTTATCTCCTTACGCTCCCTTTTGCTCCAAAAATGTGTCTTATTTCCTACAATTGCAACAAAACTACGTGTAGACCTCTAATTTCGCAAAGTAGAAGAATATCAACATAATCAATGTGAATATATGTCTATGCATGCAAAACAAAGGGAAAATCTACCTAAATGTATTCCTAAACTAAGGTCATAATTCATGTCATCAAAATACCCCATACTTGCATATTGCTTGTCTCCAAGCAAGGTTCAAATCTAGAATACAAGATGAAATGGATTATGAATATGCAAGATAAAGAAAACTCACAATATTTTCGCGGTTGTGCTTCTATTCATAGATCACCCTTACAAAATGTGTCATAGAAAATAACAATCAATATATGATGCAAATGAGATATAGACATGAAGAAGGATAGTCAACCTTACATAAAATCATAGCATGCATAGCAAAACAGATTTATCAAAATCAACCATGAAATATCCAATTTAAACCACCAAGTCAAACCCCATGCTCAAAGATCTTAAGGGCTTTCAAATAAAGGTCAAGAAATGTGTTAGAGTAGGATGTATATAGGGAATGTGGTGTAGATCCGGAAAAAGGATAGAAACTCTACAACTGCAATAATAAAACTCAATATCCACCATATAAGCTCTTTTTCACTTTTTTTTTCATTTTTACTTTACTTTCACTTGAGAACATGGACAGAGGTGCACAAAAACCAGAGCCTTGGAGATCACCTAACCTCAATTTTACGAGGTGCCTCAAACCATGATGCACATGCCATGACTCGTTAGGATTATCAATCAATCAGACTTTGACAAGACACAAACACCCGGCTATGTGAATGGTGTCAAGTTACTCATCGACATGATCAACGTCCCCAAACCTATTTTCTAACACAAACTCATCACTTTCAACTTCAACTTACACAAGCCTTTTACTAACATGCTTCCTAGTCCCGGGTAGGTAAAGGAAGGCAAATATATATACGAGGAGCTAAAAGCATGATCGAGATGAAGAAATAAGGAAATCGAATTGTCTTAATCATATCAAAAAGATGCGTAAGAACTTATAGTGCGGTTTCAACCTTCAAATCTCAACATGATTTAGATAAAAACAATTTACCAAACATACATAAATCTCAAATAAGGCATTCAAATCCCAAAACATGTCATAAATCATTTTAGAACACATAAATATCATCAAAAGCTAATCTACAAACATTATCATCATGGGATTACATCCTAGAAGCACGAAATTTTTCAAAATTTTCAATTTTAATGGATTTTCAAAAACAAGATGCAATGCATGAAAAATAAACGTGTGACATGAAATCCAAAGCAATGCATAAACATAAGAGCATAAGATTATCATAAGGTAGTAGTTATTACAGACATTCCCCACCCCATACTTAAAACACAAATTGTCCCCAATGTGAAAATAAGATAAGAGAAAGAGATCTCACAATGTATGACATCAAAGCATAATAAAAATAAGAAGGAAGTTCATAGTGAAAATCATCAAGTATCCGGCGGAGGTGGAAACGGAAGTAAGAAGGATTGAATGTCCGCCCAAACTGTTGGCGGTACATGTCCTCCATCATCCGTGCATGGCGGAGACGGTCCAACTCATACGTGTCAAGGCGAGCATCAATGTTGTGGATGTCAACCTGAATAGCCCTGACGGAAACCTCCAAGTTCCCCATCCTCGTCTCTAGACCTACAAACATGTCAGGGGGATCAAAACTCAAAAGTATCTTATCTACCTAGATATCCGCATTGAGGTGCCCAAAAAGGCTCTCCATGTCGTCCCCATTGGGGAATTCCCCATCCCCATATTTTTGTCCTCAAGTGTATTTACCCGTCATGGGGATGGGGATGGGTATTTTAAATGGGTACGGGGACGGGGATGGGTTAAAAATTGATTCCCCGCTTGGGTATGGTGACGGGGATGAAGATAGGGGTATTCTCCCCGTTCCTCAATCCGAACCCGAACCCGACAGGGAATCCCGACGGGTATTCCGACGGGGAACTCGGTGGGGGACCCCGACGGGGAACTCGGTGGGGAATTCCAAAACTGTGTTTAAAATTAAACTGCCGATGATTTTTAAATTTCAAACTATATACCCTTTTATGCTTTTAAGAATTAAGAGTATCATACCCATTCCTACAATCCTACTTGCACAAAAATGTGTTTAAAAAAATATTTTAAGGTTATATTTTTGTATGATTATTATATGTGTTAATTATGCTAATGCTAAGTGAAGTAAGTGCTAACCTATTATGGTGGGCATGTTAATGGTGTTTGTGGTATTGATGGTTGAGAACAATTATGAATTGTTCTTTCTACTATTATTGGTATTATTTGTAGGTTTTTAGGATATGTTATTTTTCATGAGATTAGACATTGAATTCCAACATATTTTGATTTTGCAGTTATGAATAGTTCTTTTTCTACTGTTATTGGTTTTATTTGTAGGTTTCTAAGGTCTGTTCTTTTTTCATGAGATTAGATAGTGGTGATTGAAAACAATTAAAATGCGTTGAATTTGATGAAGGGGTGCAACACTGCAACAAAATAATCTCTTCCTTAGAGTAAATTGCAAAAGCAACTGTTAAGAATTGTCAGGAATGATTTGGCTATCAAGGCGTTGGGGTGCACCCTACGTACCTACTACCTACAGGGATGAGCATATATACATAACAACATCACCACTTCATATAATGTAGTATCTGTTGCATTGAGAATTAGTATTGAATACATGCCACAATGATTATCCATGTCAAGTCATCATTTAAATCAATAATAAGGATTTGATTTAGCCACACTTATTATGTTTAGAAATATTCGAAAAAGCTAAATACACTTGAGGAAAAAAATATGGGGATGGGGAATTCCCCGATGGGGACGAATATCCGACATAGATGGGGAATTTTGCGGGGGAAACTTCTAAAAGCTTTAAAATGAGAATAATTAAACGGGGACGGGGATTCCCTGATGGGGACGAATATCCGACGGGGATGGGAATGGGGACAATTTTCAATACCCGAACGGGTATGGGGATGGGGACGGGGGGCATTATACTAAACGGGGATGAGGATGAATATGGTACTCCCCGACCCATATCCGACCCATCGACATCCCTAGGTCATCATATGTATCCTCATCATCAACATCATGTGCAACCGCAATAGGACTAGTTGTGCCAGCACCGGTGTTCATCGCCTTAACCTCATCAGCACTATCATCAGAATCACTCACATGCATCCCTTGGAAATTCTCCTTCCAATTTCTCAAATCAATAATTGTATACTCGGAAGTCCATGGAATCCCTTTAGGAGCCATTTTCCCCAAGGCATGGCAACATATGGTGCACCACGGCCTCGAGGGATAAGGATCTCTTGCTCTTGTTAGCTATCTTGTGCAAACTGTCAACAAGTAAGGTGGTTGTATCAGGCATAGTATCGGTCGCCATACACCACAATATGAAGAGCTCATCCGCCTTAATCTTCTGAGGCGTCTCAGTCCTAGCAAACAACCTCTCACTAAGGATGCGGTAGGCAAGCTTAAGGGCTAGTTAATACACATTTTTCTCCTTAGAGTCACCAGCATGCCAAACATTTTTTCGTCCCTCAATCAAAGCTATATTCTCCCAAAATTGCTTAGGTTTAATTGCCACGGGAAAGGTTCCTGCATTTGACTTGGGAAAACCAAAAGCACTACCGAACTGGTCCATAGTCATCCCATATTTCTTATTCATCATTCTAAACTTAACATCACCAACTCCCAGCACATAAGTACAGGAACTCCAAAACTCATAAGTAATCTCAACATAAGCCGGTTCCTTTATCGCAACAAATCTCTCAAAACCGACATGCTCAACCATCAAACACATATCATCAACAATGTTCAAGCATGCAAAATAATCTATGTCCAGAAATCTAGGTGCGATAATAGGACGTTCACATATGTGATCGTACCTTTCACGGTGTCATTCTTGAATGACCTGCAGTTCTGGAGGCAGAGAAGGTGGAGGAGGAGCTTGGGGAGCTTGTATGGATCCAGATCCCTTGCTAAGAACAATATCACGTGATGAACGGCGAAGAGGTTCCATCTCTGAACAACAACTCGGGTTGTTCTTCAACAATTCTCGGCCGAGATTTCTGCAGTCACCCAAGATTTTCCCCTTTTGGATCAAAATCAATGAATATGCAAAGATTTTGTCAAACCAATGCTCCCACTAGCTTCATATGCCTGTCCCGATCTGTTTTCACTCCACACAATGAACTATTTCGCCCACAATCAAGCAAATCGAAGCAAAAAGATTTTTGAGAGTTTTGAACGGAATTACCCCGATTTCGCTTGATGTAGTGGATTGTGATGCCATTTGATGCTAGAAACAAGTTGGTTTTGCCTTCCTCTTCAGTTTAAACTCAAGATTGAAGCAAAACGGTTGAGGAATGAAGATTTGGTGGAATTGGGGAGCTTTCGACCGCCGGGTATGGAGAGGGTTAGTGTTCGGGAAGAGAGAAAAGTCGTGTCAAGGATCCCTGCTGGATGTGTAATCGACTCCAACCATCTGCGTTGGCGGTTATTCAACTCTCACTGAGTGAATATGTACTTTAGACTCTTATGATCCGTGAAAATCTGACATGTAGCTCCATACAGATAATGCCTCCAAATCTTCAAAGCGTGAACCATAATAGCCAACTCAAGATCATGGGTAGGGTAATTCTCCTCGTACGTCTTCACCTGTCTAGACGCGTAAGTAATCACCTTTCCCTCTGCATCAGAACACATCACAACCCAGCTTGGATGCATCGCTGTAAACCATAAAATCCTTAGTGCCCTCTGGCTGAGCTAAGATAGGAGCATAGGTCAACCTCTTCTTTAGCTCCTCAAAGCTCTACATGCACGGCTCGGACCACATGAACCTCGTAGACTTCCGTAGCAAGGAAGTGAGCGGTAGGGCGATAACTGAAAAGCCCTCAACAAAACGCCGGTAGTAGTCCGTCAATCCTAAGAAGTTGCGTACCTCCTTGACGTTCTTAGGAGGCGGCCAAGATGCTACTGACTCGATCTTCACTGGATCTACCTTGATCCCTTCAGCTGAAACAATGTGACCAAGGAATGCTACCTCGGACATCCAAAACTCGCACATAGAGAGCTTGGCGTACAACTCTCTATCCTGTAAGACCTGAAGAATGATCCTCAAGTGTCCAGCGTGCTCCTCTCTACTGCGAGAGTAAACCAGAATGTCATCTATAAAGACAACTACAAACTGGTCTAGGATGCCAATTAAGATGTTGTTCATCAACTCCATGAAGACTACGGGCGTGTTCACAAACACGAATGGCATCACTACAAACTCGTAGTGGCCATACCTGGTCCGAAATGCCGTCTTGGCTATGTCCTGCTCTCTTACCCTCAGCTGGTGGTATCCTGATCTCAGATAGATCGTGGAAAACATTGAAGCTCCGTGCAGCTGATCCAAAAGATCGTTGATACAGGGCAATGGGTACTTGCTCTTGATCGTCACCTTGTTCAGCTCTCGGTAGTCGATACATAACCTCATTGACCCATCTTTCTTCCTGACAAAGAGTACTGATGCGCCCCAAGGAGATACACTAGGGCGGATGAAGCCCTTCTCTGCTAACTCCTCGAGCTGCTTTTTCAACTCAAGCATCTCGATAGGCGCCATAAGATAAGGAGCCTTAGAGATCGGTCTCGTACCGGGCTCTAGCTCAATGTCAAAGTCTACGCTCCTCTGTGTAGGTAAACCTGATGGCTCTCCAAATACGTCAGCAAACTCGCAAGCTACTAGAATCTCCTCCAAAGCTGGACTCATATTATCCTTCATAGCATAGCACCAAAAAGCCTCGCATCCCTGACTGATAAGTCTCGCAACTCGCACTGCACTGATGATTGTATCAGTCTTCCCGAGATCCCATCCTCTAAAGATCTCAACATGGCCTGCATCTGTAGTTACCATCACTATCCTCTTGCCGATGTCTAGAATTGTTCGATGCCGATCCATCCATTCCATACCCAGAATAACTTCTTTATGTACCTTCTACGGTAACTAAGGTCAGTCTATCTGCACATGCATCAGATATAAAAGAATACATAGCACCGGTCTCGAAAAGAACTTTGACAGGAAAACCATTAATATGAATGGTACCTATGGTCGCTAGAGCGGTCGGCTCCACTACACTCCTCAGCTCGTAAACTCTAGCTCAGGCACCTCTGGTGTTAGAAGTACCACCTCCTTGTCCTCTGCCCTGTCCAAGAGTGGAACCCTGAGGAGCGGTACAACTAGGAACTCTCTACGAAACCTCAGTTGATCTCGCGGGAACTGGCAGAACTGGTGCTGGTCCTCCAGTCCTGATAGCCTCTTCGACTCTCTGCACGTAGTCGCAATATGCAGAAGCTCCTATGGACACTCGACCGGACTCCGTCGATGGCGCTCTTTGTGCTCCAGAACTAGAAGCGGTCCCGTTCCCAACCTCAGGAACAACACTCTCAACAACCTCCTCAGTAAACGCCTCAGCAATAGGCGGATCAGCAACTGGGTCCTGGCCCCGACCTCTAGCTAGTGGAGGTCTTCTTGCACGTCCTCGTCCACAAACGACAGGTGGAAGTGGTGGTCGACCCCTTCCTCGTCCCATAGCATATGGAGCTCTAGTACGTGTCATCTACTATAAGGATAAATATATAAGGATATATATAGATATAAGGCCATGCTACATCTAAAGTAGAAATTCAAGAAAAAACATATAAAGGCCAACATATAAGAAACACTAACTGTTGAGATCTGCGGAGGTGGTGGTGATCGCCCGTACATCTATCCCAGACCGACAAGTTTAAAACAAAAACCCCATTTTGAAACGTTAGATCCCTTGCGGGTTCTATTTATACGTCCGACCTTTAGAAGATTTCGAGTGCCATTTTTGTCAACCTAAAGCTTTGATACCATATTGTAACACCCCAAGTTTTAGGAACTCGAAGCGTTACGGGCTAGGACCTCACAATGGGTCCCGACCCTCAGAGTAGCAACAACACAAAGGATCTTACAACAAGGCACAGACGAATGAAAACCAAAGCTCAAAATAAAACCAAAGATTAAAACAAAAGGAAGCGTAAAAGACTCGTAGTCGAGTTCAAAACAAAAGGGAAAGCAACAACATAAACATAAACCCGATCCCGTCCTATAATGTACGGGAATTCCGGCTGACCACACCGTCTGGATCACTCAGCAGTATCCTGAAACTAAGGAGCATCTACAACATTTGTATAAACCGTTAGCTAACATTCTAGATATCAAAAAGTATGTAAAGGCACAAACACACATAAGAAAAAGTAAACACATAACATGCTCGCACTCAACCGGTTATTATCTTTCATTAAGTTATCCATTACTAATTCAACTTCTTTTGTCACACGAAAATCTCCCAAAACTCGCCTCCGCTTCCGTCTACCAATAGGAATAGATCAGTACTATATATTACCTACGGGCATGGGTTGTAGGAGCACATTCTAGTCTCATGTAGAACTAGGCAAGTGGTCACCGCCCGATTATCATACACTTGGGTCAGTTAAGGTTATAAAAGGGTGATTCCTATTCCGGTTATCCGTTATAAACAACAATAAATAACACAAAGAAGCCAAAACACTCACATCAATATACGGAATGAAGCTAAGTAAGTCTAAGGGACTTACCTCACTCGAAGATAATCTAAAAGCTCAGCAACAACTCAGAGAACAACTCAGTTTCTCTCAGGAAAGGAGCAAGGAAAGCCTATTCACACAAGCATCACAAATCTAAGAACGAAACGGTTGCTACAAGTCTATAACTTCTAGTCTCAATGATCTCTAAGAGATCGCCACAAGCTAAGGGCTCAACCTTAGTCTTACAGCAAACTCAGGGGTCAAGGAACATCCAAAAAGAACAAGGAAAGGAACGAGGAAAGCAAGGAAGGAAGCAACTCACAAGAACAGGAGTTACTACAGAGGAAACCGCGGGGGCGGCTGGGTAAAGGCGCAGGGGAGGCAGGGAGGAAATCCGCAGGGGCGGCTCTGTGTAGGCGCGGGGACGGATTCTCAGTAGAAGACGTTGTCGGGATTTCTTCTCGACCGAACTCTCAACAAAGGATCCAAAGCTCGAACCTTTGATCCAACCACGTCAAGACTCAACCAAAAAAGAGCCTGAGAACAACAACACATCAACAATGGGGATGCAAACAAGAATCAAGGTTCAAACTTGATTCTTGGAGAAGAAGAAAAGGAAGAACGAAAGGAGAAAGCAAAACAGAAGGAAAAGGCATGCAACAACTACGTGAACGTGATGAAGAACTCGGAGGAGAAGATTTACACGTTCAGTAAGATCACAGGAAGCAAGGGAGACGGTTGCAGCTTCAAGGTTGGAGAAAAGCATAAGCAAGAAACGGGAAAAAGAAGAAAAGACAGGAATATATAGAAGAGACAGGAAAGATAGATGGAAATAACGTTCTAGGGTTAGAAGAAGATAAGGAAGCCGTCTCATAAGATAGAAGATCGGATCTTCTATCTATATGGAAAGAAGATAAAAACGAACGAAAGAAAGATCGGGCATGATCTGTAGTCAGCCATAGGGGCGGTTGACCCTGCCGCGGGTGCGGCTTGCTGCAGGGGCGGCACACTTAACCGCGGGGACGGTGAAGGCGAAAGATTGGGGTCTTACATTGAATTGCTTAAATTCATCCGTGTTTTGACAATAAAAATGGCCTTGTGACAGCAAACTATAACAAAAGTATTTTTACAGTTAGCCATGACAACAAGTTGAATTATAATTGAAAACAAAGTGAATTACAAATGACATCAATGCTTATAAGAAATTCATACAAAATGCTATTGCATAGAATAGCAAATACCTTAAAAGTAGTTTATACAAAATGCTAATTTTTCAAATAGCAAAGACCTTTGTGAATCATGACAGTAAATTGATAGCAAACTGAATTATAGTTGACAGCAAGTTGAACTACATTCGACAGCAAGACTAAAAAGAGAGTCGTATAAAATGCTATTGCATAGAAGAGTTAGAATCCTTAAAAGTAGTTAACACAAAATGCTAGTTTTTCAAGCTGAATTACAGTTGATAACAAGTTGAATTACAGGTGACAACAAGCTGAATTGCAGCTGAAAGTAAGCTGAATTACAGAAGGCAGCAGGCTTATAAAAAAGTCATACAAAATGTTATTGCATAGAGTAGCAAATACCATAATAGTAGTTTATACAAAATTCTAGTTCATAAGACACAAAATGCTAGTTTTTCAAGCTGAATTATAGCTGACAGTAAGTTGAATTACAAATGATAGCAGGCTTCAGTGAGGTTTTTATGTTCACATATTTTTCAGCCGAGTCTTGGAAGTGAAAACGATCTTCTTAGGTTGTGGTTGTGACGTACAACCTGGATGACTCTTGACTGCTTCCAACAATTGATGAATTCCCTTTTGACATACCCATAAATGTGCTAACTTGAGTAGAAGGAAGTTGATTCTGTAAATATTTGATAAGAATTATTAATTTTTATTATTTAGGAAATTTACTAGTATTATGACATAGAATTGTACAAACTTCATTATTTATACCTGACTCCAAGATTGTTGAGAGTGAACACTATAATCATTCATGGTGGAATTAGATCGAGGTGCATGGTCGTGTATAAGGTTTGCAGAAACTCCTAAGGCTACTGGTGCTTGTCCATCACATGGCTTCAAAATAATTATATTAATAAAAGAACATTGTATGATAAAGAGCTAAAATTCTTCCATGAAGAAGAGTTAAAATTTGAGCATACCCGAGATCTCTTCTTGAAGTGCCTTGAAATATATATAATATTAGGATTCTTTGGTCTACATCCTTTCTTTTGAGTCTTTGGTGAAGCAGCTTGCATAGGTGGATTAGTGCACTTTGGCTTAGTATGACCTTCAACTCCACAATGAGAGCATTTGTTCTTCCCAACTCTGACCCTTCTATTTGTAGGCTGTTTTTCTTTTTCTAGTTTCTTCCTCCTTGCCTTTTTAGGTCGTCCTGGTTGAACAATGTATTGTGGTGGATATGGTGGAGTCATTTCAGTCTTCTCCCATTGTCGTTCACCGGGCATTGGATGTACACTATTTCCATATGCAAGCATGTATGATCTCTTAGTTTAGTAATCATCCACATAATCCTCCACATTAAATCTCCTTAGTAATATACATGCCATTGCATGCGTACAAGGGATACCGGTCAAATTCCATTTGTTGCATCCACAACTCTTTGCACCTAAATCAACCACATAGGTTTTCATTTGATGATCCACCTCAAATCTGTTATTCCCTCCATAGTGCACTTGACACTCTCTAAATGTCTGCTCCTTAGCCTTCTCTATTTTTTTAATGGTAGCATGTGTGAATAGACCCGTGTGCTTGCTCATGCCCTCCTTTTTTGTCACAAACCTCTCATTAACTTCCTCCTAATCCATTCACATAGATAGGATTAGTTTCTCTATGGCTTCTCATATGTAATTGTTAAAACTCTCACACACATTGTTTAATTGCAAATCAGATTTTTGATGTGTGCTTGTAGCCATGTCTTGACCATGTAATGGGGTTTGCCTTCATTAGATACTTATGTGCACCTTCATCTAAACCTTTGATGTATTTCATGGACTCTTCAAAATCAAGTTTATTCCATGCCCTGGCAGCATATCAGAGTGCATCCTTGAATAGTTGAATCCCTTTCCTGGTCACTTCACTTTGAAATTATTGTACAGGTGCCTAACACAAACTCTAGTCACTGCCAATGGAACAATTAGATTCAAAGCTTCTATTAAATCCTGCAAACAATAGGTATCATTAGATTAATTCATTATTAGTGAAAGTGTAAAAGGTTTATGTAAAGATATTACCTTTTGCCTGTCAGACATAAATGTAAAACTACCTTCTCCAAGGTCTTTCATCAAATTCTCAAGAAACCAACACCATGTATCCTTTCTTTCAGCCTCCACAACCGCATATGCAATGGGAAATAAATTTTCATTACCATCTTTTCCAACTGCACACAATAGTTGACTTGTAAAAGCACCTTTTAAGTGACATCCATCAAGGTTAATAATCGGTCGACAACTCATCAAAAACCTTTTTTTACATGCATCAAGACTAATATAAAGTCTTTGAAATAAAGGCTTCTCAACATTCTCTAAACAAACTTTCACATAAGCTGAGCTGCCATGACTCCATTTCATGAGAGTTGTTGCATAATCCCAAACTTTTTTATATTGTGCACTTGCATCACCCTGAGTCATTAATATTGCTCTGAGTCTAGCTCTCCAAGCTTGAATATAACTGACATCCACATTGTAGTCTCTCCTTATTGCAGCAATAAAAGCCTTAACCCTCTATTGTGGGTCTTCTCTATAGTGCTCAATGTATTTCTCAGCCAGCCACACAGATGTCACCTTGGTGTTCTCAACTCTCCAACCACATTCATGATTAGGATGAAAGCTCTTTAAATGAAAAGTCCCATCATATCCCATTCTTCTAGCACAAACTTTAAACTTACAATAGGGTTTTCCACAACTATAGTTTATTCTTGAGTGCTTTGTCTTACAATCACACTTGTGCTAACAATAAACAGAAATTTTGATCATCATTGTGCAAGTAGTAGTAATCTCCACCATTTTGAATTGAATATTGTTTCAAAGCCTTTCTTAAAACAACATTGGAACCAAATCTCATACCAACTTCAAGGCATATTGGCTTCCTGAAATCAATTAAAGGATTGAACTCGGGATACCTTGGATGAGTATTACCTTCAGATCCTCTTAAACTTTTGAGGCCATCAGAATCTTCATCAACATCATCACTCTTTTGAAGTTCTTCATCAAAAAACCCTTCTCAAAAGCAGCTACAATATTAGGAACACCATCTTGGATATTGGTATCAACATGAGCATCAGAGATATCATCATCTTCCTCATCACTATCCACAAGGATGAAATTTTCATCTGAAGACTCCGATCCTAGTACACTTTCATCATATTCCTCATCACTAAATGTTTGATATATCTCATCAAGAGCATTTTATGGTAGTTTGTGTAGGAGCTGTTTTTGACAGATTTATGGTGCCTTCAAGGATTGACTAGGGTTCAAGGAGGGTTGTAGGTTAGTGTAGGCCCTAAAATTGTTCTCAATAGATGGGTTAAATGCACTACACACAACTGGAACTCTTAACTCCCTTGGTTCATTTCTTTGGACAACATAAATATGAAAAGTTCTATCAGAGCCCATAGTAACTGTCATATTTATGATATCAACATCACTTAGAATCGCCTGCAACCCTTTGTGAATCCTCTTTCCAATCTCTCTATACCACAATTCTGTCACTTTTTGCAGCCCAATATCCTCCCTAAGCATAACTTCCGATTCCTTTTTTGACACTAAATCGGGATCCACATTCTCTTTCACATAAATTTTCCCTCTTTTATATAACAGAAGATGTTCATCATTCAAATAGAAAACACCATCATAGAGAAATCGGATTGTGAAACTCATGTTGAAAAAGCTACCTACAATACAAGTAATAAATGCATCATAGCTATCATCTACCAAACTTTAATAGCACAATAAGTTAGCTAAAAGTAGGCCAAAGTAAAAAAATTAGCACACATAACAAAATCCACAGTAAATGCTTACAAAGATATCGTATTTTTGTCCTCTCCTTCATCAATATTAGGGGTGTCATATTCTCAAGAGCCCCACATAGCAAATGCCAAAAAGAATTTCAACAAAAGACCCACATACCACATACCAACAAAAAGGCATCTTCTTCCATATATATAAACATACACACGTTCAGAGAAAGGGAAGAAATGGAAAGCGGTTATTATTTGTCATCTACTCTTCTTTTTTATATTTATTTTTCAATTCTTATTTTTCTTCTCTCTTTTTTTGTTATTTTTTGATGAATAATGGGACCCACAAATAAAACTTTGGACAGAAAGGGTTGAGGGTGGTGAAATGCTAACGGAACCCAAATAAAGGGTGGTTAAATGAAAATTGTAAAATAACGGGTGGTTTTGTGAAAAACTGGATAAATAACGGGTGGTTTTGTGTAATTTACTCAAATATTTAATCAAATAACCATAACACATATATGTAAAATGAAAAAATGGATAAAAGCTTACTTGTTGGTTTTGTAGGTGCTGTCCAAAACAATAATGTATGGAAATAATGACAACAAGTGCCTTGAGTCTTGGTGAATAAGAAATAAGTCGCTCATTGTTTCACTTCCATCCATCCGTATAATGCTTGTGAAGTAGTTCTTTTGTGCGAGTAAGTCTAGCGTATATTGGGTTATGCTCCTCGAGTCCTAGTCTTCCTTTTTTTATCTTTCCTCGTGCGTTGTAGATTTGTTTTATTGAGGTGACACATGTCGGGTCCCTCATTTGCAAGTCGGTCAATATTGCTTCAGGTTCGGTACTAGTTGAAGACAATTACAACCACCTCACATGTTGATATTGCTCTTGCGTCAACCGTCCTTCAAATGCATGGCCTAATAACCTTTGTGGAAGATCGTGATTGTGATGCCCACTAGAGGTGAGCAAAAATACCCGATCCGAAAAAATCCGATTCTGAAGATATCCAACAATTGGTGATTTGAGTCCGATCCGATCCGGGCATATTTTTTGGATCATCGGATCGGATACGGATCGGGGTTTAGAGGAAAAAGTCAGATCGGATATATCCGACTAGTCTAAGAATAAATACCCGTATTGGATCGGATCAGATCGGATATCCAGATCAGATCTTCGGATCGGATATCCGTTTGGATAAAACTGTCATATATCTAGGTGCTCTCGGATCGGAGTTTTTAAAGTTTGTCGGATCGGATATTCGAGTCTTCGGATCGGATCGGATATCTAGAAATGCAAACCACTAATGCCTACATAAAACTTGAACCATCCACAGATCCCGCTCTACCTCAAAACCGTACAAACTAAAAGGACAACACGATAACTTAGTGATAGTTTTTATGGGTTGTGAATTCCGACTTACATCATTTTTCGTCTTCGCCTTTGATTTGTAAGTTCTGTTGTTCTCACATGGCAACCATATCCTCCCAAGTCGTTTTTCGGTACTTGGCAAAGAGCGTTTTACCATGTTGTGAGATGTACCTATTGATCGCAAATGATGAAGCATAAACATCCCATCCGGCCACCGGTTGGCTGAGTCAAAAAAAAGTTGAGAAATTGGGATAATTTTGTACTTCGAGGCTTTGATCGCCATCATCTGAATCCATTTTTTATAAGTCTTTTGTAAGTACCAACACAGAATGCCTTTAGTGTGTTATGCCGATTCCTTACAACGCTATTTATAGAACGCAAATTTTTTTAAAAATACACATGTGCGCTTTAGGAAGCCCACATAAGCATATCGAAGGCCAAGATTTTTTCTCCGACTCGCCGCCGCTGCTCGGTCCTTCCCCATCGCCGGACGCCGGTCCATCCCCGTCGACCACTGCCTCAACTTGCGAAGCCGCTCCTTGAGTTCCTGCCTTCCTGGCTCCCTCAGTCCCTCGACCCTTATACGCTGATACGCAGAAGTGTAGAACGCAGTAGCCGACAGCCCGCCAAGTCTCCGTCGCTGCTCCACTCCCCATCGTCGATTTGCCGGTCCTTCCCTTGTTCCCCATCGCAGGTCCTAACGTGTGCACGCTGCCGGCCCGCCACTGTAGAGTGCAGACTGCAATCTTCATTCTTCAGGTCCTAACCGGTCTTCTTAATTCTCATCCAGTCCTCTTCAATTTTCATGTTGAAATTGCGGTTTGTTGATTGCTATTTGTTGTGGAATGTTGATTGAATGATTGATGAATACTTGAATGTTGATTCCTTCCCAGTAAATCCAACCGGCAACAACTCAGTTATTCAGTCTACTCAGAGTCTTAGACACACTCAGCAACTCAGGCTAAGCATTCAACAAGTGAGCAAGGTAACACTCTAACATACTATGGACATTTGTGTTTGAAATTGCGGTTTGTGATTTCACTGATTTGTGTTTGAAATTGCGGTTGAAATTCTCTTCCATTTTGATTTGTGTTCCTGCTAAGTGCTGAAGTTTAATTGTTATGTTGATTGTTGAGTGCTGAAGCTGATTGAGTATTTATTTTAAATGTGTTAGATTGTGATTTAAGTTTAATTTGTTAAGTTGGGTATTTTAGGTTTTAAAATTCATTTGTGTTTGAATTAAAATTTGTTAATTGTATGATTAGGATTTAATAATAAGGACAAGTATTTTATTCGGAAGAAGGTATCAATTCCAAGTGTTGGAGATTCAAGTTTAATTCTTAGTGTGAATGTTGGTGCATCAATTTAAAATGATGTTAGAAATGACGATGTTGGCAAAAAAAAAAGTTCAAATGGAGAGTCCTCATGATTCAACTTGTGAATTTATGATTATTAGCAATCCGGCATTGCGCAAATCCATCAATGAGTATGAGCCTCGGGTTAGAGATGTTGTGAAAAGAGAATATGTAGTTTAAGGTTCTTGTCAACCATTGTCACATGATTTTCCACAAAGTATGCAAGAAAATAAACAAAGGGTTTTCCTTCGTAAGTGGTTCAAAGAGTTTGAATGGTTGGAATATAGTGTTTCTAAAGATGCCGCTTTTTGCTTTTGGTGTTATCTTTTTTAAGGGGTTGTCGGTAAAAGGTTTGGTGATAATGTTTTTGAGATGACGGGATTTTGCAATTGGAAGAAGGGTCCGGAAAAGTTTAAAGAAGATGTGGGATCTATGAATAGTGTACACAACAATGCTAGAAGACATTTTTTTGCTTACAAAGATCAAAGACAGTGTGTCAAGATGTTTGTCGGTTGGAAAAGAAGTATTAGATGTTGCATATCACATTCGGATAACCGCAAGTGTGGATGTTGTTAGATTATTACTTGTACAAGGATTGACTTTTCGTGGACATGTGGTATAATTTATGCAACGTCTAGGTTGGAAAGGTGATTCTAGAGAATGCACCATTAAATCATCAACTTACTATCCCATTCAAAAGGAAATTGTTAGTGCTTGTGCATCAGAGACAACAAAATTTATAATCAGTAATATTGGAGACAAGTTCTTTTCTTTGTTGATTGATGAAGCTCGTGATAGTCTTGTCAAAGAACAAATGGCAATTGTTGTAAGATATGTTAATAGCCTTGGAGTGGTGGTGAAGCGGTTTCTCGGAGTTGTTCATGTTGTTGATACATCCGCTTTATTTTTGAAATGTGGCATTGATGAGTTTTTTTTTCTAAACATGAGTTATCCATCTCTAAGGTGAGAGGTCAAGGATATGATGAAGCTTCTAATATGCAAGGTGAGTTTAATGGATTGAAGAATCTTATCTTAAAAGAAAATCCTTGTGCATGGTATGATCATTGTTTTGCTCACAAACTACAACTAGTGATTGTGGTTGTTTCACAAAAAAAAAAAAATCAGTTTGTGAGTGATTTCTTTGAATATCTGTCTGCGATTACTAACATGGTTGGAGCTTCTTGAAAGAGAAAATATGATTTTCGGCAAAGACAACATGAAGAAATGGTGGAGAGGTTGGAAAATGGTGACACTCCAAAAGGAAGAGGAAAAAATCAAGAAAGTGTTTTAGCTTGGTCGGGGTCTACACGATGGGGTTCTCACTATACAACCATTGTTCGCATTCTTTCTTTGTGGAACTCAACCTTCAAAGTGCTAGATAATATCTTTGATGAGGGCACCTAATGAGAAAACTCGGGGCACAACTGGTAGTTTGGCAGAAAAGATGTAGAGTTATGGTTTTGTTTTTATTGTCCACTTGATGAATAGAGTGTTGGCGTTACAAGTGTTGTGTCACAATGGTTGCAACAAAAAGAGCAAAATATCATTCCCGTTGTTGGTCTTGTTCAAAACTGTAAACTGAAATTTTAAGACTTGAGGAACAATGGATGTAATCAGTTGATTGGAGAAGTCAATGCTTTTTGTATTAAGCACAATGTTGTGATTCTTGATATGGATCATCTTGCTACAAATCGTTGTTCTAGACGTAATGGAAATGGTACAACAAACTACCACCACTTCAAAGCTGCAACTTTTTGTCAGGTAATTTGTTATTTCCTATTTAACTATTAAACTAGTATTTGTATCAAACTAATGTGATGCTACATTTGTAGATTATTGACCAAATTGATACAGAAATGGAGAATCGTTTCAGTGAGTCAACAACAAAAATACTCACTTGTATAGGATGTCTTGATCCTAAATATACGTTCTCCAATTTTAGTGTGAAGAAAGTACTTCAACTTGTAAAGTTATATCCACAAGATTTTTCAATTTGTGAGCAAATAGAGCTTAGAGGACAACTTGAGTTGTGTAATTTTGAAATGAGGAGAGATGAAGATTATTCTATGTTATAGAATATTGCGAATATTGCTAAGAAGATGGTTGAGAAAGGTATACACAAAACATTTCATTTGGTATATCGTCTTATAGAGTTAACTTTAGTGTTACTAGTTGTCACATCTACGGTGAAAATAGCATTCTTCGCGATGAGTATAATCAAGACATATTTGCTCAACAAGATGTGAGATGAGTTTTTCACTGACAATTTGATTTATTATGCATTGTATGGTACAACAGTGCATATGCTCAACAAGATGGGAGATGAGTTTTTCACTGACAGTTTGATTTGTCATGCATTGTATGGTACAACAGTGCATATGGTATTATGCATGGTTTTGCCCCCTTTAGAGTAGTGAACTCTTTTGTTGTATTAAACTTTAGTTTTTACTAATGAATTATTTTATCGCTATTTTTTTTTAATTGAATTAAATATCGTAACCGATTATTCCCCTTAAATTACATCCTGGCTCCGCCACTGAATTTGAAGTTACATGCATGCACCTTAGGAGACGCACACTCTAAATGTGCATGCATTCGTGCGCCTTAGGAGGCACACACTCTATGCACGTCCAAATGTGCATGCATTCATGCGCCTCCTAAGGCGTACGCCCTGTGCACATTTGGATGTGCATGATTTTGGCGTGTATTAGCAATAAATTGGCGTGTATTAAACTACTGATAGAAGTTGATCAAGTTTGTACGGTTTCAGTTTTGAATAAAAGAAAAGATTAATTTTTTTTAGTGAAAAAATAATTTTTTTTAGTGAAAAAATAATTTTTTTTAGTGAAAAAATAATTTTCTTTAGTTTCTGCTATTTATATCGGTTATTTCACATAACTGGAAATTTTAAGGGTTATTTATTTATTTATTTATTTATTTATCATTTTCAACTTTCATATCGAAAGTAGCGAAACTTTTTTCATTCCAAACCCGTCCCTGACGGAATACGAAGCACCAACTATCCAAATAGAAAGAAAATAAAGAAACGCAAAACTGTAGAGGAAAGGAGATGAAGTTAGCGTTTCGAAACGCATGTGCCACGTTCTCTCGCCCATCGATCTTAAACCCTAACCCCATTCCCACTCCCTTTCTTCTTCTTCCTCTTCTACCATCTCTCTGCAAAACCCCACCCTCCCCTATTTCTCTCTCCATAATCGCTTCTTCTCGTTCCTTCTCTTCCTTTCTTCCTCCAATGGCTGCCTCCGACGCCGCTATCGAGACTCAATTCGAGAATTTCAGAGGTCAGCTACAAAATTCTGGAGAACTCAGGGAGAGGATCCGTAACGTCGCCATGGAGATCGAATCTGTTACTCGAGTTATGCATGCCGGTCTTCTTCAGGTCCATCAGTCTAGCCCCGTTCCAGGTACTGAGATTTCTCGAAACTCGTCTGCTTCACTTGTACCGTTTGTTTTTTGTATTTTCTTTTTAATTTACTCCATAAACTTGCGACAGTGGTTTTGGAGAAGGTTAAGGCGCAGATTGGTAAGCTCAAGGAACTATTCAACCAGCTTGCTGAAATTCTTCGTGACTATCCAGGACAGTACTATAGGTGCGTAGGTATTTTGAAACTTCATGCCCGTGTGCTTAGGAATTAAACGATATGACTCTTCTTCGTTGTTCAGGTACCATAATGACTGGAGAAGTGAGACACATACAGCTGTATCATTGCTTGCTTTCTTGCATTGGCTAGACTCGGGAAGTCTTCTTATGCATAGCGAAGCAGAGGAGAAGCTTGGGTGTATGTTTTAATACAACTTACTTCTACTTGTTATTTATTTTAGGGTTTTTGTATTACTTATGATTCTTTTTTTCATCTTTGTGGTCTTAGAATACTAAACCATGCATAATACACGCGGCAATGGTCTGTTTTGATTAGATTTGTTGCTGTTTCTTGCTCATTTGGGAACTAAAAGCTTAGTAAGATGATGTGTTTTTTAGGTTCTGTTTTCCTCACTCTCTTCACCGTGCATTCCACCATATGCACTGTTGTACCATACAATGCATGATACATGTGGCATTGATGATTTTGGTTTGGTAGGTTATTTCCTTTGTTATTTAAATATCATATATCTTGGATTGCTGCTTCTAAATTCGGATCAATTAGTACTTCTCTAAACTTAGGATAATGATAGTTTCTTTCTGCTAGTGCAGGATATTTCTTTTGTTTTTAATTGTTAGGTACAAAGTTACCTCCTGGAGTATGGTTGAGTTTCTAATACTCTAACTTCCCATTTGATATGCAGTGAACAGATCAGACTTTTGCTTGGATATTGAAGACTACCTTGTTGGTAAGTTCTTGGCTGTTGTCACTCATACATCATCTGCAGGAATCTATGCCTTGGAATTCATTCGGAGGATATGGAGTTATATTAAAGTTTTTAGTTTCTTACACATTTATATTGATTAGTTCTTTGATGATTTTCCTATACTAAAATGTTGCAAGCCCTTAAAATTAGCATTTCGGGTCAGTCTAAAGTGCTTATGCTAAGTACATGCTATTTTCCGAACACCCTTCTGTAATTTCACTTTACGATATATTTGACTAAAAACTTAATACTCGGTTGCTGTAGGTTTGTCCGTTTGACATTTTTGTTTTCTAGGTGTCATTGATGTTCAAATAATTTCACTTAGGTGATATGCTGAGATTCTAAACATGTTTTCGATAACATACTTAAGTGATGTCGACATTAAACCATTTCTTGAAATTACATTGCATGGTGACTATGTTGGCTTGGAATATGAATTTTGGATAAGTGTTCCAAATTTGCAATATCAGGTGTTGAATTTTGTGTATTGCCTATTATTCATTTATATTTTTCTTTTCCAATTTGGCCTAAACATTGTTATTGATGATTAACATTTAAACTAAGGACTTGTTTGGTTGCTCATTCGAAATGAAAATGGGAAAGTAATGATTAAAAAGAGGGAACGGAAAATAGCCTGTAGAGCTTTGGATGATTTTGTAAGACATGAAAATTTAGTGAAAAATCTAAAAAGTGTTCGGTAAAAGTAGATACAAATATAAAGGTTAGGGATAAACTTGGAATAATATTTTCAATGAACTACTAAAGCTTCCAAAGAGCTATTTGTTTAGCTTTACAAATCTAATGAAAAAAACTCGTTAGCAAACTCCTCAGAAAGCTAAAACTCCCGAATAATCTAATTTTTCGAACATATATTAGCTTTTAAATTTTGGAAATTTTTCTAAAAAATCTAGCAAATAATTTCCTACCGAACTCACCCTAAATTACCTTTTATTTCTCTCTTCTAAGATAACAACATAACTGGATCTAGAACATCACCATTTATTTTTCATCTCCTTAACACCATTTCGTTCCCATTTTGATTGAATTAAACAGGCCCTAATTCTTCCACTTATCTTTTGCATATTGATAAGCATGGTTGTACTATCACACTATCCAGCTGTCAACTATATAAATCATAATCATAGTACTTTTTTTTTTCACAAATGGAGATCGAAATATATTAAAGTGACTCTTGACTGAAGTGTAAAGCATAGAGTTTTTGAGTCACATTTGGCTGGTTTCTGAGAAAAAGCTTGCAGCATCTTTGAGAAATTTAATTTCTGATACTTTTTCTTAGTGAAGAAAAATGTGATCAGGTTAGTTGAAAAACACAATGCATCCTATTACGGTTGTGTTGTGTGTGAACTAACCAGTTACTACTTACCAGCACTGATTTAGCTTTGTCATTTGTGTAATTGTAGTCTTTTTTCATCAAGGGCATCACAATGCAGTTGCTAGTTCGGCTCTTTTTAAACATTTTTCCAAAAAGGAAGTTTTAAATAATGTCGGCTTGTCTTTCATCAAGCACTGTAGTAATCACAATTTGAAGTTATCTACCACTCATGCTGATGTTGCTGTGTTCTTCCCTGCAGGAATTTGTTTCATGTCTAATGAACTAGTAAGTCTTCTCACATGATATAACTTGTTTGCATAATGGTTCTTTATTTACAAATGATATAACTTGTTTGCATAATGGTTCTTTATTCATCATTTCTTGGTTTTCAAATTGAATAATGATATGCATAATAAAAGTTCTGTTATGTAGCTGTCTCAAAATTTCATGATTGCACTTAGCTGCTGTACTTTAAAGGTTGCCAACATATTGTCCATGTGGCTGTATCTGTGAACTACTTTGTAAGATATCCCTTGAACCTGCAAAAAAAAAAAAAAAAGAAAAAA
>BSUD01000006.1:44060243-44078888 GCA_033239045.1 Fagopyrum esculentum
ATCCCTTGAACCTGCAAAAAAAAAAAAAAAAGAAAGAAATGAGAACCAAGTGTCATGAATAATAAATAGTTATTCTTGAAATTATTTATATCTTGGGTTAACTTTTGACTTTTGCATTCTTCTTTGGATTGTTATGGAAATTGGCAATCTGGTTGCAGTGACTTTTTTATAGTTACAGGAGACTCTTACCATTTGATTTACTATTACTACACAGAATGTGCATCACTTCCCTTGATTAGGAATGATGCTAATGTGCATGGTTTTAGTAAGTGGATTATTGTAATTTGATGTGATTGATCTGAATACACAGCCTCGGTATGTGGTGAACCAAGTGACATCTGGGGATTATGATTGCCCAAGAAAAGTCTTGAGGTTCCTGACTGATCTTCATGCTGCCTTCCGCATGCTAAATCTCCGGAATGACTTTTTGCGTAAGAAATTTGACGGTGAGTTATCCTACATTCTTTTAGTCTTAAAGGACCAACATTTTTGGGTGATCCTTATCTTATGAAAAGTTCTGGTTAAATGGAAATCAGGCATGAAGTATGACCTGAAAAGAGTAGAAGAAGTATACTACGATGTAAAGATTCGGGGCTTGGCAGAAAAAGGTGACTCAGATGGAGACCAGACAGTCCAACGGCAGCCTTAAACTTGTGTGTACCAACTCGGGTTAGGCTCCAGCTTGTTTTGTTGATTTTTTGATGGTTTTGTGCATGTAGAATATTCGGATGTATCAATCGCAATTGCTCTTAACAATATGGAAAGGAGAAAATTGTAATCAAAAGATTCAATATGCTTCAAGAGCAAGATGGAAAGGAGAAAATTGTAATCAAAAGATTCAATATGCTTCAGAGTCGACATTCCTGCTATAGAGACTGAATGCAATCGTATTTCTTATTCAATGATAATGATGAGAATATATAGACACAGTTGATTAAGATTATGATAACCATAACCCTAGAATGAATCCTTAGTATCTCTCTAACAATAGTTTTAACATAAGATCTAGATAACTAATTAATAATATTGTTTACATTCCTCCCAAGCAAAGCGACACTTCGTGAGTTGTAGCTTGTGGTGAAGAAGATTGTGGTGAAGAAGAAACTGGTGACATGGTAGAGGTTTTGTGAGTATATATGCAACTTGGTCTTTAGTCGTGAGTATATATACAAGTTGGTCTTTAGTCGTGACAAAACTAACTTGTAAACATCCTTTTAAACTTGTTCACGTACTTAATGGTTGGTCAAAGCTATCTGTTTCATCCGTGAATGAAATACAAGATTTGCACCTAAGCTTGGCGCCCCCATATTATCATAGTACACAATATAAGGTAAGCTTGTCGGCTGACATGGCTCTTTCAATAGTTGGGTTATCGAGTTGATCTCAAAGGCAATATCGGCAACGGCCTTGGACTCAACTTCAGTGGAGGACTGATATGAGTAGATCCCATGTAGATAAGATAACTTGTTGTTGAAACAAAGTTGTCCCTATCCCCAACCCAATCTACGTCAGAAAATGCATGGAGAACTATGTTGTGTGAAGCATGGATACGTACATCAAGGTCAGAAAATGCATGGAGAACTATGTTGTGTGAAGCATGGATACGTACATCAAGGTCAAGCGTGCCAACTAAGTAATGTAGCCGTTTCTTTAAAGCAGTCCAGTGAGAAGTGTTTGGTGCCTCCATATATCTTTGGATAACTTGTTTACATTGAATTCTATCTCAGGACGAGTGAAGTACAAGTATGGACAATTTTGACAATGTTATTTCTCGAAGGGGTAACTATTCTTTGTCGTGGTTGTTGAGCCAAGAGTTGTCGAGTCTCATTCAGTGGTGTATTGGAAAACAGATTGTCATTGACACTCAGTGATGTAATGGTAGTTGATGAAGGTGTAGGTGAAATGATGGTTAACCCAAACTTAGCCCATTCAGATGATGGTAGTACAAAAGGATTAGCTTCTGATTTCATGTGGTGATAAGGAAGTTCATGCTCAACAAACGAACATGTCTAGAAGTGTAGACACGTTTAGTTGTAGGATACATGCATTGGTACCCACTTTGGGAGAGGGAGTAGCTAATGAAAACACAATGAATTGTTTTCAATTGAAGTTTATGGTCATTGTATGGCCTTAGCCAAGGGAAACAAAGACACCCAAAACTCTTTAGCTTATAGTAGTTAGGTGTTTGTTTTATGAGCAAGTAGTATGGAGAGTGGTAATGATGCATAGGGGAGGGTAACCGATTAATTAGATATGTCCCCATGATCATAAAAAGGGGCCAATGATCAAGAGGCATTGCAGAGTATGTAAGAAATGAAGACCTGTCTTGACAACATGTCCATGTTTTCTCTCGGTCCTCTCGGATAAGCCATTGTGTTTAGGAGTGTGAGGAGGAGTTGTTAGGTTTGTGATCCCATTATCACCAAATCTCGCATATCAACCGTTTCAACGCCATTGTTTAGGGTTCGCCTTACTAGAACCAAATAATTGTGAGTTTTTGTCTTTCTTGATTCAATATATTTCTTTTATTTTATATTGTATCATGTTTGTCTAAGCTTCCTCTTGATCTAAGGATTGGAGGATCCCCATAATGGTTTGATTTATTGTTTGCATATATCTTTATGAATTGAGATTTTGATATTGCTTCTTTTCGAAGCTCTTTATTCCTACATTTTAATTACCTTCAAAAGTGGTGTTTTTAAGTAATTTAGGTAAAACAAGTGAAGGGACAAGAAAGAAGTTTGTTTTATTGGATTTATTGAAGTGAACTTGGTTTTGAGAGTACGTACTAATTCATCAAAGCTTTGACCCAAACAATCTCGCATGATCATAACCCATACACATAACATGCCGATTTATTATCTTTCCAATTACGTCATTCCATTACTAATTTCATTTATGGTGTGACACGAGAGTCATAACGATCTCGCCCTTGTCCCCTTTCACCATACGGGTTTGTACTTGATGCGAATCAGCATCACCAGCTGGACTGGTCGCAAGGCACCTCCCAGTCAACATACTTTGGACTGGAAAAGTGGTCACCGCCCGTTATCATACACTTGGGCCAATATACATATCACACAAGGTTATCCTAGTTCCGGTTTCGTTTGTTATAATAAATACAATCAAACATAATTAAACACACAACAACCAATCACACATCGATGCTAATACAAAGAATACGAGCTAAGTAAGTCCGGAGACTTACCTCGTCCCAAAGCCAAACCAACCAATACCACTCTCGCTTCCCGTAGGAAGGTACTCATCGCCTGATCATAACAAGACACAAATCAATACCACTTTCATAAGCTAGAAGTCCTTAGACTTCTAGACCCGATGATCTTGCAAGATCATAACCTATACACATACTAGGATAACAAGCCTAGTCCCAACAATCTCAAAGGTACAACACTATGCTAGGATATGCACATCCCATCCCACACTCTCACAACCATAAACTCACAAACTTAACCTCACAAGCCTCACAAGTTAGCCATACCCTCTCCATGAACCAACTCAAAAACACACAACCATGAACCCTAAGAACATTCTAAAAACTCCACAAACTCGCCTAAGGTCCACAAGCCACTACATGGCATTCACAACTATCCTAGGTCCAAACCTAGCATGCTTCTAACATTTATACACTCTAGGATAAGCTATGATCACATGCTTCAAGAGAGGGTACTCACCGGGCAAAGACACAGGTCCGGAAGAAGGAAACACGTCCGCGAAGAGGTAAAGAAGGCCACAAGGGTAGGATGGCTGAGCCAGTGGCCACCCCTGCGGCTTAGGGCAATGGCCACCCCCGTGGCGCTGTCCAACCGCGGGTGCGGTCGAGCTCTAGAGGGCGATCCCGAACGAGCTCTTCGACTGAGATTCTTGATGTTCCAAGGCCTCCTAGCTCCTTGTTGGCTCCAGATATGCATCACTTGGATCCACACTCACACAATCATACTAAACTCGATCTACTCACATGCAGCACAAGAAGAGGGAAGAACAAGGTGAATCCATGGCTTCCTCCATTGAAGCCCAAGGAAGAAGATGAAGATGAAGAAGGGAAGAAGGAGAGAAAGGCTTACCCTTACCAATCCGGATCTGCTATACACTACTATCCATAGATGCACAACTCACACAATCAAGGAGGAGAGAAAGAAGCACCACCATGGAAGGAGTTGGAAGAAGAGGAGATGAGGAGAAGCAAACTCACGTGAAATCCAAATGAGAGGAGAGAGAAATGTTCAGCCGAGGGGGTAAGCAAAAGGGAGCGCAACGAGGGGTCGGTTCCCCAAAACGAAGGGTCACTCACTCCTACGAAGGGTTGGAAGGCGACGAAAATGAAAACCCGCTCACTCAGCGCCTCATGTCTGCGGGAAAACTGAGCCGCGACCGCGGAAAGGTCGATAACTCGCTCACTGACCGGAATAAAAGTTACGGATGTTACAGAATTGACTATATTGATATCTTTGCTTCTGTGGTTAAATACAAAACTATGAGATTATTGCTTGCTTTTGCTACTGTGCATGATTGGGACATAGAACAAGTGGATGTTAAAACTGCTTTTTTTACCTGGTGATTTGAGTGAAACTATACATATGAAACAACCTGAGGGTCTTGTAGATAAATCTAAACATGATCATGTTTGCTTACTTAAAAAATCCATCTATGGCTTAAAACAGTCACCTAGACAATGGAACCTTAAGTTTGATGATTGGATGAAAAACTTAGGATTTTTAAGAAGCAACTACGATTACTGTTTGTACTTTAAAGGCATATCTTCAATGAATCCCTTGTTTGGTTTACTATATGTAGATGATATTTTGCTTATTAGTAAATATGATGTGTTGATTGATGGTGCTAAAAGGGATTTGAAATCTAATTTTGGCATGAAAGATATGGGTCCTGCACAGAAAATTTTAGGTGTTAATATAATAAGGGATAGAAAGCATAAAAAGATGTGGTTACCTCAAGCTGATTATATTGAAAAGGGATAAATTAATATATAGCATGTTAAACCTACTTATATACCCTTAGGAGGGCACCTTGATTTAACCAAGCAACATTGTCCTAGCAATCAAGCTGAGATTGATAAAATGTGTAAAATTCCTTATGATGTGGCTGTTGGTTCTATCATGTATGTTATGCTTTGCACTAGACCCGATCTTGCTTTTGGTATTAGTGTTTTGAGTAGATACATGTCTAATCCCGGTGAATCACATTGGACTGCTATAAAGTATATTCTTAGATATATCAATGGAACTAAGAATTTATGTTTGATGTTTTTTGAGCATGATAGCATTGGTGAAGTTCTTGGTTATGTAGACTCTGATTATGCTAGTAATAAGGATAATAAAAAGTCTACCACTGCTTATTTCTATACTTGGACTGATAATTGTGTATCTTGGAAATCTCAAAAACAATCTGTTGTTGCCTTGTCCTCTACTGAAGCTGAATATATTGCAGAAGTTGAAGCTTCTAAGGAAGCTATTTGGCTTAAGGGTATTGTTAGTGAAATTCAACATAAACCTTGTACTCCTGTAATTCATATGGACAGCCAAAGTGATTTGTACTTGTGTAAAGATCTTGTTTATCATGAAAGATCTAAACATATTCATGTTAGAAATTATTTCATTCGAGATAGGGTTAAGAAAAAACATTTCTTGGTTAAAAAGATAAAGGGTGATTTGAATCCTGCGGACTTTGGAACAAAAATTGTGACTGTTGATAAATTTGCTTACTGTAAAAATTTTCTGCCGATCTTTGATGTTCCTTGAGTATTGAATGCATGTTATGGATTGATGACGGACATGTTTGAAGGTTCCAGGCACACTATCGGGGGACATAACTTGGTTACAACATTACAAGAGTCAGGAGGGCATTTGTTATGTTTTTTATTCTTGTATTAAGCAATGTAACATAGGACATTGAGTATAAATCTAGCATTTGATACAATGGTCTAGGTAGAGTCATGTAATTGTGATTCATAAGATAGTTTTCCATGTTATTGATCTTGATGCCTATTATGATCCATTGTTGCCACTTAAGGATCTAAGTGAGGTACCTTGGTGATTAATATGGTGATGAGTTCATAAATATTTGGTATACTACTGTGTGGATTAAGAGATGTTAAAGTTGTATATGATATATGTGTTATTTGTATTTCCGGCTTTGTGAAGACTGGTCTTGACAGCCCACTTGAAGCCCATCTCCTTGGATCCATTTCAAAAGACCGGCGAAGGGTTTGTATGGGTTGGTGATCACTTGAAGACTGAAGCTGGGTTAGGGTTATTAAGCGTGTTGAAAAATGCTTCGTTTGACCTTTGGTTAAGCTTTGGCACTTAAGCGTTCTTGTTGAGCTCCTTAGAAACCTATTTGCAACTTGTGTGTTTGACTCATTAAAGAAAGAGAGAAAATGGAGAGAAAAGAAGAAGATCAGATCTTCCAAATCTTGCTCGAAGCAAGAAGGATCTGAAGAAGAAGAATAAATAAGAGGAAGAGAGGTCGAGAGATCAGTAATCTCTGAAGAAGAAGAAGAATAAATAAGAGGAAGAGAGTGACGAAGATCAATCTCAGATCTTCGTCGAGGTGCCTTTGAGGGGGCTTTTCTTCATCCTTGCATCTTTGTATCTCTTGTGTTCACTCTTTTACTTTCTTTTCTAGATCGGTAGAAAGTGCTAGTATCTCGTATCTAGTGTTTCGTAACCTCGTTCCTAGAAACCTAGTGAAACCCGGGACCGGATCTCCCCTCTTGAGGTCCCGTAGATGTAGGGGTAGTTTTACCACCGAACTACGTAATCAACTCTTGTGTGAATGTTGTTTGGCTCTTTAGTCAGATATACGATTAAGGATTATAGAAACCTTAAAGTAAACTTTGACACTGATAAACTCGCGGAATTGGGACACGGCTACCCGCAAGTTTCCTTATTGACCACTTCACAGGTGGAAGATCACATCTGAAAGAATGCTCTAAAGTAGAGTGTCTCTAGAAGATTATTCAACATAATCTCTTACCTTACGATATCTTTACAACATTTAAAATGAGAGTTCTTGTTATGAATAGTACATATCAAAATCTACCCTTTTAACAGCAATGAACTTCAGTTTTTGATATTTGTGTTTCCACGTTGGGTTTCATCATCGACTTCCTATCGAAAGCGTCGCTTATATGATTCATGGGGGTGTAGCAGTGGTAATATCATTGCAGCAACCGAAAGGGTTGCTTGGGATGTTTCATTTCACCAACAAGATGCAAAACCTCGCTGTTTTATCCTCTATTTTGGAGCAAAAGGAAGAGGTAACTAACTACATAATCTATTTCCTCCCAAAACTCATCGTTCTACGTGCCAACTAAATTGTGTTTCATCTGTTTTATCCTCTATTTTGGAGCATGCCAACTGAATTGTGCTCATCTGATTCTATTTGTCAATTTTACTTGTCTACTCCTTGCTTTGCCTACTCAGATGCGCAGAAACTTGAAAATCATTCATTAGCTACTATGATTGCTCGGTGCTTGTATGTTGTTGTTTTTGAATTACAGAAAACCAGTTATTATAAACGACTTATCTTTCGGCTCTTTAGCTTTTACTAATTCTTGAGATTATGTATATTTTCAGAGATGAAAATATACACAATCATAGGTTAAAAATAATTGTTGTTGAATTCTAATTAAAGTTATCGATGTTTTAGTTAGGGTTGTTTGTATTCCTCTGAAGAGATGGGTAAACTAAGCTTGAGATATTTGCTGAATTTTTGCACAAAGAATATGGAGGACCTGAGAGTATGAGACTCTAACCTGTGATTTTCTTTAACTTTAATTTTATTAATGTTTTTCCTAATGCTTGGGAAGCTTGGAATGCGAAGTAGTTGAGTAAATATGTCAATCTTTGATATTATATTGTTATGTGTTTGTGGAAAGGTTGACTATTTTTGCTCAATTATTGTGTGACTGACTCTAATTTTTATTCCAACCATCTCCGTGTTTTTGTATCGGGAATTGCGCATCTAATTGCACGCACGTCTAAAGTCGGTGAGTTACTCCTCCTATTTAGAACATCCACGAGATACATCAGCGTTATAGGTTTGTTGTATATTGTTATATGTTTGTGGAAATGTTGATATTTGTTGAATTCTTGTTGTTGTTGTTGAGTACTTACTGTCAATATCCGCAAGATACATCAGTGTTGCTCAGCAGATCTTCCTTGCATTATTGTGGGTAAGCCAAAACGTCTTGCATATATTCCTCTGGAGGTGTTAAACTATTCTTGTTTGTGTATATTCTTTTCTTTGTAGCTTTGTACTCTCGTCTCCATGCAGAGATACACTAAAACATTAACTAATCTCCAAAGGGCATCTTTGGTTGACAAGTCAAGCAGAAACCACAAGAGAGAATGATTGTTTTAAGCCATGTACAATTAAGAGCAAGAAATGGAGAGGACTTCTTTGCAAGAAATGTCATATGGAACTTTAACAATAAGGTTTATTTCTCTATTCACTGTGAAAATATCTTCTTTGTTACATTGAGAAAATGTGTCATTGTTGTGTAGCTCACAATCAATTTGTTTTTAGTAGAAACTGGTGAGCCCACCAAGATTGAGGGTTGGCCTGTTGTGGTCTTCTCTGCCCTATGTTGCCCGAGAATGATTGTGTAATTGTAAGGAAATTAAATTTTGATATTTCAAATGTACTTTAATCATTGCTTGGAACCTCCGGAAGAAAAAATAGTGATACTGAGTACTTAATTATCAATAACAAACAACATCTGATGTGAAGTAGCCCTTAAATTGAATTCCTTCTCTTAATACTTTATAGAGAAAATTGCCTAAACAATATCTCATCTTTTAGGCTGACTAAACTTTAGTACCTTGTTATTTAAACTATTAGAACGGTACATCACCTATTGAGTCCGACCAATGATTAGTACCTGAAGGTGCAATAAGTCTGATAGTTTAAACGACGGGGTGAACAATAATCGTCACAAACACATTTATGTATAAGGTAGGTGAACAATTTTTCCCCTGATACTTAACACCGATCTGTTAACTTAACGTGTGAACAGTAATCTAGGTACTAATCTTTGGTCGGACTCAATATGCGAGATACTGTTCTGATAGTTTAAACGACGGGATACTAAAGTTTAGTCAGTCAAAAAGATGGGGTATTGTTTAGGTAATTTTCTCTACTTTATATATATCATTCTTCATAGCTAAGTTATTTCTTCCACTTCCTTCATTGTTTTTGTTGTGAATGATTCAGGTTATCTTTAAAACTGAATCTTTCCTAATATAGATTTGCAATTTATGTTTTTTTGGATATTTAAAAAATTGTCTAGGGCTTGCTCAATTCTTAATTTTCTAGCTTAATTTATTGAAATAGATTTGTAATTTGATACTTCCCCTGAATCTCTCCTAATATATATTTGTAATTTCTGATTCTTTGGATATTTAACTCCCGCTTTTGCAGCTGACTGGAACACAACAGGTTCAGCAATCTTGGTAGGCAACAAGAGTGATCTAGAGAGCATTAGAGAAGTTGGTGTCGATGAAGGCAAGAGCTTTGCAAAGAGCGGTGGATTGTTCTTCATAGACACATTGACCTTAGACTCCACAAATGTAAGGATTGCTTTCGATCTGGTTATTCAAGAGATCTACAACAATGTGAGTAGGAAGCTTCTGAGCTCAGATTCATACAAAGCCGAGCTGTTTGTCAACCGTGTAACAGTTAAAGACGGGACTGACTTGTCAATAACCAATCGCATGTGTTGTTCGAGCGAAGAACTCGAGTCTTTGTTCCCTGTTTTGCTCTTTACATTGCTTCTATACAGAATGTATCTATTGGCATATCATGTAACTTATATGAGACTTCCATACTTGTAACAACTTATTGCTTAATTGATAATAAATTTTATATCAGGTAACTTCATTGGAATCTTCTTCGGTTACAATTGATGTTAAAACTTCTGAGATTTGTTCTCCAAATGACAGTCAAGCCAAGACACAAACATTACAAAATATGCGGCCATAAAATCCTTACAAAATTCATAAGATGGAAATAAACAAAATTCATTTCTAAATAGTTCCATAACCTTAACAAAACAAAAAGGAAATTGTATAATTTGCATTTTCATCTTTGTTTCATGAAATAATTATTATCCTCCTCTACAAACACATCCAAGATAAGATTCAAAAATTAATCCAATTGGATTTTCTTCAATCTAGTGTCATTTAGCTAACATTTTCCCAAACCTCATTGCAAATTACTTAAATTATTATTTTTTTTTTTTTTTGAAATTCAGATTGCTCTAAAAGATAAAAACTTAACTATAAATAACATATTATTATTTAACATGATTCACGATATTTGGCATTAGAACCTCACAAATTTAATTCATAATATATGGTATTATAAGTTTTATTTATACTTTTAAGTTTTAGTATATTATTTTATAATTTTCATAACTCTACATTTTTTTTGCAATTTTTTTAAGAATTATAGTGTATCAACAAATATTATATATAAACTATTGAGAATCGGGGAGAGTTTTTATAATGTTTAATTAACGGATATTTTGATGAGTTTTTAAAGTTTAGCCAGTAATGTTGTACAATTTGGTATATTTATTAGGTGATGTTGTACATTTGACCTCACATAATACATAGGTTTCGTGTAATTATATCATTAACTAGAGTTGGTATGGGGGCAGGTGTGAAGCTAAATTGAAGTGGGAATGCATTATATTCTATAAAGTAGGTATGACAATAAATGTTATTAGTGATATCACTCCATCAAAGCAGACAATTCGGACCATCGTACTCGATCTGATATCGTCAATACAAACACATACTATAACGTTTATAAGTTTTATCGCAAATGTACACTAGTGACCAGTTTGTAAGATATAATATAATATTTTGTTACAATTTTTAATGTTAAACATGCTGTAAAGCCTGTAATACACATGTAATAATTAAACTAAAATATAGAGTATTTTATTTCTATAATTTTTAAGAAGTCGTTATTTTTATTTTGAGCTTAAAATTTTATTTATATAACTTCACATAAACTAAATTTAAAGGTAAGGTTAAAATATGATAGAATTTTAGATGATGCTTTACTTTGATTATGAATAAATTTGGTGTTGATGTTAACTGTATGACTTAAGTTTAATGTGTAAAATTCTTGATGCATAATGAAGTTTTATAATTATTAAAAACTAACATTAGTATTAAAAAATCTAAATAATAGATCATTGTATGGACCACACAGGGAAAACAAAATACGCATATATCCACGTCTATATACTTAAATAATGAAAAGACGTCTCGAATGTTGATACTTGTAGGAGGGAGGTGTACCCCATAGTCTTCACCCTAGACCAGGAAGACAAACCAAGATGCCGATGCAAGAAGCATAACATCCCTACCCCAAGCATAAGTGATGTGGGGTTGATGCCGCAGTTCCCGATTTAGATTGAAAGTCCGCGAATAGTCTCTGAGAACGAATCTCAGTCTAGAATCTCGGAGGAGATTTTGTTATGGGGCCGAGATTTATGAATACTCGAATAAAAGAACGTGAGTTCGGTAGAATGATAATGGATAGATAAGAAGATGATAATCTTGGGATGAAAGTGATGGAAATATAGAAAGTTACGAACAAGGTATTCTTGCAAAGAATCTTGACCAATTGGATCCAAACCACTTAACAAAGAGTTTATCTTAACTCTCCATTCTTTAACCTTACACAAACCTTCTAAATAAGACAAGCACAAGGAGGGACTAGTTCGACTAGCTAGTAGCACTAATCTTTAATAAGATTAATACACACAAGAACAACCTAGCAATGACTCACAATGATTCAATCCAAGGCTCTCTCTTTTGATTGAATAGAAATGAAATAAAACACAGACTCCGTAAGCGAAGCACGAGTAATCACAATATTGTGGAAATAAAATAAACTAAAATCGGCTTATGAATCTCGTCCTCTAAGGCTATTTATAGGAGAGATTCCTCTAAAAAATAATTACTATAAAATAATACTAAAATATAGGATCAAAATCAAAAGATGCTTTTAGAATGTTTTGAAATATTAAAATAAATAAAAGGTAATTATGTCTAATAAGATCTCGACAAATTTTATTGATCTCGGCAAGCACGAAATCTCGGGCGAAATTCTAGTCTCATGGCCGAGATTTCTTCACTGGTTCTCTTCAATCCCGTTCTAGCCGCTTTCCTTGGTCATCTTCACTCTTGAAAGGTCTTTTCACAATAGACAACAATGTCATTAAAGGAGACTTGGTCATGAGTGAAGTCTCTTTAAGTGTACATGTTGTCAATACGCTAGCAACCTCTTCTTGGATGACCTTTGAAGATGACAACTCCTTCTCCTTCAATGTCTTTGCTCTAACTCTAGTGATAGGTCCTTTAGGAAGTATTGGGGATGGTCCCACATCAATACGAGTCTTTCATCTTGTGATCGTGTACAAGGTTGATCACCCATGGTCGTATCCGGTTGGTAGTCTTGTCGAAACTCCATTCCCATAATCAACATCAGATATCCGGATGCTAGTGTAGCTAGGGATGACAATGGATCGGGTGACGCCTGGATGACCTTGACCGTCATCCGATCCATCACCCAAAATTGTCCATCCCACCTGACCCACCACCCGCTAAGAGTCTCACCCTCATTCAATTCCCCCGCATCCATCAGTTGAAGCGGGTGGATTAAGTGAGATTTCAGCGCTCTACACTTCATTTATAAATTGTAAAAAAATCAAGAAACAAATTGGTTTACTAGGCTTTTTTGAGTTTTAGTTTTAAGAAATGTACCCCTTGAGAGAAGAGTGTTTAGAGTTTGAGGGAAAATATAAAAGACTGGGGTATATTTACCTAATTAAAAAACTAAATGGCCTAGTTACTAAAAGTAAAACTCAAAAAAGCCTATTAATCAAATTAACCCAAAAATCAAATATTTTACTGAGAATCAAGAACATACTAAAATCCAAATAAAAATAACATAAAATTGTATGTGATATCAAGTACAACATTATAACAAAGAAATAATTAAAATAATTTTTTTATAACGAATCAATAATAAGGATCGAAATATATTAGGAATCGAAAGAAAATAAATTAGGAAAGAAAATATAGGGTTTACTTTAATATAAGAGAAATTCGGGATGTTGCCCTTGTGGTTTGGAGTTTCCCGGATTTTGTCTAGAGATTTTTTTTAGTTCGGATGGTACCATTGTGTTTTAATATTTTTTGGAAAATGCTCAATTCTATTTAAATTATAAAGGGATGTCAACTTAAAGTAGTTTTTTAAAAAAGACTAGTGTGCAAAATGTTTGGCCTCTTTTATGTTATTATTAAAAATAATTTTTTCTTATTTAAAAATAATAATTTTATTTGACATCCCCTTACAATTTAAATGGAATTGGGCATTTTCCGAAAAATATTAAAAAACAAGAACACCATCCGAACTAAAAAAAACGGCAAAATCCGGAAAACTCCAAACCACAAGGGCACCATCCGGAATTTTCCTTAATATAATTTATATTGTAAGGAAATAATGGTAAAGTTTTTATGATATAAACCTACAAACATTAAAAATATATAATTTTAAGCGGGTGAATACAGGTCGGATGAATGGGGTGAATGATGGGTCGGGTGATGGGTGGATGAAATGTTCACCCGAATCCTACCCAATCCACCACCGCTTCATCCACTACCCGCTTTCACCCATATTTTAACGGGGTTTCGCCTTTTTTTCGTTGGAATGGGTGGCAGGCTATATGTCGGGTACGGGTGAAATTGTCATAACTAAGTGTAGATGCCGGTGTGGATGGGTCAATGAGGATACGTGTGGTGGCCCTGCTAACGGTCTCTACTTGGATGGAGGTGTCATGTGTTTCGGCCTCGACCTGCACCATCTCAAGTGTGGAGCTAAACCACTCTATGCGTCGATGTGTGCTCCATGGCATCTCACATGAACCTCCGTCTACTTGAGGCTCATCAGAATAGTAACATTATGAATGATGATCGTCATCTCACCCCAAGGTAGATGAAAATTGATAGTCTTCGGGTGCCACCGCTCGACCAAGACATGGCAAAGCGCATAATCAACCCCACCGAAGTCAGATGTCTCTAGATCAGTCAATCCACTCCGGATGGTCAGAGAAAATCATCCCTCCGGGTCATCAATATCATGTCACCAGGCCGACACCTTTCTTACTTGCTCGATACGTCGGTGTTCCTTCATCACCTATCTAACGTCCTTCATTTGAAAGAAATAAACGTTATATATGAAAAAATACATTTGTTCACATTTATCTAGTAGCATACCTCGCCCATCCATATATGGGCAACCCTATGGTCGGCCTACCTCATCACCAAATCTCAAACCCTAGAGGGGCACCAGTCCTTCGGCAACACGAGTAGCAGAAGATGATGATCCCACATCAGCTTCAAGTGCATAGGTGATACGTGTATGGGTAGCAATATGTGTTTGAGTGTATGATGGAGGGGAAATGTGAGAAGGAGAGGGTGTGTGAGATGTAGAGGGTGTGTAAGAAGGAGTGGGGTACAAACAGGAGTAGAAAGCGTGAAAGTGGATGTAGAAGTGGGAGCAAGAGTAGGAGGTGAAATAAAGGGAACTAAGTAGTGGAGGGAGGTGTGCAAATGATGTCCTCATCATCTGACTCATACCGAGCCTCCCAATAAGGAACTGATCCGAGTTGAGAGGAAATAGTATCGGGATCAATAGTAGGAGCGGACTCAAATGAGAGAGAATATATTTTGGATCAGTAGCAGGATTAGATGTAGATAGGGTAGCCTTCTCATCCTCCACTTGCCGATCGCCTTGGCGTAAAGAAGCGGTAAGTGGTGGTCGTCTCCTAATTCTAGCCTGCTACTCACCTTCAATGCAATCGACATGAGTTGAAGGTGGCTTTACATGTTCTTCGCGAGCGAAGAACAAATTCGGGTTTTTTTTTTCTCTTGATTTTTCTCATTTTCGATTACAATTATGATTCCGTTTCTACCCTATTCCATTTATGACCTAAACTAAGTTCGCGATTCCAATTCCGTTATGTCTAAAATAAAACTAACAAATTCCGAATAAAAACATTATAAAACGAAATTAAAAAAAAAACGCAAAAAAAAACACATGAGAAATACTCGAAAACTAAAAGAAACGTACCTCAAGTGCACTCAAATGACCTTTTTGGAAAGGACGTCCTGGAGGATCCGTCGAATAAAATGATATGTGGGTTTTTTTCTTTGAAATGAGAGGTTTCGGATTTTTAATTTCAAAAAGTTGGATCGCGATGAAGAGTGGCGCACTGAAATTAAGACAACTCATCGCAATCGACATGGGTCGAGTTTTAAAATTATCAATACAGTCAGACTTTGTTAAAAATGTACATTTGTCATTTTTATCTGATTTAGCTAGGAGAAATAATTTTGGCGGGCTAAAAAGTCAATGGGCATGACGCATCCTGTCATCCACTTTCAATCATCTGATAAAACCTGCTCCCACTGTAGCGCATTAATTTCAAACCCTCCTTATTAGACAATTACCATCCTTTTCTCTAACATGCGTGAAAGCGAGATTTTTTCAAACGGAGCAGCACTGGAGAAGAACCATCCATGGAGACTCGGTCAACTTTCTTTTTTTTTATTTGTTCCCGTCCCCGTCCCTTGCACCAGCCACCATCCTCCTCAACTGCCAACTGCGACTGCGACGGCGCTTTATTGCTCTCCTGCTTCTTCAGGTTTTCCTTTCAGATTCAGAACAATACATCTGCTAGTTCAAATCATTTCAACCTAGCTTTCAGGCTTTCATTTGTGCTTTTTTCCTTAGGCCTTCCAGTTAGTTCGATTGAATAGCTATAGCTATGTGGCCGAGATTATGTCGCTTTTTTGATCGTGGAAATGGTTTTGCGTTAGTGCTTCTCTTGTTCTTCGCGCTTTGTTTCTCTTCGCCTGTCCGAGGAGATGTCACCCACCCCGATGAAGGTAATTTGAGATCCTTTTCCTACTTGTTTCAATCGCTGTTTGTGGATGCATTTGCTTTGTCAGCATCTCCTTTTGTTTGTACGACAGTTTATGTGAATCAAACAAATTAGCTCCTTTTTAATATAAACTAGGGGTTTTAATTAAATTCTGGAGTCTTTTATGCTGAAGGTGTATTTTATTCTAATAATTGCATTCTCAACCTGCAGTTAGCGCACTGCGAGCTGTTAAGTCACGTTTAAGCGATCCAATTGGGAACTTGAAAAACTGGCGGAAGAACAGAGATCCCTGCACTTCCAATTGGACTGGTATCATCTGTTACAATAAGACACTAGATGATGGCTACATGCATATCCAGGAACTGTAAGTTCTTCCATGTTTTCTACTTCAAGTGTTTACGACAATAAATTATTCCTCTGTCAAGACCTCAACTGATTCTATGAAGTGCGAACCTCCCAATGGGCAATGTCTTAAGATTGCACAAACTTATGCTGAACATTTTTATCGTGAGTATGATCATAAAATGCCATCTTCTATGCAGGGAACTGCTAAAGATGAATCTATCAGGGACTTTAGCACCAGAGCTTGGTCAATTATCTCAGTTGAAAATATTGTATGTAAGCTAGACAAAATGTTGGGCATTGCCTATTCATTTCCACTATATGGTTTCCATCATTTTTTTTCGGGCAGGATTTATGCTGCTACTGTCAAAAAATCCAAATTCTGACCAGGTAGCTGGATGCTCTATTAACTTTTAAATATAATTCATCCTTTTCTCCATTTGCAATGTTCTTGAAGGGATTTTATGTGGAACAAGATAGAAGGGAGTATACCAAAGGAGATTGGCAACCTCACGAATCTCAAACTATTGTAAGGAATTTTAGTTTATGTTTTTCCCTTGTTTTGCCTTATGATTTTGCCGCATAACTTTATGGTTTACTATCTTATCTTACTTCTTAATAGATAGGATTTTTGGCTTTTTTGGAGCATTAGATGCTCAATTAAAGAGATAATACTGAGTGGTTTTTGGAGATTTATATAGTCCCTCTAGTTCACAATATGACATTAAATAATAAATCGAGAGGTACATAAAACTCTATATAAGGAAAGTTAAAGTATTAATAATACTTATAATGTCATATATCATGAACTAAAATTTTAAGTCTCTGAACCTGTTTTTTTTATCAATAGAGTTGAATCACACTTATGTGAAATTTGTGTAAAAAATGTATTAATAAAATAAGATTTATGAATTCGTTTCTGACTTCTTTTCAAAATTTAGAGTATTTCTTTGTTACTTTTGTCGGAAAGTTAAGGAGTATTTTTTAAAATGTTGTTTATGTCAAAATAATTTAAAAAATGTAATATTTTTGGACCGTTTTGGTGTTTCAATTTAGTGAAATACATCATATAAGATGATTTTCAACTAAATAATTTGTAAAATGTGATTCGTTATAACAAATTTAAATATGGACTTTTATGAACCCAAAATAACGAATTAAAATCATGCAATTTTCTATGCATATATCTATCTGATCCAATATCGAGCAATTTTAATATTAATTTTAAAAAAAATTCTAGACCACTATATGTACATTTTAGTTTACTTTTGATCATATATGAAAAGAACATATAGTGCGATAGGTAGACAATTAGCTTTTTATCAAAATTTCGTAAGTTTATTTAAATTATGGCAGTGCCAATTTTTAAAGTGAGAAATTAATATAAAAAAATTAACATTACAATCAAGAGAATTACCTTTCATTTAAAAAAATTGTGTTGAGAATGGGGACACCAAATTATGCAACAAATTTAATTAGCGATTGTAAAAGTATTTTGAAAAACTCAAAAAATATTTTCTTGAAAAAATCATTTTAAAAAAAAATTCCATACCTGCCCAATCACCAGTTACTTTGTACTCTCAAACATAGGCTGTGCAAAATTGACTCGGACTCGGTCTGCGCATTGACCCGGACCGGATCCGGTTCATTGGTTTTGGAAATTCTGGTCCGGACCGGAAAAGATCGGGTCGGACCGGAATTTTATATTTTAAATTTTATATATCTAAAAAATAATATATCTTGTGTACATATTTAATAATTAAAAAAAATTATTATTTTTAGTTTTCGTTTTATTTTATTCCGGTCCGGACCGGACCGGATGCACATCCCTACTCCAACATCCTCTAAGTAAAAAATGTGTGAACTCAAATGCTGACAAAATCAACTTCCAGGAGTTTCTTTTTCCTTTACTGCTTACAAGGCTGTGATATCTCTCTCTCTAAATTTTTTATAATGTCAGGCTCTTGAATGGAAACCAACTGACAGGATCCTTGCCAGATGAGCTTGGTTATCTTCCACAACTGGACAGAATTCAGATCGACCAAAACAAAATATCAGGACCTTTACCCAAATCGTTTGCAAACCTCAACAAAACAAAGCACTTGTAAGGGCAATATCTTTTCATCTCATAGGCTCCTGAGGCATCTTTTTTGTTTAATGCTATCTACTTTTGTGCAGTCATATGAACAACAATTCTATAAGCGGTGAAATCCCTCGTGAACTATCCAGATTACCAAACCTCGTCCACTTGTAAGCTGGCTATTGAATTTCCATCCCCCTTTTTTTTTTTTTTTTTT
>BSUD01000006.1:44078898-44119299 GCA_033239045.1 Fagopyrum esculentum
GTCCACTTGTAAGCTGGCTATTGAATTTCCATCCCCCTTTTTTTTTTTTTTTTTCTGGTTGAGAGTTTTGCAGTCATTTATAACTACTATGATCCATAGTACAGTTCTACTTTTTCTGACCAAAATTAATAAACCACTGCAGCCTTCTTGACAATAACAACTTAACAGGATCGCTTCCGCCAGAATTCTCCGAGCTGCCAAACTTGCTGATACTGTATGATTTTTCCTTCTAAAACCAATTACAATTTTTAAAAGCTTTCCCACTTCTAGTCACCTGCCTCTTCTATCTGTCCCCCCTCTCCTGTCAGTGGTGTGATAAAGTTCCATTAATTAACATAATGGTTTAACCCTCTTACCTCCCTTTTATTCATATTGCAGACAACTAGACAACAATAACTTTACGGGGAGTAAGATTCCTTCAAGTTACGGGAGCATGACCAAGTTGTTAAAGCTGTAAGCACTCATTTTCTTATCTAATTTGAAAGGGTTTCATAAAGCCATATCATGCAAGATGCAAATTGATGCCTTTATATGTCATGTTTTCCTTTGTTTCACTTGTACTTTCTTGAATCAAAATGAGAATGACAAAATTATTAAATAATGGTAGTACACCAAAATTAGTCTCTCATCGGGAGAATAAGCCCGACCTTACTTATGACCGGTGAATAATCTTGGTCTCATATTGTCCGAGTCATAAGCCTGACTTTACCTGTTTTTCTAACATTTGTTCATCAGGAGTCTTAGGAACTGCAGCTTGGAAGGATCAATTCCTGATCTGAGTAAGATAGCCCATCTTGGTTACATGTAAGTTCATATGTGTTTGTTCTTCATCGAAGTAACATAGGGTGTGTTTGGTAACAAGTAGTTTACATTACAAAGCCTCTGTATGAGCACATTATCACCATATCAGTTGCTTTATCATACCTGATCAACTACCTTTCTCAGAATCATTTACATTGTTATCACATCTTATCAAACACACCCATACCGACTTACCTTGAGAGGTAAGACCACCTGTTTATGAGATACAAACCTTGTTCATCTACACAACTTGTTAAGCGAATTAGGTTGAGAATCCCAACTTAATCCCTTAATTATCATTTGCCAACCTTGCATCTGTCTTATTTCATGGTCTGACGGATTATTGACCAACTAAAACTTGCTTATACTGAGAGATAATAGTTGCTCTGCATCCACTGGCTACTTTGACAGTGTAGCTGTCAAATGTTTTTATTCTTTCTGGTGCAAAAGTGTTGCAAACTCATAACAGGTACTATGGACAGAAGGTGAGCTGTAGTTGTCAAGCTTCTTCTCTTTACACACATTTTTCTATCTTTCTTTGGAGTTTAGAATCATTGTTTCATTATTATTTTCATGTAAGTGAAGTTCCAATTATAATATTTTTGCCCATATACAAAACCATTCATCAGAGATCTCAGTTATAACCAGCTCAGTGGACCTATACCTACAGAAAAGCTTTCCGATGATATGACAACAATGTAAGGCTGCCTTTAATTAATGTCCTTTGAATGTTCTTCTTTAGGGTTCTTGTGTCTTCTCTAGTTTAAATTACATGGAGTTCAGAAAATTTGCTAATGTTATATGAATTTTTGCAACTTGCAGCATATTATCGAACAACAGTTTAAATGGAACTATTCCTGCAAACTTTTCAAGGCTTCCTCGTCTCCAAAGATTGTAAGCAATTTTCATTCTTAAAACTAAATTATCTTTAGCAACGGATAGTGATCTTAGTGTGAAATTATTTATAACGCATAGTGATCTTAATGTGAGATTATTTATCTTCTCTTTACTCCAGATTACTTGATAATAACTCGTTGAACGGTTCTGTTCCTTCCACTATTTGGCAAAGCAGAAGTTTGACATCTTCTGCACGACTAATCTTGTAAGATCGCTTTGTAGCTCGCTGTCATCCATCTATTATACTTCTATTCACGCATGGAAGCACACTCCTTGCACTCTGTGCCTCTGTTCCCTTTGAGACCGAGTCTGACTCGATACAGTGATGATATACTAACATTTTATACTTTTCCTAGAGCAACTATTTCAATTCATTCGGTTGTCCAAACTATGCAGGGATTTCCGTAACAATGATCTGGTGAGCATTTCTGGTAGTTCTAGCGTACCGCCAAATGTCACCCTGCGGTAGAGCTCTACACTTTATCCTACTCAGCACTCAAAACTCTTAAGTATCTTAAGACTTGTGAAATAGTTTTGTTGAACCTCACTCTACCTGTTGCTGTGTCTAGGCTTGAAGGAAATCCATCGTGTACAAATGTGACCATTGCTAGACTGTACTGTGGAACTCCAGCTCAATATGATACTACCCAAGCTCTGGCAAATTCTACTGACAACTGCCCTTTTGGAGTATGTCCACCTCCGTATGAATATCCCCCTAAGGCTCTAGGGTCATCTTGCTATTGTGCCTTACCTTTACTCATTGATTACCGGCTGAAAAGTCCTGGATTTGTAGACTTTCGCCCTTATGTGACCGGCTTTGAGCAGTACCTTACCCATGGGCTTACCATAAGTTTTTACCAGCTGAATATTTCCTCTATTGATTGGCAAGAGGGTCCACGGTTGGAAATGAATTTGAAGGTGTTTCCTGCTTACAATGCTGCTAATACTAGTCAGAACTACATCTTCAATGTGACTGAGCTTAGGCGACTTGTGAACATGTTTACTGGATGGAATATTCCGGATAATGATACTTTTGGACCTTATGAACTTCTTGGCTTCACTCTTTTGGACCGCTATAAAGAAGGTATGTATCTAAACTCTGTATTTTATTAATTGCAGTTATATGACAACTTGTGATTCGTGTCATATCCTGAGGTTTTATCAAGCTCATTTACGGGGCATGTTTCTTGTGAGTCCCCGTTAAGCATTGTTTTCGTCTATCAGTGTCTCCTGCTGCAATAGTGAAGTTAAAGTCTGAATGAACAATGCCAAGTTTCATAGTCAGTTTCTTAAATAGTAGTAGTTTTGTTGCATCCCGACACTGTAGTCCACCTTGATTATTCTGATGCCAGAGGGTAGCCTACCCAAGATTAACTACTCGACTCCATACAACTGGTAACACTGCTGCAGAAAATAAGGTCATAATGTATTATAAATTTAAAATTTTCTGGGTTGAAAAGATCTAAAACTGGATCCTGGGTAACCGTCTCTGTAAGTTTGACGTCAGGATAGGTGGTGTATTGTCGGACATACATCACTAGATTCAGAAAGTACTAGAATAGGGTTGGTAGATAATTATAGTTTGGATGTTGAATATTAGATGATACGAAAATTGGATCATGGGTAACTATTCTCTGCTTTCTATTGTTTTGTAGACCTTTACCCCAACTCAGCATCATCATCTGGATTAAGCAAAGGTGCATTAGTTGGCATTATTTTGGGAAGCATAGCTGGTGCAGTTGCAGTTTCAGCAATTATTTCGCTTCTCGTTGTCAAGAAACATTTGAGAAAATACCGTGGCATGACAAAAAGGCGAAAAAGTGAGTTCCTTATACACTTCCCCGCAAACAATATTTACCAGTAGTATTAGGAGCTCAAGTTTTACAGTCTGATAATTAAATCCTTTCCTTCCGAACAATCTCCTGAAGGCTAATATCTACTTCAGTTAAATTTACCAGATTTATTCTGTAGACTATGCCTGTTGCATGGGTTTGGGTTAAACTTGATTTTTCTTTTTTGCTTTGGATAGAAAGCTGCTTTGTCACAGAAATGGCAATCTAATCCGCATTAACACCCCATGGACACATTTGTTGGACCTTTATGCCCTGATTTGTCGAATGAGGGTGTCCTTTTGGATTGAGAAAAGCCCAGATGCACTCTTTTTAACATATCCTCTTTCAAACGTGTACCATTGTATCTGGCCCACTAATCCACTGTATATTCGTAATTGATAGATACCTTGTGTGATGGTTCTGAAACTAAAAAGAAATAATTTGTGGATATGGTATGTAATATAGGGCTGCATAAACTAAAAACAATTTTCCCTAGTATCCAGGATAAATCTTATAATATCCTTGTGTTTTTCTGTTCTGAAATTCGTAGAAAGTGCAGCAGACTGTATTTTATTTATTACTGAGATCTCTAGGATCATCATGTGATATTGATGATAAAGGAATCACCAATCTTGTATCTGCATCGATTGTTTGCAGTGTCCAGGATACCTATAAAAGTCGACGGTGTTAGAGATTTTACCTATGAAGAGATGGCTCTTGCTACAAGCCATTTTTCGACTTCTGCTCAAGTAGGACAAGGTGGCTACGGAAAGGTCTATAAAGGAACTTTGGCCGATGGCCTGACTGTGGCCATAAAACGTGCCCAAGAGGGATCATTACAAGGTGATAAAGAATTCCTTACAGAAATAGAGCTGTTATCGAGGTTGCATCATAGACACCTTGTTTCTCTGATTGGATATTGTGATGAAGAAGGTGAACAGGTAACTTGTTTCTCACATAACATACAAAGGAAATAATTTTGTAAGTTTTTTTTAAAAAAAATGATATGCTTAGTACTTTATCACTCAGACTTGACTTTTTTCTTTTTACGAGGAAGGATAAGTCGAGTCATTTTCCTATTAAAGCATGACTTTGATTTTTGCAGATGTTGGTTTATGAGTTCATGCCAAATTTAACATTGAGAGATCACCTTTCTGGTATGCAATATGTTCGTAATTGTCTTTCTCCATTTTACTTTCTGTGTAGTTCTGTCCGTAATCCAATATGTTTCCTTGGAAGTATATCATAAGAGATTTTCTTAGAAAGCAAGTAGTATTAGTCAGTCTTAAGAAGCTTAACTTTCTCATTCTTGCTTGCCTCCTTAGTGGTCTATAATTGAATTTATCTGTTAAGGTTGTTGAATGTCTGTTTCTACCGGTTGTAATGCAGCTAAGGCCAAACAACCACTAAGTTTTGCTTCAAGGTTGAGTATAGCCCTTGGATCTGCTCGTGGCATTCTCTACCTACACACAGAAGCCGATCCTCCTATCTTCCACCGAGATATCAAGTCTACAAACATCTTGCTTGACTCTAAATTTACAGCCAAGGTTGCAGATTTTGGATTGTCGCGTCTGGCACCAATTGCCGATCCTGATGGATTTGTGCCTGCTCATGTATCTACAGTCGTTAAAGGAACTCCGGTATGCTTATGGTTTACTATATCAACTGAAATCCAAACTTGCAATGAACTAATGAAATTAACATTTTTGGTCAGGGCTACCTTGATCCCGAGTACTTCCTAACACACAAGTTAACCGACAAAAGTGATGTGTATAGCCTCGGTGTGGTATTTCTTGAGCTTCTAACTGGCCTGCACCCGATATCACACGGAAAGAACATCGTCAGAGAGGTAGCAGATCGGCAATCCCGTCAAAAATTAGAAAACTCCTAAATCATCTTTTGTACTAATCATGCTTTTGCTTATCAGGTAAATATCTCCTGTCAATCTGGGGAGCTTTTTTCGGTTGTTGATCAAAGAATGGGAACTTATCCAGTGGAATGTGTGGAGAGGTGGGCGTCCTTAGCTCTGAGATGTTGTCAAGACGAGCCAGATAAAAGGCCTACAATGGCAGAGATTGTGAGAACACTAGAGACCATATTGCAAATGATGTCAGGATCTGATACTAAATCTACAACGGACACTTCATCCAGCGTTGGAGCAAAGGGAGACATAACGCCGTCGTCATCCGTTACAATGAATAATCCTTTCATGTCTGTTGATCTCTCCGGGAGTTACCTTGACAGCGGAACCTTTCCCTCCATACCTCCTAGATAATGTTTTGAGAGTTGCATAGATTTGTTCGTGTGACTTTATGTTGTTAGAAGACATTATGGGTTGGTGAGCAATGTAAAAAAAATATAAGAGCCACTTCAAATTTAGTTTGTGTTTTTTTTAATATTGTACGACTCCTGAGATTTTATAATAAGGTTTGTTTGGATCATGCATATTAGTGTCACAAATCATTGTGCATCATTTGCATAAATGCCTTAATCTTTGATATTGATTAGGGGAGCCAGGGTTTGTTCGCAACACGTAGCTTACCGGAGATGGAGTTTAACGATAGCTGAATTAAGTTAGAGACTAGTTTGAGAGCCTAACTATTTTTATTTTTTTATTTAAAGAATGGTATAATTTAATTTCAAAAAAAAAATCACATTCAAGAAGTAAGTAGTGTATTACTGACACGGAATTACGTTTTAAATTTATCTTTACAATAAATATGATGATATGTTAAAGGTAAAGTTTAAAATATTGTATTAATTAATTGTGCAATATTATTCATGCATTTAAATTAATTATCTTATTTATAAGCGGTAACTTTAATTATATATTTTATATTGTGGTATGTAATTATCACTATTTATTGTATTCATATCTTGGTATGTTAGCCATTTATTACATAAAATGATAATAATTTATTTTAAGTATATGATTACAAATAAAAAAAAAATCTTAACTAAAATTTCAAATTTAAGTAAATTTAGTATTAATAATTATCAAAGTAAAATTATCACAAAACAAATTTCATTTTTTTACAAAAAAAATCTTAACTAAACAACAAATTTCAAATATAATTTTTACAAAATTTGATTATAAAAAATATTAGAGTAGATAATATGAATTTGTTAAATATATAAAGAGTGATATCATTCGGCGCGACCAAAAAATTGTTAACAAGGCGGCGCGGGCGGACCGCGAGTGCGCCCCCATTCGCGCGGACTCGGACTCTGCCTGTGCGCCAAAGTCCAATAACTAGGGACCACAAACGGAGTTCTTCTTCCCCTCCGTCGCGCAACCCCCTCTTCTCAAAACCGGATTTTCGTAGAAAAACACGCAATCAAGACTCAACAATGGTTCGAGATTCAAATGTCGAAGGTTCACATCATTCTTAAAGTAAAAGTCAACTTGTGGATCGGCTTCAAGTTAGTTTACATCGTTTTTATCGTTTTTGTTATTTTTGTATTTTATGATGATTTTAGGCTTGAATTTAGTTAGTTTAGTAAGATTCGGTTAGTTTAGGAATAATTGGAATTGGATTGTCTACGATATTTAGTTTTTTTTTTCCGTTTTTTATGAATTTTTTTGAAGCTTTGAAACGGCTCTCTAATGGTGATTCCGGCAAAAAAGATGACCAAAAAAAATAATATTATAACTTCACAATTTGATTTTTATTTGAAAAAAATTCAGATTGTGATGAAAAATATTAGAGAGAAAAAGAAGCAAGAAGCTAGACTTATCACATCATCTGCCCGTCGAGAACCTAAAGCTCGGCGGGATAGACTTGCCACGACATCCGTTCAGGCATTAGTTGAGGCACCCTTTGACGCATCACTCGATGCATCAATTGATGCATCCGTGAGGTACATGATCATATCATCGGCGAGGAGGATGTGGGACCATCATCACTTGTTCCGGATTACGATACCGAGAACTCCTTGCATGGTATTCCGCATCTAGATGACATTCTAGATGGTGAGCATGAGCAGATACCAATTCATCCGGAGGAGGTACATGTGAAGCACGAGCGGGTACTTGTTGAGCAAAAGTAGATACCTATGGAGCAAGAGCAGGTACCTGTGTTATTGACATGCTACACTGACCATAGAGCTAGCGTTATATGGGCCGAGAGGGTATAATTATTTCCTTCAAATGTTTGATGATAATTTTTCTAAATGTTTGTTTATCTAAGATAATGCCACTTTTTCTAAACCATCGAAGGAGGATCTCAGGGTGGTTAGGGTCGTTAGGAGACTGGATGCGATTAGTAGATTACGGGAGTGGTGTCGAGATTTGGACGACTCATATTCCCGGTTTGGTTTGGCTAGACGCAGCCGACTTACAGAGTTGGAGGACCTTTAGTTTGGTGGGGTCGATCACTGTTTGATTACGGCGTTTGTCGAGAGGTGGCACCCCGAGACAAACACATTTCATATGTCATGGGTTGATACCAGCTACGTCTTCATGGCTTGTCGAGGATGCATACATGCCCTAGTATACTGCTCATGGTCATCTCTACATCTTGCCGACGCCCATTTCACTCCAGTTACCTGTAAACCGTCCACCGTCTGTTCCCGTTTCAGGTTCTAGAGTACGTTTGTTTATATTCCTTAACTTACCTTTTAGTTTATTTTACAATTTTTTAACAAATTATTTTTTATATTACAACATCTTCACATACTTGTTGGTTCTCTACGAGATATGAATGCTAACTTAAAAGCTAATAAAAAACAAAACAAAAAGATCGTTGTAGGCGGGCCTTGGTTATTTGAGATACCTACAAATATGTAATTACAAAAAAAAAGTTATTGAAGATCGAGTCTAATTACGATAAAGTGAAAAAAAATAAGTTAAACGTCGACATACCGGTACAAAGCGTGTATTGTTTGAGATAAACGCTATCGAACGGATCATTGTAGGATGACCTTGGTTAGGAGTGATTGCTATCATAGGTAGGAATGTCGATGGGGTATTCCTAAGGACAACCAGGGAATTCAGATAATAGGTCGTTGCAGCACATGCAACAATAGGTAATTCCATCCACCACGGTTCTGCACACGGAGACTTTCTCGTCCAATGAACGTTTTGAAGCACTTGCTCAAACTCTACGAAGATTGTACACTACATAGATTAACAAGTAACTTTATAGTTTCTTTTCGTATATTGGTTTGACCATTTGGTGGTGTTTGTGTTGTTTATTGTTATAACGGATAACCGGACTAGGATTGACCTTTATAACCGTAATTGGCCCAAGTGTATGATAACCGGGTGGTGACCACTTGTCTAGTTCCACAGGAGACTAGAAGGTGCTCTTGCGACCCAAGCTCACAGGTAACGGATAATACAAATCTATTCCTATCGGCAGACGGAAGCGGAGGCGAGTTTTGGGAGATTCTCATGTGACAAAAGAAGTTGAATTAGTAATGGATAACTTAACGAAAGATAATAACCGGTTGAGTGCGAGCATGCTAGATGTTCTGTTCTTATGCGTGATTGTGCCTTTACTGTATATCTAAAATGTTAGCTAACGGTTTATAACGATGTTGTAGATGTCCCGCAGGTTAGAGATGCTGTTGGGGTTCCCGTACACTATAGGATGGGATCGGGTTTATATTTTTGTTGTTGTTCTTTTCTTTGTTTTGAACTCGGCTGCGAGTCTTTGACGCTTCTTGATAGGTGATGGAATCACTATCTTATTAAGGTAGTTTTAATATGTTTTTAGAGTCAAATGGTTGTATTTTGTTGTCAACTGTGTAAATCCAGCTGAAGAACTAAGCAATGAAGAAATCCAAAGATTTAGCAACAGTTGGAAGAAGAACGGAAGCAAAGAGAAGTCCAAGACAAAGTCTCTGTTGAAAAAACTGCGCCCGTGGAAACACCGTGCCGCCCCGAGGAACCCTGTCACGGCACCCGTGGCGACATTGTTTCTAGAGGAACCCTGTCACGGCACTCGCGGCGACACTGTCCCACCCCGCGGCGACATTGTGCCGCCCCCGCGGTTTGACACCAAAAACGTTAAGAAGATCAACAATAAGACGTTCCAAAGCATTAAAGACCCCACCCTCGCGGCTTAGTTGAAGACGGAGCGTTTTGCACTAAACCGCCCCCGCGGCTCCCAAATCCGCGCCCGCGGTTATGCAACAGTCGTAATAAGTTTGGTTGTTTAGACTCTCACTTTATGACATTTAAAGTGACGGTTTAGGCTGTCTATTTACTGCAATTTAGTGTCCTAATTAGTATAAATAAATTTGCTAGGATAATGTTAGAATCATCTCATTTTAACCTCATCACACCAAAAACACTTTTATTTTCTTTGTTTTGTTTTGTTCTCTATGGAGGGCTAAGCACCTTTAGTTGTGGTTGACATTGGAAGCTCTCGACATAGATTTAGTTGTAAGTTTTATAATTGAAGTTGTTATTCCATAATGATTTGTGTTATGTTCTTGTGCTTAACTTCTTGATTGTATCTCACCCTCTATCTAGCTTGATCATCTAGGTACTTGGGTCTTATTTAATGTGCTAGGAATTGTGGTTCTGGGTTCGGATCATCATTCTAGTAGCAAACACGTTTACATAAGCGGGTTGCAAGTGTAATTCGTTAGTGGAGCATAACCACATGAGTTTAGTAACGGGTTGTTTCTAATTCATGTGTCTCTCTATATTTATTTGAATGCTATTGTAAAATCTGATTCCGTAGGTTTACGAGTTTGGATTAACAATAAGTAATATCGGGGCTGGTTGAACCGTTATTTAAATACGATCGAGATGAGAACAAACTTTGGAATAAACTTCATGAAAACAATGATCAACCATATCTTATGTTGAAGCGGATAATTGTCAAGTGCAACGTTTTCTTAAAATCATTGAAATAACTTCTTGTTTGCTTTGCCTATTTGTCACTTTAACAATCACAAACCCGCCTTGGTTATATATAATTGATAGTTTAATCACATTTGTGCTTTAATTACTCTCTATCTCTCTTGGGTTCGACCCTTACATAATCACTATACTTGCTTTAGTATTGAGTTCGAAAATTACTTTGATAGGATATAAACGACCTTAGAAAATATCCTCGTCACTTCCCTTTGTTGCTTCCTTCGGTTTTTATAACAATTTTGGTTTTTATTTATTTGTGCTTTGTTGTAACATCCGATGTTATTGTTGCTACTCTGAGGGTCGGGACCCATTGTGAGGTCCTAGCCCGTCACGCTTCGAGTTCCCAGAACTTGGGGTGTTACAATATGGTATCAGAGCTCTAGTTTGGCAACAATGACACTCGCAATCTTTTAAATGTCGAATAGATAAATAAACAGAACCCGCAATGGGTCTACGTTTTCAAAAGAGTTTTTTTTAAACTTGTCGATCTGGGATAGATGTACGGGCAACCACCACTAACTCAGCGGATCTCAACAATTTAGTTGCTTTTATGTGTTTTTTTAGGATTTCTGCAGTAGTTGTTAGTATGGTCTTTTATATATATATATATATATATATATATATATATATATATATCGTAAATGGCGCGTACTAGAGCTACATCAACTATGAGGCGAGGAAGGGGTCGACCACCTCTTCCACCTGCCGTCCGTGGATGAGGGCGTGTAGAGAGACCTCCACTAGCTAGAGGTCGGGGCCAAGCCCCAGTCCCTGATTCGCCTATCGCTAGGGCGTTTGCCGAAAAAGTTGTAGAGAGCGTTGTTCCCGATACTGAGAACAGGACCACTGCTAGGTCCGGAGCGCAAAGAGCACAATCGACCGAGTCTAGTCGAGTGTCCATCGGAGCATCTTCATACCGCGACTACATACAGAGAGTCGAGGAGGCTATCAGGACTGGAGGACGTGTCCCATCACCGATAGTATCCGCGAGATCAGCTGAGGTTTCGCAAAGAGTGACACATGTGGTTGTTGCACCGTCTAGAGTTGTTGAGGTTGCTAGAGTTCCGGATGAGGCGAGAGAGCCGAGACCTTATTGTTGGTTGAAGTCTTTCAATCAGCTGAAGGTACCTTCTTTCAGAGGAAAGACCGGATTGACGGTAGAGCTTTGGCTAGGCTAGGTGGAATCTGCTATGAAGGCGATCCGTTGCCCAGAGGGTCGTCGAGTCGATATAGCGCAGACGTTGTTGCAGGATGAGACTCATCACTGGTGGAGGACCTTTTGCAGTAAGGTCACGAGTTATGAGCAGATGAAGACGGTGATCAGGGATCACTATTACCATGCAACTATGAGGAGAGATCGACTACAAGATTTCCTTGAGGATGGATTCGAGGATATCCCGATTGTTTATATTGTCAGCAAGTTTCAGGTGGAGTTATCTTTGCTAGGTCTGTCCGCACCACCCGAGGATCATCATGTTTATCTTTTCTCTCGAAGGTTAAGAGAGTCAACTCACTCTTATCTTGATAGTTGTCGTTGCGAGTCTTTGACGGACTATCCAAATAGAGCATCTGCTTATGAGAGAAACCGACCGGGTTAGAGGAGAGATTCTCAGACAGGAGGTCGTGAGAAGAGGTAGAGGGCTGGACCAGCCAGTGCAGGAGATGGAGCATCTGGATTCGGGCATATTCAGACGTCGGGATGCTCTAGTTTCCAGCAGACGATGCAGAGTTCTGACAAAGGACGGTTGTGTCATAACTGTAGAGATGTTGGACATGTACGAGCTGATTGCAAGAAGACCCTAGTAACTTACTTTTCTTGTGGCAAGCCAGGGCACAGAGTTGTGTTTTGCTGTTAGGGCAAGACGCTATCACAGTAGGGTTCTTCACCTACCAGCGTTGCAAGAGGTGGGTAGAGACCTCAGCACCAGCAACAACAGCAACAGAGAGCTCCTAGTTTTACCGCTCCTCAAGTTTTCGCTCAAGGACAGAGGAGAGGTAGAGGATGAGTTGGTGGTACTTCCAACACCAAAGATGCATCAGCCAGGGTGTATGGCCTGAGGAGTGTCGTAGAGCCAACAATTCTAGCGACCACAGGTACCATTCATATTAATGGTTTTCCTATCAGAATTATTTTTGATACCCGTGTTACGCATTCTTCTATATTGATGCATGTGTAGATAGATTGACATTAGTTATCGTAGAGGGGAGATCCTTCTTTATAGGATTACCCGATGGAGGTAAGATTAGAGGTACACGAGAGGTTCGCGGTTGTTATATGAGATTGGGAGGTCGCGATTGGCCAGCTGACTTCTTCGTCATGTACTTAAGGGAGTGTATTCAATCCAGACTTTTAAAGATTTTGATTGATTCTTAATAATCATAGAATTTGCTGATTCTGTGGGATATTTTAATTCTATATAGAGTCAATACAGATTCTGTGAAAATATTATGTGTTGGGGGAAGATTCTATAGAGTTTAGGTATGTATATAAGTAATAAAGAATCCTACAAAATCAATGAAATAATAGATTCTTTTAAAATCAACAAACTTTTAAATAACATAGGAATTTTATGGAAAATTTTAAATCCTAATTGAATACCTAAAGATTTATATGGACTTTTAAAAATCTATATTAAATACCCATAAACTTTTAAACTCCAAAAAATTCCTGTAAAATCTTAATTGAATACACCCCCTTAGTACATGAAGAGGTCATTTTGGGCATGGATTAGATGGATCGACATAAGGTTGTTTTGGACATCGGCAAGAGGAAAGTGACGATGACTACGTAGTCAAGCCATGTAGAGATTTTCCGAGGATGAGGTCTCAGGAAGACCGTTACGGTCATCAACAGAGTGAGAGTTGCGAGACTTATCGGTTAGGGTTGCGAGGCATTCCGGTGCTATGCCATGAAGGATAGTACGAGTCCAGCGTTGGAGGATATTCCGGTAGCGTGCGAGTTTACCGACGTTTTTGGAGAGCCATCAAGTTTACCTCCAAAGAGGAGTGTAGATTTTGGCATCAATCTGGAGCACGGGACGAGACCGATCTCGACGGCTCCTTACCGCATGGCGCCTATCGAGCTGCTTGAGTTTAAGAAGCAACACGAGGAGATAGCTGTGAATGGTTTCATCCGCCCTAGCGTATCTTCTTGGAGCACACCAGTACTCTTCGTCAGGAAGAAAGAAGGGTCGATGAGGTTATGTATTGACTACCGAGAGCTTAACAAGGTGACAATCAAGAATAAGTAAACATTGCCCCATATTGACAATTTGTTAGTGTTTTCGCGGATTGATTTGAGATCCGGATATCACCAGTTGAGGGTCAGAGAGCTGGACATGGCCAAGACGGCATTTCAGACCAAATACAGTCGCTACGAGTTTGTAGTGATGCCTTTCGGGCTTACAAATGCGCCCTCCGTGTTCATAGAGTTGATGAAAAACATCTTCATCGACTTCCTAGACTAGTTCGTAGTGATTTTCATCGATGACATTCTAGTATACTCTCGTAGCAGAGATGAGCATTAAGGACTTTGTGGTATATAGCAACGCATCCAAGCTCAGCTTGGGATGTGTTCTAATGTAGAGGGGTAAAGCCATATCATACACATCTAAACAGTTGAAGACATATGAGGAGAACTACCCTACCCACGATCTCGAGTTAGCTGATGTTGTTCATTCGTTGAAGATATGGAGGCATTATATGTACGGTGTTACGTGTCGGATATTCACAGACCATAAGAGTCTGAAGTACATATTCACTCAACGGGAGTAGAATAAGCGTCAAAGAAGATGGTTGGAGTTGATCAAGGACTTCGATCTCGAGATCTTATACCACCTGGGGAAGGAGAATGTGGTAGCGGATGCCCTTAGTAGGAAGACTCCCCAGGAGATGGCGATCGCTCGGATGACAGCTCAACCATAGTTACAATGAGACTTGGCATGGCTAGAGATGGATATCCACTTTCCGGATTCCGACATCCATTTGTCTACCTTGGAGATGTTACCTGATATGTTGGTAGAAATCCGACAAAAGCAGGAGAGTTGCCCAGTGTTGACACAGATCCAAGACAGGATGTATCGAGGAAAGACGCTACAGTTTACCGTCGGTGCCGGTGGAGTTTTGAGACGCCAGGAGCGCATATGTGTACCCTCAGATCGAGAGTTGAGACAACAGATCTCACAGGAGGCTCACTCTACACCTTACTTAGTGCATCCCGTTGTGAGTAAGATGTATCAGGACATCAGACGCTCCTTTTGGTGGGGAGGTCCAAAGCCAGACAAGACGAGATATGTAGCTCAGCGTGCGACCTGTCAGTAGGTCAAGATCGAGCATCATCGACCAGAAGGAGAGCTACACCCACTTTCCTTCCTCAATGGAAGTGGGAGGATATCTCGATGGACTTTGTTACCGGTTTGATACCGAGTCGAGGCTTTGATGTCATTTGTACTATAGTGGATCTACTGACGAAGACCGCATGTTTCATTACTATCAAGGAGACGTGACCGGTGAGTCGATTGGCAGAGGTGTTCACTAGACAGATAGTGCGACTTCATGGAGTACCTAGGACTATAGTCTTTGACCGAGACAGACAATTCACTTTGAGGTTCTGGCAGCAATTGCATGCCGCCCTAGGTACGAGTTTGTAGTTCACAACTGCTTATCATCCTCAGACCGATGGTCAGTCAGAGCGGACCATCAAGACTATGGAGGATATGTTGAGAGTCTGCGTGTTAGACTAGGGACCGGTGTGGCCGGATCACCTTCCCTTAGTGGATTTTTCATATAACAACTATTGGCACGCATCTATCAGGATGGCTCCTTATGAGGCTTTATACGAATAGAGATGGCGTACCCCGCTGTGTTGGGATGAGCCGAGCAGTGCTAGCGGAGTAGCACCTGAGCAGATACAGGACGCTATGGATTGAGTAGTGATGATCTAAAAGAGGATCTTGGCAGCACAGAGTCGCCAAAAATCGTACGTAGATAAGAGGTGCAAACCTCTAGAGTTTAGGGTTGGAGCTCAGGTATGGTTGAGAGTATCCCCAACACGAGGTGTTTGACATTTTGGCGTCAAGGGGAAGCTGAGTCCCAGATATGTCGGAGCTTTCGCGATTCTTGAGCGAGTTAGAGAGGCAGCATACAGACTTGCTCTGCCACCGAGACTAGAGGGTATTCACCCGGTCTTCCATGTGTCACAATTACGGGAGTACGTAACAGACCCGAGCTACATCGTTAGTCATGAGGACTTAGTGGTCAAGCCAAACCATACATTCATAGAGCACGTGGTAGTTGTCGTAGAGCGTAGTACGAGACGCTTGCGATCGAAGGACATACCGATGATGAAGATTCAGTGGTCGATGCGAGGAGCTGATGAGGCAACTTGAGAGATAGAGGATAATATCTAGAGGAACTATCCGGAGTTCTATGTTGAGCTGGATGTACCTATAGCATAGACGTTTGAGTTTCGCTTTTCTTTTGTTGAGTTGTGCATATGCTTTTGTGACGTTTTGAGTTTTGTGCCCGAGTGGGAATATATGAGTTGAGTTCAGTGTTTCTGCATTGTTGTTGTGTGATCTTTCGGGTTGTTGCAAGTTTCGGGACAAAACTTTTTTTTAGTGGGATCTGATGTAATACCCCAGTTTTGCCTTCACCGCCCCCGTGGTGAAGAGTGTTGCCCCTGCAACAAGCCGCCCCCGCGGCAGGGTTAGCCGCCCCTACGGCTGACTATAGATCGCGCCCAATCTAATTTTTATTCCGTTTTGTTTCCTTCTATAGATAGAATATCTGATCTTCTATCTTTTGGGCCGGCTTTCCTATCATGCTCTTAAACCTAGAACGTCCTTCCTTATATATTTTCCCACCGTTTTCGATAAATTCCCTCTTTCTCTTCTTTTTCCCGTTTCTTGCATTGCATACGTTTTCCTCCAACCTCGAAAGCTGCAACCTCCCCCCCGTGATCTTGTTGAACGTGCTCCCTTGGTTGAGTCTTGACGTGTGTGGATCAAAGGATCAAGCTTTGGCTTCCTTGTTGTGGTTTTACTGTCAAAGAAAAGCCCAACAGTTGCTTCTATCAAGAAACCGCCCCGAGCCTCCTCCTTGCCGCTCATGCGGCTATGCCCAGCACCTCTCATACACCTTGCCCAGCCACCCCATGCGGTTCTTTCTGCAATCTCCCCGTCTTTGGCTTTTCCTTCCTCTTTTCCCGCGGGAAACTGAGTTGTTGTTCATTTGTGAGTTACCTTCGAGTGACGTAAGTCCCTTGGACTTACTTAGCTGCATTCCGTTTATTAGTTTGATTGTTTTGGCTTGTTTATGTTGTTGTTTATCGTTATAACTGATAACCGGAACTAATATTGACCTTTATAACCGTAATTGGCCCAAGTGTATTATAATCGGGCGGTTACCGCTTGTCCAATTCAGAATAGGGAAACTGAGAGGTGCTCTTGCGACCAGTCCAGAAGGTGACAGAAGGATGCATACGTTCTATTCTGTTGGTGAAAGGGGGAAGAGGCGAGGTCATAGCGATTCTCGTGTAACAACCATAAGTTGAATTAGTAAAGGATTTAACCTTAATGAAAGATAATAACCGGCTGAGTGCGAACATGCTATCTGTTTACTTTACCTTATGTGTGGTTGTGCCTTTACTGTCATTCTGATATCTAGAATGTTAGATAACGGTTTATACCGATGTTGTAGATCTTCCGCAGGTTAGGGATGATGTTGAGTGATCCGGACGGTGTGTCAGCCGGGGTTCCCGTATATTATAGGACGGGATCGGGTTTATATTTCAGTTATTGTCTTTCCCCTTTGTTTTGAACTCGGATGGGAGTCTTTTTACACTTTCTTTGTTTAAACCTTTGGTTTTATATTGAGTTTTGTTTTCATTTATTTGTGTCTTGTTGTAAGATCCGTTGTGTCGTTGCTACTCTAAGGGTCGCGACCCATTGTGAGGTCCTAGCCCGTAACGCTTCGAGTTCCCAGAACTTGGGGTGTTACAATTACAAACTCAGTTTCTTCTTATGGATGTATATAACCAAGATTAGTCATAATATTTCATTCATGAAATCGATTAATTAATGGATTTGGCTCAGAACTGTTGAGTGGCTTGAGACTTTTGAAATTAGTTGAACATTTGCTACCCTTTGTTGCATGTGCAAATATTTGGTATTTCTAATACATATATATTGGCTGTGTTAGTTATATACCTTCAACCATTAAGGAGGAGGCCGATGCATCTTTAGTGCACAATGAGTAAACCTCTTAGCCTCAATACTAATCGTGTAGGGTGTTCTTCTGGGTGCAAGTTTTTACTCCGAGCATCCAAACATGTATGCATATATATCCCTTCACTTGTTTAGTGTAAGAGCTTTTGTGGATTTTTTTTAAAGCTTATTAGTTCATTGCGTCTTATCTTGTTCCTTCTATGATTTAAGTTATCACTATTCTCTCAACACTAGATCATATTTGCAAAAATGTGGGAACATTGCTAAACTTACCAATGATGGGTGCAGCTAGATCGTTTTCACATTTCATCTAACGCTCTAATGCCCATCCTCAACAGGTACAACGCGACATATAATGACTCCTCAAGTGAAGAAAGCCCATCCTCATGAAAAAAAAGTAGGTGAATGTATTGCGGGGCAAGATGCAGCTATCCATGGCCACCATTGATTAGTCTTAAGCGCTGATGACTCTCACAATGTTCCATATAGAATGACCATAAAGACAATTGACTTGTATACATCTACGTTGGTTGGATTTGAGGGATGTAGGACGGCTTTCATCTTATTTGCTAGTTTGATTTATGTTTTGGGTTTAGTTTAGCTTAATTGTGAACATGAAAGTAACATTGCATAGATGACAAAAGAGAAGTGATACAAAAATGTGACCTTCCAGGTGACTAAATTATTGTAAAAGCATAGAAAACACAAAGCCACTTTAATCTAACTACATACGTACTAACAATGACTATAATTCATTTACTCGAGTGCGTGTATACAATTGCCTCAAACAATCGAATATGACCTACGTGGCCAATGCGCTCACAGTTTCCTAGTTATGTATAATAGTTCAATTTTAATAACACAAACCATCAGATGAGATTTGTAATAATTTAATAATTAGAATCTAATTATCTCAATAGAGATAATTAGGTTGCATTACCTACATGATGAGAATTATATTAAAATATAAAGTCATTAAAATGATATTTTAAATGAAATTTTGTACATTGTTTGCGAAAGCTACCCCGATAGAATGCTTCAGGATAACTGAATTACTCAGTCAATATGAGAGAGCTTCAGGTCAGAAGATTGATTTGCAGAAATCGGAGGTCGCTTTTAGTAGGAATATTGATCGGTACCAAAAAACTTTACTGTCTAATATCCTAGGGGTCAAGCTTGTGGACAAGCATGCCAAATATCTTGGCCTTCCTGCTGTAATTGGACGGTCCAAAAAATCCATCTTTGCATTCATCAAAGAAAGGATTTGGAAGAAGGCCCATGGTTGGAAGGAGAAACTTCTTTCTGCAGCCGGAAAGGAGGTTATGATCAAAGTCGTCCTCCAAAGCATTCCTGCACACATTATGTCTAACTTTAGATTACCGGATGGTCTCATTGATGAAATCCACGCTCTGCTTGCATGGTTTTGGTGGGGCTCTACTGATACGCAGCGCCGTACCCACTGGTGTACATGGACCACCCTTTGTTTGCCAAAAAGCCATGACATCATGGGCTTCCGGGATCTCAAAGTCTTCAACGATGCTTTGCTTGCGAGACAGGGTTGGCGATTACTTTCTATGCCCCACACCCTTGTCCACTTCATCCTTAAAGCCCGTTATTTCAAGCGCACTGTCTTCGCTTCGTCTAGCAGGGGTTGGAACCCAAGCTTCACCTGGCGTAGCATCTGGGGGGCGAAATCCCTTCTCCTTGAAGGGATTAGGTGACTTGTTGGGGATGAATATGGTATTGACGTTGCGCATGACAAATGGGTCCCTTCTTCATTCGGGTTTACACGCCCAACACTACTGCCTGACATAGGGTCTGATATTATTGTCTCGGAATTTATCGACACGGCCGTCAATGAATGGGACTATAGTGCACTTCAAGCTGCTTTCGAACCTTTTGATGTACACAGAATCCTCTCCATCCCTCTTTTGGACCCGCCTCACCAGGATGAGCTTTTCTGGGCGCCTTCTGTTTTGGGGCTTTATACAGTTAAATCGGCCTATTGGCTCGGCATCCTTGGCTTCTCTACCGTCAACCCCTTGTTAGCATGAAATATTGTGATATTTTAGGCACGTTTTCTAAGTGTATTTCATCCATATTGATAGTCATCGATTAAGCATTGATGCATTTGTGAGCTAGTTTGTCTATAATGTCGATATAGAGATCTACACAAGCTTTATGTTGATTGTAGGCAATTAAGAGCTATTTCCAAACGGATTGAGCGAGAATGGAGTTTGATTGAGCATGTCCAAGGATTGAGGACATCTCTAGGAGCTAAGGAATGTGCTAGCTTGAAGAATATGCACGAGGAAAAGAAGAATCACGGTTTTGCCCTAAACCACGCTCTAAAATACGGCCGTACTACATTCCACGTTCAAGTCCACGGCCGTGGAACCTTGGAAAGGGAAGCGTGGTTCATTCCAGCAACTTCTACGGCCGTGGAAGGATTGTGTCAAACCGTGACAGTTTCCACGCTCTAAATTACGGTCGTGGAACCCTTCCACGACCGTGATCTTGGCGATCTTTTACGCCACACTTTAAGCCACGATCTCCTACGCAATTTGGGCCGGGCTTATATTTTATCTTACACTATAAAAGGACGGACGAAGAGAGATTCCGTCACCTTCGCTTACGCTTAGACGCATTTCCGCTTACACCTTGGAATTGCCCTAATTTTGCATTTTGGCGGAGATTGTGATTGAGAGATTTGCGTTTCGCTATTGAGATTTCCGGATTGACGGAAGAATTGAAGATTTGGAAGATTGTTCGCAAGAAGGTTACGCTTTATCTTTAGGTTTGATTTAGAAGATGGATTGACATCCCGTTCTTCCTTCTTATCTAAGATTCGTGATTGTTTGTGTTATTCCGAATCTATTGACGTTATTGTTCTTAATTTGTGGATTTGAGATTGACTTGAAAGTTATTGAAGGTTTTCGGAAGTTTTCATCTTTCATTCTTTTAAACCTTGAATTTGATATCAATATGACTATTGTTGGCTAAAACCCTTTAACAATTCTAAGGTGAAGGGTTGATAGTTGTGGCTTAGATGATGATAGATCGATCGTAAACAGATTGGACCCTGAGAGTTAGAGAGAATCGCCGACGAACCTAATCCACGGTCTGTTCTTGAGCTTCCACGGCCGTGGAACTCAAGAACTACCCGTAATTTTGTGTCAGTTTACGAACTTGCTTTTACTTTAATCCAAAGTTAAAGATTTGCTTTAACTTAGTCTTGGCTTGCCTTTTCTAGGTGGTAGTGAAGCCTCAACAACCTCTACCTCGATTGTGAGTGTCACAACCTTAATCGGTCTAGTTAGTCTTGATCCTTGTATTATAAGTTTGGGTATTTGACATTAATTCTTACCTTTAGAACCTTTCTATATTGAAGCCTCAACAACCTTTATAGAGAGTGTCTTGTAGGTGAGTCATATAAGGTTTTTGGAACTTCACCGTACGATTACCTTACATTCGTATACCTTTGCATGCCTTAACTCTGTCCTTATATCTTTAGTATATCTTGAATCGATTGCCACAACTGGATTCCTGGATCTTTAGGATTGTTGTTTTCCCAATATTTGAAAAGCTTCTTACATTTACTTGCTTGATAACCTATAATTGAATTTGTTCCCCCCAAATCCCTGTGTTCGATACTCTGGAATTCTTGCTCAACTATATCGATCCGTACACTGCGGGTTCGCTTGCTTGATTTCTAGTTTTATAATTAAAGCTTATTTGCACGCACGCTAAGTGGCGAACACCCCTCACCTACTTGGTCCCAACTCTGGAAACTCTTCATGCCTCCAAAGGTCATCAACTTCTCTTGGCGGCTCGGTAATGGGTTTCTTAACACGGGTCTGGTCCTCCATGCAAAACACATCGTTCCGGACCCATCTTGCTTCAGATGCGGTTGCAGCCAAGAATCTATATAGCACGCCCTTGTTCTATGCCTATCTTCTTAGGTGGCATGGATATCCTCATCATCCAGACTTGTTTTCTTGGATTCCTCTCAATCTGATCCTCTCACCGTGCTGGAATAAATCCGTGCTGCTTTGGGTGCTCTTGGTCTTGCAGACTTTGTAACTAACTGTTGGGTGGCCTAGACGTTAAGGAACAAGACTCTTTTGACCTTGTACCTCATTCTAGGGACATTCTCCGTGAGGGCTTTCAGCGCCTAGTATATGACTTCGTCCAGTGCCCTCCTCCACCTTGCCCTCCACTACCGGCATCTTTGGAGTCTCATTGGCTCCCTCCACCACCTAGAGTGTTGAAAATTAACACGGATGCAAGCCTCCACTATGATGTTGTCTGCCTAGGGAGTTATTGCCAAGAATGCTCTTGGCGAGGTTACAATGATTGATGTCAAGCGCTACCAAGGAGTGTCTGATGTCTCGCTTGCCGAATGCCTAGCGGTCCTATTCGCTATCCAATATGCGCAACACCTCAATCACCAGCCGCTTATCATTGAGACTGACTCTTCTACTGTCATCCGTCACCTTCTCTGCCGCGACACCAACAAACAATGCTCCTACTTGGTCTTTGTTTGCCGCAACATTATCGCTCTTTAGAGCTGATCATTCTTTAGTTTCCTTTAAGCCCGTGAGACGTTCCGCTAACACCGTTGCTCATTACGGCTAGACTCATAACGGACTCATTTTCATCATTTGTATGCTTGGACAATTTTCCGCAAAATATTCTTGATTTGGCGGAAATTGATTTAACTTAATCTGCCCACAGGGCTTTCCCTCATAAAAAAAAGTATGTTAACGTGTATTAACGATATCTTAATTTTTCAAATTTTTAACCCATTTATTACTCTATATTTAATATCTAATGCTTTTCATTCTTTTCTCCTTGATTAAATAACTTATCAAAATTATATGAGAAATGCGATCATTTTACTAGTAGAGTAAAGTCGCACGTTTATATACCGGTTAAACTAATTGAAATCGCCAACGAACTTTCATTAACATAAATCCAATTTATCCTAACTATTTTCCAAAAGGACAACAAAATATAGATAAAAATCATAAGACACTTATTATATTGATTTTTACCTCCAATAAATTTCACTCCCTCCACGAGTTTGTTCATCGAAGTCCTATTGTAAAGTACATTTTTTATGTATGTGAACTTTTTGATTAGTTAAAATTATTAGGTGTATTATTAAAGAGTTTTGTAAAATATAATTATACTAATATCATCGTATATTGAAGGATTGTCCACCATGACACATGTACAATGCTTCACCAATGATGTGGGATATGACCTATTCATTGACATTAATTATGTTAACATTTTTCAACGTTATCTTATTTTTTAAGTTTTTTTTATAACTGTTGTACTCTTTGTTTAATGTCTAATACTTTTTATTCTTTTATCCTACATTCGATAGCTAATCAAAACTAGATGAGATATGCGATCATTTTACAAGTAGAGTAATGTCATGTCGTACCGACTCGTATGCATACATGATGTATCGGCTAACCCTATACACTAAAATCGCCAACGAACTTTCATTGACTTAAATCCAAAACTTTCCTAATTTTTTTTCCAAAAGGACTATATATATATATATATATATATATATATATATATATATATATATATATATATATATATATATATATATATATATATATATATATATATATATATATATATATGTGTGTGTATATTCCCATGAGAACACCCCTAACGTGTATACATGAGAACAATCGTACACCGTTGGATGATGAGTATTAAGGGTTGAGATTTAGAGTAGATATCATAATTAATAATAACTACGAATAATAATAATTAGGAATTCAACAATAACTACGAATAATCCACTCAACCAACAATATTACGAATAATACATTAAACGATATGACACCTTCGTAACAAAACTAATAATAATTACGAATCTGTTCTCATGATTACACGATAAGCCTGAATTCATATGATTTATACTCTCTCTCTATATATATATCTTCAATAAGTTTTACTTCAATTTTGTGCTTGGTCATCGAAGTCCTATCGTGATGTATGTTTTTATGTATATGAACTTCTGGAGTAGTTAGATGTTTTAGGTATATTATTGAAGAGTTTTGTAAAATATATACTATTAAGATATCATCGTATATTTAAGGGAATGACAACAATAACACATGTACAATGCTTCACCGACAATGTTGGAAATGACCTATTCATTATCGTTATTTATGTTAACGTTGTTTACCGATATATTATTTTTCAAGTTTTTTTTTATAACGTTTGTTTATCACTCTTTGTTTAATGTAGAATACTTTTTTTTTTTTTAATTCTTTTATCCTAGAATCAATAACTTATCAAAACTAGACGAGAAATGCGATCATTTTACACGTAGAGTAATGTCGTACTTATATGTACCAGTTAAACTAAAAACTGAAATCGCCAACGAACTTTCATTGACATAAATCCAAAATTTTCTTAACTATTTAATTTCCAAAATGACAACAAGTTATATGCAAAAAAACATATATTATATTGATTTTTTTTATCTTTAATAAATGTTACTTCTTTTGTGTGTTTGTTCATCGAAGTCATATTGTAATTTATGTGTTTGAACTTTCCGAGTAGTTAAATTTTTTAGGTATATTATTGAAGAGTTTTGTAAACTATAATATTAATAAGATATCATCGTATATTTGAGAGATTGCCAACAATGACATATGCACAATGCTTCACCGATAATGTTGTAACATGACCTATTCATTGTCGTTAACTATGTTAACGTCTTTCACCGATATCTTAATATTTCAAATTTTTTTATAAAGGTTATTTATTACTCTTTGTTTAACGTCTATTACTTTTTTTTTTAAAATTATTTTCTCCTAGATTCAATAACTTACCAGCTAAACGGTAAATGCGATTATTTTTACAAGTAAAGTAATGTCGTACGTAGATGTACCAGCTAGATTAAAAACCGAAATCTCCAACGAACTTTCATTAACATAAATCTAAAATTTTCCAAAAGGACGACAAGATACAAATAAAACACATTATAATGATTTGTACTTTCAATAATTCATACTTTCCTCACGTGTTTTTTCATTGAGTCATAACGTATATATATTTTTATGTATGTGAACTTTTTCAGTAGTTAATTTTTTTTATATTATTAAAGAGTTTTGTAAAATATAATAATATTAAGATATCATCTTCAATGTACGTTTATAAACTATAAGTCAAATTTACGACGATATAAATACATAATTAAATACTTTTGTATAATAACATGACTGTACACCAGACCGATTGAGTATTGATTATTTTTCTCCTATTTAGGTTAGATCCAAAACAAAGATTGGGAATATCTTGCTAAGAAGGGAAAAATACATTGTTAGTGCAAAATATTTGAGACCTTAAAGAGTCGACTCCAAAATGGGCTCAAGCAAACATTGAATGAAAAGGAGTGGGACCCAGAGGAGTGACCCCTCTGAATCCGCATGGAAAGTCCTCTCAATCTGGATCGTTCATTTTAATCGTAACGTACGTCGTGGGGAAATCGGAGGGCGAGGATCCACTGTGGGCGACGAGGGGTGTCAGACACAAGTTAAAAAGGTAACAAACGGCGTCGCGTCATCCGACGAGGAACAGTTGTCACCTGTCACGTTTTCGTACTCCACGTGTCGTCCCACCGGATTTCAAACCCCCCAATTCCATTACAATTTTTGGTTTGCGTTTCGGTTCCACTCTGATACAAAATCCCTCTCCACTCCACTCTCTCTCTTCTACTCTTTCTTCTCCTGTCTCCCATTTCCCGTTCGCTTTCGAAGCTTCCGTTCCTACTTTCGCTTTCTCTCTCGCGCTGCTCTCCCTCGCAGTTTAGGCTCTAATGGATGAGGTTCGTACAACTCCTTTTATTTATTTTTTTTATTTTTTCCGCCGATCTGTCGTTGTCTTTTTCTCGTGTGCTTGAAATTTCCGTCTAGTTTTGCTTTATTTTTTGTTTTTCTGGTTTTCCGACGGCTTAGATATTATTTATTAAGTGATTTTCTCAGCTCTTTAGTGCATGCACTTCAATTTGGTGGCGTTTCTGTATAGGCCTTTCGCTTGATTCAGTTGATCGGAAATGTTAAACAACGTGCATGTGTACTTGCTTTGCTTGATGATTTTTAGAGCAGCAAATGTGGGATTTTTCTTCTTCTGTTTTTTAAAAATAAACTTTTGCAAGAGACCTTTGCTAATCCGTTATCACTCGATTTTCCTCTGTCGCTAGTTGGAACAGGCAAAAAGAGTCTAGGATTTTCGCTTGTCACTCCTTGAGTTATCATTTTGATTCTTCGTCGGCGTTGAGTTTTCTTAGGGTTTTCGTCCGAGATTTTAGATTTACTGTATGATTTTTCCTACGGTTACTCTGGGATCGGTTGCATACTTGCATGGTCTTGTGTGGTATAAACCCGATGTTGACTGGCGGAGAAATGTTTTGACCTTATCTACCCAATTATTTAATTAAAAATAATGCAGTGTTCCCAAACCAATTTATGAATCCTAAGATATGCATAACTTCAATTAATATCTGCCTTAAAATCGGTGTGCAGCAGATCTTATGTTGATGTCCGAATGTAAAAGATCTGAACATGGATTTTAAAATATAATTTTACACAAGTTAATTTTATATAATTTTTTCTACACTAGTTGTCTGAAGTAACTTATCAGTGACACCTGAGCTATGACAATTTGGATCAATCGATATTGAAATAAACAATTAACTAGAAGAATATTTTAAAAGTAGTTGACCCCACTGCACTTCCAAAACAAGTAGCCAAAATTAGTGATATTTTTAGGGGCAGTCTTATATCCATTCATGGATATCATCGCTATCAAGGTATGTATATGAAACTTATATTTGATATCTTGGGTTTTTATAAATCCAAACAAAGAAAGTCTAGATCTAGAGAAAAATGTGTGTTCTTTTATACAGAGCAAAAGAAGCCATCAATTAAGAGACGAGAAGAAGTTGCCCAAACTATCGTGAAGATATTCCCTAACCGCTCTTTGTTTGGATATATCAAAAAAGAGAAAAATGAAATGAGTATGTCAAGATATCAAATTAGATATCTATAATATACTCCATTCCACACAAATAGATATAAAGTTAATAATGTCCATACCATATATGATATCCTGTATACCAAAGGGTTCTAAAACTAGAATCACTAAATCCAACATCTAAAGTTTGATACTAATAGTTTCCCTCAAATATTTGCCTATATGTGCTATTTTCTGACATGGTGCTTTTCGGTTCAATATTGCCTATTGGTTGTGTTTAACTAGATACTTTAAAAATCATAAGTTTGTGCAATGTAGAGGCACATGCCACACTGCCAACATCGCTAATATGGGGGATTTTTCCTTTCAATTGAATTGAATGAGGTTTGAAGTTCACTATCCTAGACGGTTAGATCCCATTCCCATTTAGGTTGAGTCGGCGTTATGGAGGCGGACAATAGATGAGTTTGGGCCTGGATGAGAGAGGATACAATCTAAACCTTTTGTATTCAATACTCGTAGTGTAATATAATCCTTGTATATTCTGTGTATCTGACTATGTTGCCTATGTCTTGTATAGAGTGGTTCTTAATCAATGGATCAAATATAAAGTAAGGGGCTGACTTTGTCATCCCAAAGTATAAAGGAATTTTTGCACAAATTGTTAAACTAAGGGCTCATCAAGAATTAGGCTAGAGGGTGTAGGAGAATTTAGTAGCAAGTCATAATGGATCGTTTTGTCTATAAGTGAGCTATTTGATGAAGGATATACTTATGAGGTGTGAAAGTGAAGCTTTGATTTTCATATTGAATATTTTCCATGAGCAATGTTACGTTTTTTTTTAGCCAATCTTCATTTTATTAACTAATAATTTGCTGTACCTAATAGCTAAACATAGACTCGTGTTACTTAATTGCCATATGGACAATACGGTAGATATAGCAGCCCAAAGATTATTATTATGGAAAAGGCTATGCAGAAATCCAAAGCTCTTCTTCAAATTATCTTCGTTCTGTTTTTTCTTTTTATTACAGTGGGGGTGGATTGCATTTGAGCCCATTATAGCTGGATAAAGTTGGAATTGTTTTCTTTATGTAGGCATTGTACAGCTTATTAATTATTTTGGCAAAATCTGTGAGTTGATGAGTTTGTACATCTTTTTTTTCGGTTCAGGGGCATGAACCGGATAAAGTTGGTCTGGCTTCTGAGCCCATTAAAGCTGGATATTCATTTGAGGAGTCTAGCTATGGGCTCAGCTCAGCACTGTATTTTGACAAGAACCTGGAGAAAGGGTTGGGAAGTGGTGTTGCTTCTTCAATACTCTATTATGGGTTAAATTGTGACGGTGGTAATGCATAAACAGCTTACTCAGTTTTGGTCAATGACTCAATTCTATAATTGTTGAGTCCAACCCAAAATCCATCAACAATTTGGTGTATTTGCTAATTGCCAGTAATATGTTGTGGATATGCATTATGTAACTTGTTTTTGTTAGGAACAGCCTATTACAACTTATTTCTACATGACTTGTAGTGAAATATAACAATAAAGAAGTAATTTAATGCATATACATATATTGAAATATATTGAAGTATACACTTACCATTAAATCACTGAATTAACTTCCAATTTTTCTGTGAAGGTGGATTGCATTTGAGTGCTTCTGGGGCGGGTAAAAATGTTTCCAAAGACGAAGTATGTGCCTCTTTTTTACTCTAATTTTTCAGCTTAAATGCTACTTGGATATCTTTCAGATGTGGTGCTGTTATGTGTATGGAGTTTTTTTTATCTTGCTTCTCCACTCTGCTATATGTCATGACCCTTGTCCTTCAAAATTATAATTTTTGTGCTCATGAAATGATTTATAGTGGAAGTAACTTCTGCAGTTGTTCTGCTACGTTTCATGATTATCAGCTAGCTACGTTCTTCAAAGTCATTATGGTTCAGACACTAGTTTGCTGATGCTTGATGCGTTTTGGCCGTTGTCTACTCTTTACATGAAAATTAGAAATATGTGGCGCATGTACATGGTGTAAAACTGACCTGTCCTTATACTTGTATGATTCCTGTAAATCACAGTGAACCGTTTATTGTGTATTGCCAGATAAAGCTTGCATTTGGAACAGCAGGATTCTGACCATATATGACTCCATAGATTCCATGTTTTGTTGCTCAAATGTAGCTTGCTGGTCATTTCATCCAAATTATCTTATGCCTTGGAGGTGGAATGAAATAAATCTTGAATGTACTAGAGATTTTTATACTTGTGTTTGCCTATCAAATGGTGCTATGGAGTTTAGCTATATTATAACATCTTTCTGTAATGCTGTCCTAGAAAGCTAAGTTTGTCCTATATTTTTAAAAGAGCTAGCGCCTATTATTGTTTCTTGCTGTATATCTGTTTATCTAACTTAAAGTGCATCTGTAGAACTTGGATAAGATGCCCTCTGGGGATGGAGTAGTTGATCTATATTCAGCCCGCCTCTCAAATTCCCCTGAAGAATTATTTTGTGGTGAGACATCAATTAATTTGCTGGTCCATTCGATTCATTGATAATACAATATTAACTTACCTTTTCTGCTATTTTCATTAGATTTTGAGTTTTCGAAGAAGTTCCCTGACATGGATTATCAGTTCCCACAAGAATCTCACTCATGGAACTCTAGCTTGGTTAGCCAATCTTCTGGGAACAGTAATAAAGCAGTTGGGGCATCTGAATCGTCCAGTCAAACTTTTGAGTGCCAAAATAACCCACCTCAGAGGTTGATTACTTGTGAATTAGATGGAAATTATATGCCAGCCTTTGTGTGGGACATGCTAGTCAATGATGAAATGCGGGCGAATCCCTCGTACTCATATGATCTACAACAATGCATTGGTGACACTAAAAATATTGCCAGCCAAGTGGATACAGGCAAATCCTATCATTGTAGTAATCAGGCATATTTTGGTATCGCTCCTGATCAAAATCATACAAGGGTGTTATACGATCCCTCTTTGCAAGTTGCTCCAGTCAACAAGCTTGCATACACTTGTGATCTACAAGACTTTAATGAAGTTAGCCCAATGGCCACTAGTGATACATTTAATTTTAGTAATGAGGGATATTTTGGTAGCTGTTATGATCTCAACCATCTCGGAGCTCCATGCACCTCTTTATCTGTGCAGTGTGGTAATGCTGGTCTTGTGGATGAATTCCATAAAGCAGATGATTCCTCTTTGCTAAGTATTTTGATCAACAAGCCTGCATTCTCCCGTGACCTACAAGACTCGAGTGAAGTAAGTGGAGTGGACACTGACGGGTCTTATGATCATAGTGATGATAAATATTTTGGTGCTTTTAATGATAAGCATCTGAGGGCTTCATGTTCCTCTTTGTCTATGCAATACTGTGATGCTTGTCTTGTTGATGACGATATAGAAGCAGAGGATCCCTCTCTGCAAGCTGGTTTGATCAATCTGCCTGTATGCTCTTTTGATCCACAGGACATTGTTGAAGTTAAAACTATTGTCAGCCCACTGGAAACTAGCAAATCTTGTCATCCTGGTAATCTTGGATATGTTACTTCTATTCAACTTAACTGTCCGGGGCCTTTATCCACCTCTTTTTCTGAGCAACGTTGTGATGCTAGTCCTGTTGATGAAGTTACAGAAGCAGATCATCCCACATTGCAAGGAGTTTCTGTCAACAAGCCTGCGGATGCTTGTGACCTATTAGAAATCAGTCAAGTAAAAACTATTGCGAGCCCAATGGAAACTAAAGAGTCCTACCATGGGAGCAATGAGGGATATGTTGATGATATTGGTCATGATCTTAATCCACACGGGGTATCATTCACCTCCATTTTAACGGATTTTAGTGATGCTAGTTTTGTTGATGCAGATAAACCCTCTTTGCAAGTTTTTTCGGTTAGCAAGCCAGTAGACTGGTCTGATCCACATGACATTGATGAAGCTAACAATGTTGCAAGCCCGGTGGATACTGGTGAATCTCGTCATCATACAAATGAAGGATATGCTGCTACATCTGATGATCTTGATCCGTATCCTCAAGGATTGTCCTGCAACTCTGTAATTGTGCAAGGCAGTGACGTGAGTCCTATGGTTGAAGACACTGACACTGACGATGATGATCCCACCTTGCAAAGTCTTTTGATTAAGAGGCGTGCCAGGTCTAAAAGAACTGGACCTCATCCTCGACAGAAGAGAGTGCAAAACCTTATTCAGAGGTGCAGTGATGATTCACCTGCCTTCAAGACAAGATGCCTGAGGAAAAGAAAAGTAGAGCCTACTAACTCTTCGAAGCGTAAGCATGTTGAAGCTAAATCACAAAACAAGCACCACCGGAAGCGAGTGAAGGATGGTGCTTTGGTTGCACATGGTGCAGTGTCTAGGAGATCAAGTAAACAGGTAGCATTCTTTTCTTGTTTTCTTGTTTTCTTGTTTTACTCCCTAGGTGAACTTGATCATTTTAGTTACTAGTTTTTAATAGATCAGTTATATTTAAATGGATCTTTTTCATTGGCAACTTGCTGCTTAGCTTGTGGTTCTTCTTGAGAAAGAATATGCCTAGGCTGTTGAGTGAGATATTAATCAGATCGTTCTAATGATTCAATTGAAGTTACCAAGGGAAGTTTCAGTGTTTAAACTAGTCAAATGAAAATGTGTCATAGCTGAAGTTTAATCCCTTTACATATAATTATTGACAAATTAAACAGAGCCGCAGATCCCTGACTTGCCTGAGTCTTGAAAGATTTTTATTAAGTAGACCGGCAAATTGTTTAAGTGGTCAACTGTCTAATTGGCTCAGAGATATACTAATTTCTTCACTACCTTTCGGTCCTTTCCTATGTGAAATAGAATGGTTATAGCTGAAACATAACTGTTTACCTCCCTTAACCCTCACTTATTTCTGCATGCAGCCACAACTATATGTTGTAATAGGCTCTTGATTTCTGCCAAAATTGTATATTATTGGCTGACATGCTGTGATGAAACCTTCAAGGATGCAGATTAGTACTTTATGATCTTATCAGGCATTTAACAGCCTTATCTGCATTAATACATGTTTACCTCACCCTAGTTCTGTGTATTTCGTTTTTAATGCAAATGCTTTTTGTTTTTGGCAAATGATGGGTAGGACCTTGATTCAGATGATGAATATGATCCTTCTCAACCATACGTGGGGAGAGGTAGTGATAGAAGGAAGAACAACAAACTTTGGACTTTAACTGAGGTGATCAAATTGGTTGACGGTATTTCTGAGTTTGGGGTTGGAAAATGGACTGCTATACAAAGGAGCTTGTTTGAATCGCCTCCATTTCGCACATCCCTTGATATTAGGGTAATTTTTAGTCCTTCCACCTAGTTTTCATGATCAAGGATCATCTCTGATAAGTAAAATTGATGTTGCTGTGTATGATCTGTAGGACAAATGGCGGAATCTCATTCGCACTAGTGCTTTTCGGTTGAAACATAGACGAGAGGCAAGCTTCTTGCCCACATTCAAGTTATTTGCTGACACTGCTTTGATAAAATAGTTTTGTTTGTGTAATCATTTTCGGCACTGTGAATTTGTTGTATACAGAGTGAAACTAGTAGTCCAAAGAACGGGTCAATGTCATTGCCCAAGTCCTTGTTGGCGAAAATTTGTGAGCTGGACAGTGTGCATCCATATCGAAGATCTGGTGTAAAGCGTAAGGAAAGCCGTAGTGATGACCTTCTCTACTCATCATCCGACTAAAGCCAGAGGAAAGAGAGGAGCTGTAAGTAACATTTGGAGGTGAGAATTAGGCTTATTTTATTTTGGCAAGAATTGCAGGAGAAAACAGAAACCCATATCCAAACGACATTCATGGTTCAATTACCAGTGAATGCATCAATATAGGCTTTTAACTACAGATGGTATGAGTATGTGACTCTTTAGTTCTCATGTTAGATCTATAGCAAATTCGTTCTAGCTCTCGACAGTAGACACTTATTTGTGCAAGGAAGCTTTTGAGTGAACGGCAAAAGTTGTTCCTCATTTGTCATTTCTGTTCCCCCTTCTTTATTGCATGTCCTTTAAATCGACTAAAATGTGATATTTTGAAAAGTCATATAAAACCACCTCATACCAACCAGTATTATCATATTTTTATATGAGATTTTGTATAATTTTTGTAATATTTGTGTTGTCAACAAGTGCTAGATTTTCTCTTTTACAAATCTGAACAATTTAGAGGTACATTTTTTCACATTACAAAAAGGAGTATGAAAGTGCTAGGTTTTCCGAATAAAATAACACACATTACATATGGTGTAGAGTGTAGACATACATGGCAAATAAACAGTCGCGGAAAACATGAATAGAGAGGAGTACGTTAATAACATGAACACACATTTATATACACATTGTAGATATATAGTGCACTTTATTCAATCCGCAAGACGATGAGTAGTGCATGATTAAGTACGCCAGGCTCGTACTCCTTGTCGACCTAAGGAGTCCCGTCGGCACCGGGCGCTGCAGGAGGGTTGTCAACCCAGCCTTCGTACTGTTGCCTGGGAATAGTGTGATGATTCTCAGTGGTGCTGCTGCTGCTGTCTGTATTTGCCATTTTGCTCTTCTCAGTTGCAAGATCGAAATCCCTCCAAGGCTTTATGCCTATGCTGGCTGTGCACGGCATTATCGCCGTCGTCACCACCATCACAACCAGCACGGCTACTAAAATACGTGTTGGAGGTTTCATCGTTACTGCTCTATATTTGTTTTATATATGTGGGCTGAGAGTTTATGTGGTTTGCAGAGGAGCAAGAGTAGTTGGATTAATGGCAATGGTGGAATATTAAGTATATATAGAGAGGGACGAAGAAGCTGCCACGATTTACAATCAACTAAGCCGAACCAAGTGTTCTATGTAAGGAAACAGTTGAATCTATGGATGCGTTCGGTGAGCCATGGATTATCGAGATTATTGGATTATAACCTCGGGAGATTATTTTAGGAGATTATTGGATTATAACCTCGGGAGATTATTTTAGGAGATTATTATGCCCATTTTTTGTGATCCACTTCAACATGAATTATCGAGATTATTGGGGGTTATTCTGAAATTTTAGTCTTCCAAATAATCTACTACGTTCACCAAACGGAACCTATACTGCTATATAACTAGAAGAGGTTCTAATTTTGTGATAATTTTATGTTAGATATCTGAATAAAATTATAATACAAGATTATATTTATCTATCCATCTATCGATATCAATATATACGTAATAAAGTTGACAAATTTCACCTCAACTTGTAATAAAATATATCAATTTTTATTTTAATTTCTATTATATCGATTAAATATTTTAATTCATAAAACTAAACTTTAATTATATAAATATATTAAATTTATAATAATTATTTAAAAAATAGAAGTACAATTTAGATTAATGTTCAAGAACTTGAATCTTCTCCGATACCAGAACAAAGAACTTTTCATTTACATGGATGGTGATCAAATCTCGAATAAAATCACTCTTTGTATTTTGTTCTTGTGGAAAAAAAAATAGAAAAAAAAAAAGACCTTGATCAAATATATTTAAAGTTTTCATTAATACATTCATTACCACTTTAACCCGTCCGTTATAACATCATTACCTTTAATAACTTGTATTAATATTATATTTAAGCATACATGCATATTGTACTTTATACATACATTCGACACGGATTGTCAATATATTCAAAATATATATATCTTAAAAATATTTGTGTACGACACGATATCTAAACTAGTACTATACTAAAGCAGATGTAATAGCTTACGTGTCGCGTCCACATTCGTTTCACATATGTGACACGTTCATTATTAAAGCCACCAAATTCTTTTTTTTTTATAAAATAAAAATTCCATTTAAAATATATTTTACTTCCATTACCAATTTTACTTAGGAAATATCTTACTTTCATTTTCATCACAACTTTTATTTAAATTATATTTTACTTCCATTGTGATCTCCTTCTTAACAACTTAACACAATTTCTATTAAATTAGATTATATTTTAATTCCTCCGTAACTATAATTTTTATTTAAATTTGATATTATGTCTATATTTTATATATATATGTCCGATTTTTATAAAATCAAAATACACAAGTTTTAATTCCAAATTTTTAAAAAATAAATATTTTTTTTTATATTTGATCAACCCGGACAAGGTACACGAATTAAACTAGTAACATGTAATAAAGTAGAAGAGTTTATAATTTTATGAACTTTTAAATATTTTTTTTTTACCAATTTTAAAAAATTAATCTTTTTGTTTTATTTTAGCATAATGATTCTCAAATAAACTGTTTGATATTCAAATAGAAAAAATGCATTATAAGTTATATCTATATATAGATTATTATATACGTATTATTGTTATTAATTAATTATTTTTTACTTAATATTATTATTAATTTATAATTTATTTATTAATTATCATAGTACTTATTATTATTTTACTCATAATTCTTATATAATCTCTTACAAAAATATTGAGGAATTAATCTTAGTAGGTTTTTGAGGAGAGTAAAATATTTATCATAATGTTTGTAGTGCTTATTGAGTAAATTTATAATTTTAACCTCAGACGCCATATTTGTGACTATTTATAATATTTTGTTATTTACCCTTTTGGTAAATAAGTCTATAATCTTGGGTATGATATGATAAAATATATTATAAGATAATGAGGGGGGGCCAAACCTCCACCAGAATGAACTAATGGGTAGAATTAATAGAGCCAAAATGAAATAGCAAACACCACTAATTTATACTTTTAAGCATAATGATGATGGTTAATACAAGTAATTTTGACATTATTTGGTAAGTGGGAAATTAAATTCCACTTTTGTGAGTGGAAAATGCATTTTCACATCAAGTCAACTTTGGGTATCAATTACCATATTTCACTCCATTCACCTTTACATTACTTACCAAAGATTCACTCCAAATTCCACTTTTGTACATGGCCATATTTAACCACTCATACAAAAAACTGCAAAAATAAAAATGGGCAAATTTGGTAAGTAGGCTATTTAGAGAAATAGTGATAGTAAGTAGGCTTTTTTGTTTTTCAATTAAGTAAATATACCCCTCTTATTTTTTTTTACCTTCAAACCTTCTCCATCCTCTTGTTTTCTTCTTTCTTCCAAATGCTTTTTAAAAACTGAATTTCTTTTTTTATTTTCTTTTATTAATTTTTTTTGTCTTTTTTATTTTCTTTATTTTTTATTTATTTTCTAGAATGAAGAATTTTTTCACACACCGAATTATCACATACCGGAATTATCACATACCGGAATTTCCACATACCGGAATTTCACATACCGGAATTTTCACATACCGGACCGGAATTTTACATACCGGAATTATCACATACCGGAATTATCACATATCGGATTTTCACATACCGGAATTTTCACATACCATAATTTTCACATACCGGAATTTCACATACCGGATTTTCACATACTGGAATTATCACATACCGGATTTTCACATACCGGAATTTCACATACCAGAATTTCACATACCGGACATTTACATACCGAAATTTACATACCGGAATGAATTTTTAATAGTCTAATATTTAATTTTGCAAATTTTAGGGGGCTCGTTGTAATTTTGCAATTTTTTTTATTGTAATTTGCGTATATGATGACGGTTTGCAAAAATGGGTCCATCACCGTCTCTTTTGGTTTCCAAAAGACTTGTTCTTTTTTCCAGTTGACAATGACAAATTGACAAGACGTGGAGGAGTTGAGCATTATTTGAGTGGAGAATTCTATGTTAAAATTGTCTCAAAATAAAAGTATTATGTAAACAAAAATAAATAGCGGACAGAAAGCACAAGGAACAAGTGTTGATTGTGCCGCTAGTTTTAATTCAGAAATTTTTGGAATGAAATTTTTGGTATGAAAAATTCTGGTATGAAAAAATTCTAGTATGAAAAAAATTCTGGTATAAAAAAAATTCTAGTATGAAATTTCTGGTATGAACTTTTCGTATGATAATTTCTGGTATGAAATTTCTGGTATGAAAATTCTGGTATGAGAATTTCCGGTATGAGAAATTCAGTCCAGAAAATAAAAAAGAAAATAAAAAATAAATAAATAAGGTAAGAAAAATAATAAAAGAAAACAAATTCAGTAATTAAAAATTATACTTATATAACAAATAACAAACATCATTATAGAAGGGTTAATAATTTTTACCTACTATTAAATAAAAGTGGTAAAAAATTTGGGGTACATTTTCTTAAACAAAAACTAAAAAAAGCCTAGTATATCAAATTCTCCCAATAAAAATTATATGTCTCGGGATAAAAAAAAATGGTCTAAACCCCCACCTTCGACCTCATGATGCTTTTATAGACAATTGCAAGAAGGATAATGATCATCGATTTGAGGCTTGTTTGACAAATCTATTCACTAACTCTCTTACCAATTTTAAGTCGACAACTCAAGTCATTAGTCCCTCCTTAATCAAGTCCGCTTAATCAATAAGTTATCCAACAAATTGGATATAAGTCCAATAAGTTAAGATCCAAAAAAAAGAAGTACATTATAAAGATCTAAAGAGAAAAAAAAAAAAGGAAAGTTCTAGAGATGATTAGTCTAGAACTAATTAGAATTCTCTGTAAAATAACTTTTAAAAATTTGTGTAATTTTAGATTTCTCTTTTCAAATATCTTCTTAGATTATTGTGTAGGAATGATCTCCTAAATAGGTGTACATTTGTATCATCCACAAAAATTGAGAGGTCAAACAAAACTAAGCATAAACTGTTAGAGTGCTCACAAAATCTTGTAGAATTCATTCTCCACATAAATATAAGGGAGTTTGTATCAATTAAATCATTGACTTAAAAACAAGAAAATGGGCAGTTTTCCCAACAACTGGTGTCATAGCAAATACGATATGCAAGCTTACCCTTCACGATTGCGAGATGTTCAAACTTACGACAAATAATTATTCCTATCGGAAGCCGATGATGGAGGACCACATTTATTGTAAGGATTTGTACAAGCCCGTCACCAATAAGGATAAACCCGAAGGGAAGAGCGAGAAGGAATGAGACTTTCTGAACCAGAAAACAGTCGCCATGATCAGTAAGTACATCGACAAATCTCTATTTGAACATGTATCTACGAATACAAATGCTTTTGAATCATGGACAAAGATTGAGTCCATGATTCAAAAGAAACCGCCTCGTAATAAAGCTGTTTTTAGTTCAACGGTTGGTGAAAATGGAGTACAAGGATGGCCAAAACATGATCGAGCACTTACATAATTTCAAGGGGCTCGTAAACTAGCTAAGTAAAGCTGGAATGAAACTCGAAGATAAGTTGCAAGCCCTTCTTCTCCTTAGCTCCTTTACAGAGAGTTAGGACATTCTCGTAGTTACTCTTAGTAACTCAGCCCCGGAAGGGAAGCTAACCATGGACACCGTTAATAATAGCCTCCTTGGTGAAGAAGTTAGAAGGAGAGAATGAGGCACGTCTAGTCTGAAGCGAACATTATTGACAACGAGGGTAGAAGTGAGACACGTGGGCGCAATATGAACCAAAGCTTAGACCAGTCTCGAGGTCGGTCTAAGTCATGCTCTAGACCAACTTGTTATTATTATGGAAAAAAGGCCACAAGAAATCAGAATGTCAATTTCCAAAGAAAGATCAAAAGGCCGGCAACGTCATTCCAGACCAAATTAACCCAACAAAGAGGCAAGAGGAAGACAAGGGTATGACCGTCATGATAGATGAAGGCGATGATCTATATCTCTTTGTAGAAGACTACGTCTTGAATATTGCCTCAGACGATAGCTCTTGGATTGTTGATTCCGGTGCATCATTCCACATCACTCCTCACGAGAGTTTCTTTTCAACCTACCAAAACGTTGACTGGTCATGTCCAAATGGGGAATCAATATAAGAGCAAGATCGTTGGTATAAGAGACATCATCCTGATATCAAATACGATATGCAAGCTTACCCTTAAGGATGTGAGGCATGTCCCTGATATGCGTCTCAACCTTATATCACCTGGAAAGCTTGCTGATCTTGGTCTAGTAAATCACATTGTACGTCACACAAGAGAGTTACCTTGCACATTTGGGAGGAGATGTCTTCGTGCTAGTATGTGAAGACCCTTCTCACTCATGTGCCTGAGCATTCGGTGCCATAGTTCCAAATGTGCAAGATAACTCTCTTGACCCTTATGCCGATTGTTTAGCTAGTAAACAACATAGAGTTGTCTTCCAAGCGTCTTTTCAACCTAGAAGAAGAAATAATATTCTAGATCTTGTGCACACCGACGTTTGCTATATTTCTGAGAAATCTCTTGGTGGTGTGTCATATTTTATCACTTTCATAGACGACAAATCAAGGAAGGTATAGGTTCACCTCCTAAAGACCAAATACCAAGTTATTGATGCATTCAAGAAGTTTGTTGCTCGGGTAAAACGAGAGACAGGACAAAAGCTCAAGGGGTGTCTGATCTAGCAATGGAGGAGAATAACAAGGTCTGTTTGACGCATATTGTAGATATCATGGAATCAGGATGGAGAAGACACCATAATTGAACTAACTTATAGAGAGAATGAACCGAAAAATTACAAAAAGAGTTCGCTGTATGCTATCTCATGCAAAATTGCCCAATTTGTTCTTGGTAGAAGTTGTGAAGACCATTGCCGACATTGTCAACCTTACACCGTCCGTTCCCCTGGATGGAGACACCCCGGAGGAAGTTTGATCAGGAAAGAAGGTTTCTTATAACCATATAAAGGTTTCCGGATGCAGGACATTCTTTCACATACCTAGGGACGAACGTGCCAAGCTTGATGCGAAGACTAAAGAATGGATCTACCTTGGCGCACCAACAAATGAACTTGGATATCATTTATGGGATCCGATCAACAACAAGATCGTTAGAAGCTGAGATGTGGTATTCTTCAAATATCAAATAATTGAAGATATTCAATAGTCAGAGAAGCCAAGGACAAGAGTTAAAAGAAGCACAACAAAGCCTCACCCTTCTCTTACACGACAAATCACTTTAGAAGAAGTCATGCCAATAAGAAACAATAATGAAGAGAGTGATCCTGCTTTAGAGCACAATGATGAAGAAACCCACAAAGGGCTAGAAGAACAATCAAGCACTCTACCTGATTATAAACTGAGAAGGTCATCCAGAGATAGACGGCCATCTACACAATACACTCCGGATGAATATGTGTCCCTCACAGATGAGGGAGAGCCTTAAAGCTACAAGGAGGATATGAATGACACCCACAAGAGTGAGTGGGTAAGAGCCATGCAAGATGAAATATAATCCTTGCATGAAAACCACACATATGAGTTAATAGAACTACCAAAAGGGAGACCATCTTTGAAGAGCAGATGGATATACCGAACAAAATCAAAGGATGAAAACTCAAAGCCTTGGTACAAGGCTCGATTGGTCGTAAAAAGATTCCAATAGAATAAAGGTGTCGACTTTAAAAAGATATTCTCTCCTGTTGTGAAGATGTCATCAATCCGAGTTGTTCTTGGTATAACAACTTGACAAGACCTTTATCTATGGTCGTTTTTATCTTATCAAAATATAATCCCGATTTAGCACTAAAACGAGTATAGTGGTTAAGTAAGGGTCGAACCCAAGAGAGTTTTGTTATTCCTATTAAATGCGATTATTGATTATAGATTCAAGTGACAAAAAGGGGGGGGGGGGG
>BSUD01000006.1:44125559-44164925 GCA_033239045.1 Fagopyrum esculentum
GGGGGGGGGGTTGAGTGAATTTATGCACACAAAACTTATGAAAAAAAGTAAGACAACGAGTAAGACAATAATGGGTGAATCTATACTAGGTTGATTCTTAGCATGCGATTGCTATTTTGGTGAGTTTATTTTTACAAGTTTTCAAGTAATCTCCCGTCTCGATCATATATATGTGTTGAGCCAACCGGCATCAACACAACTTAACAGGTTAGTGTTCCGTAAACCTGCAAGAACAATTAACAAGTTAGCTTTCAAACAAAGACTAAGAGATATAAATAAAAGATTAAACTTATCTTTATATTTGCGTTCCTTTCCTTTAAGCAATTATAACCCGTTATTACTAAAAGTTTACTATTAGATTAAAGACCCGAACCAGGAATCTATTAATCCTAGTTCTTTGCATGCACTTTAGAACTTAAGGTGATCAATTTCAAGTGATAGTAAAACATGCAATTAGACAATGAAGATCAAGGATTCACAAAGTATTACTGAATGAAAACTTATATTAGAAAGAACTTACAACCAAAGTAACAATGCAGCTTCAAACCAACCCAATGTAGCAAGGGAGTTAGCAACTCATTACAAAGGTAGCAAGATAATTTTAATGGAAAAAGTGGATTCTAATTAGATACTTCTAGCAATCAACCCTAGGTCTATTTATACTACAAATGACACTAAATAGGAGTAAATGACCAGCCCAAAACAACCACCTTTAATGTCATAAAGGTGGTGTAAACAGTCGGAGTAAAGCCTCTGTCGCTGAACCGTAGGGGCGGCCTTCAGATCCGCAAGGGCGGTTCAGGCGAAAACGTTTGATCTTCTTCGTAGCCGCAGGGGCGGCCTAGCAGTTCCGCAGGGGCGGATATTTAATGTTCTTCAAACGTCTGACTCTTCAACTTTCTGTCGCTTCAGATGCTGAGCTGTAGGGGCGTCCCAGTGTCAACGCGGGGGCGGTGACATTGACTCTTCATCTTCCAGCTCCCAGGTTGAGGCGCAGGCAGAGGCGCAGGGGCGCTGGTCTTCACTTCTTCAGGGCAAGTCACCGCAGGGGCGCCAAGGGTTGACGCAGGTGCGGTGAGAGTCTTCGTTCCTGGTGCTGGCGAAGGCGCAGGCTGCGCTGCGGAGTATGGTGTCACCCGCAGGGGCGGTGACACTGCTCCGCGGGGGCGGTGAGGCAATAAAAGCTTTGCTTCGTGAATGATCTTCACTCCTAAGTGCTTATAACTCCTTCTTTTAGTCTTCTTCTTCTGGACCAAGGAGTTAGTAGCATAAACCGACACTAATGCAATAAAAAGACTCTAAAAACTATCCTAAATGATAGTGATTCCATCACCTATCACAACTTCTCTAGACTTAGAGATCGAACAAATCGACGTCAAGACTGCATTTCTCCACGGACATCTTGAAGAGGATATACACATGGAGCAACCTGAAGGATTAAAAGAACCAAGCAAGGAGAATGTAGTTTGCTAACTAACGAAGAGTCTTTATGGGCTAAAACAGGCACCAAAATAGTGGTACAAGAAATTTGACTCTTTCATGGCATGTCATGACTTGAAGAAGAATCCATGTGACCTATGTGTTTTCATAAAGAGGTATTGTAGTGGCGACTTTCTCATACTCTTACTTTATGTCGATGACATGTTAATAACAGGTCAGGATCGTAACAAGATCACTACTCTTAAGAAAGATTTGAGCAAAAACTTTTCCGTGAAAGATTTAGGACCGACAAAGAAAATTCTTTGGAAGAAGATCACTTGTGATCGATCAAAGAAGATGTTGTGGCTATCCCAAGAAAGATACATCAAAAAGGTGTTAGAGAGATTCAATTTTCACCTAGCTAAGCCGGTAAGCACACCACTTGCTGGTCACTTTGAGTTAAGTTCAAAGCAATGCCCAACTAGTGAACAAGAGAAGCGGGATATGGAGAAGATCCCCTATGCGTTGGCAATAGGCAACCTTATGTATGTCATGGTGTGCACTAACCCCTACATTTTCCTATGTAGTTGGAGTAGTGTTTCGCTTTATAGCAAATCCAAGAAAGAAACATTGGGTTGTAGTGAAATGGATCCTCTAATATCTACGAGGCACTACGAATAGGTGTTTATTCTACGGAAATAACAAGCCTATACTACAAGGATACACAAATGCCGATTGGGCTGGTGATAATGATTCCAGGAAGTCAACGTCGGGATATATGATTACATTCGCAAGGGAGTTATTTCCTGGCAATCAAAGTTACAAAAAAGTGTTGTCTTGTCCACTATTGAAACATAATATATTGCAGCTAATGAGGCTTGCATGGAGATGTTATGGATGAAGAACTTCTTGATAAAGATGGGAGTAGAGCAAGATCGATATATCTTGCAATGTGATAGTCAAACCACAATTCACCTGACAAAGAATTCAACTCTTCACTCCCGCTCAAAGCACATCGATATACGATGTCACGCTAGAAAGGTAGCACAAAAAGCTTTAGATTTATAAACTCGATCTAATCTCCTAAACCACCTAGCGAAACCCGCAGTGTACGGATCGTTTTGTAGAAAGGAAAGTATTCCGAGGTCGAACACAAGGACTGAGGTGAAATCAAGTCATTCAATGATCAAAGATAGTGTAAATCTAAACTAAGATGAGATGAGGAATAAAGAAAGTGCAAAACACAATATTTTTGGATGGTTTTGGGTGATCAAACAAGGATCACAAATATATCAACACAAACAAGCAACACAAACACACGAACACAAGGATAAAAGATAAGAGGTAAGAAAGCGGATTCTAGAGATTCGGAATTCCGATTATGACAATGGACTCATGCTTCTAAAGATCAAAGGAAGGCTGTGGTTGTTCGGAGTTGGGTGTTTCTCTAATGGGAGAAATTACCGGGTAAGTCTCATGCTCCACTAGTCTCGAACCTAAGGTCCTATTACCGGGTAAGTCTCAAGGAACCTAAGGACGGGAATTCTACACAAACCGGCCACTACCTAAGGGTCAAACCCCTCATTACCGAGTAAGTCTCGGAAAAGGTAAGTCTTAGGCAACGATCCTAGCACACTCAATCCAATAGCGGCCTTTTTGGCTCACTACTACCTAGAGTTCATCATCTTATGTATCTAAGAGAGGAAATTACCGGGTAAGTCTCATTCCTCAAAAAGGTTGCTAACATTAGGTCACCCTAAGCTAGATTAGGCTCAACAAACACTAGGATTTCAACTCATCTACATCCTAACATCCAGGTTCATCAATACAAGTAGAACAGAGAAAATTACGGGCGGATCATGGAAACCACGGCCGTGGAATCATGAAGAACATGCCGTGATTCTACACTGAGTTGGGGTTTCGAACACAAATCAATCCTAAGCTAACATGGAAGTCCATACAATCATAGTCCAAAGCATAAACATCATTCCTTCACCCTAGAATCCCAACTATTCAGGCAACAACATACATTTCAAGATCAAACTTCACAAATAGAGCATCGTTGCAAGTCATGGCTAGATAATGAAGAATAATCCAAAGAAAAGACATTAAAATCTAGAATAGAAGTTACCAAATCTTACAAAGGCTCCAAGAGCTGTTCCAAGTTGTCAACAATGGAAACCTCACTCAAAACCACTCTAATCTCACTTTAAAATGAAAATCTACACTAATCTCTTCCAAGAACACCCGCCAAGAGCAAGAGTCGGCCAAAGAGATCATGGGACACGTGTCAGGGTGGTCCAGACAGAAACCACGGCCTATTTCCACGCCCGTGGAAGTCCCAGTGACCGTGGTTTTGGTGCCTCAGCCTTCCTTGGATCATTAAGTCACGAGTTAGTGCAAGGCATGCACCAACAAGGTCCCATGTGTTCTCCTTTGCTCCTAGCTTGCTCCTTAACGAGTCCAGAAGTATGCCATCACGAGGAATGATCCTCGAATGTGTCGATTAAGTCCAAAAGCTCCCTAAAATACCTACATAACCGACAAAAGTCCGTGTAGACGTCTATTCCGACAATATGCATGAATTAAGCGTAAACGTCACGAACTAATGCGGAAACATGCATGAATGGAAAGGAAAACTATCTAAAAGAGTGCCTAAAATAGTGTCATAAATCATGTCATCATACGACATCACTGGATCCGAGATGCTATTGAAGAAACGCTTTTGCAACTTGACAAGGTGCACACGGATGAGAATTGGCCAGACATTATGACCAAAATAATACCGACTAAGATGTTTGAAGATTATTGTCAATGTGCCGGCCTCGTATCACATGCTTAAGTCGTGAGGGGGAGAGTTGTCGGTCCCTCCTTAATCAAGCCCCTTTAATAAATGGGTTATCCAACAAATTGGATATAAGTCCAATGGGCTAAGATCCAAAAAGGAAAAGTCCATTATGGAGAAAGATCTAGAGAAGAAAAGAAAAGATGGGAAAGATCTAGAAAAGATTAGTTTAGAACTATATACAATCTATATATACTACTAAAACGGAACCCTCTTAGTCCATATGTCAACACATTAGCCATGCCACCCAGGATTTTTTGGCAAATATTTACAATTTTGCCATATATTAATTACAATTGTGCCATTAATCAATAACAGTTTTAAGTCAAAATTAAAATAGGTTTCATCTCATCATGTCAATTCAACAAAAATAATTGCATCTCATCATGCTCAATATCTTACGGTTATAAAAATGCGATTTTATTTTTGTTACCAAATCTACAACCATCTATAATAACTCAAGATCACGTCAATATATTTAAAAAATATTTTAATCATTTAACATATTATTAGAAAGTATTTCTTATCTTTTACAAATCTTCTATAGTTGAAAAATAAAATCTATTTTCTGAAATAATCTATCTACCTATACGAAAACATACGATGCTCACGTGAAGGTCTTATGTTTTTTCTCGCAATTTTTTTTATAAATTATAATAAAGCCACAAATTGTCTTTTACTAAAACAATAAAATTTTTATTTACAAAAGAATAAAATTTTTATTTATAAAAGAATAAAATTTCAACAAATTGTATTCTTTTGCGTACCTGATACGGTATTTGAAGGATAAATCTCAATTTTTATCTTTTTTAAGCAATGATAAAACAACAAATTGTATTGTTTTGGTTGTTAGTAAAATCCATGTAACGCGCGGGGTTTTTGTTCAGATAGAAGAGCGGCGTTAGTAGTTTTTAGGGATAGATACCGCCGTTGCGGATTAGGGGACCCGCGGTCGCAGCCGTCCGCGATTGCGACTCGGTAGTTCCGCGGGGGCGGCGAACCGTCAGAGCGGTAGATGAGCCCGCTTTCCTCCCAACCTTTCGTTCCTTCCTTTAGCTTTCCGACCCCTCATTCTCTCTTTTTGGAAGTGACTCCTTGTTACCTAGACCCTAGGTGACCCTTGGCTGCCTTACCCTTTTATTTTTTCCCCAAATGAGCAACCTTTCCCTCCTTTCCCCTTTCTCAAACACATTACTCCAACTTTCTCTTCCTCCATTCTCTCTTCCTCCATCTCTTTTCTTGGAAGATCTCTTGATGATTCCTTCCATAAGTATGAGCTGTGCATTCCTTTAGTAAGCTTGGACTGCAGATGCGGACTGTAGAGTAAGTTCTTCCTCTTCTCCTTCTCTTCATCTTCTTTCTTCTGCCTCCTTTGAGCCCTAGGGTTGTGTAAGCCATAAATTCTCAAGTTATTATCTTCCTTGTATTTGCATGTGTGTGGATCCGGACTAGAATGTAATGTGTGTGTGGATCCATGTGGTGGAAGCCTGGAGCCAAGCAAGGCAACAGGGAGACCTTAGGAGAACTGCTGCACGTCGAAGAGACAAAGAATCACCATTTCTAGAGTTCAGTCGCGGGGGAGGGTCCTGTGAGCCGCGGGGGCGGATTTAGTGAGCCGCGGGTGAGCCCTCCTGCCTTTCCGTGATCACGCCTTTTGTTTTCCGCGGTCGCGTCCTTACACTAGTAGGTCCTCGATCCCTTGAACTCTCTTTTCTTCCTTCATCTTAGTTTTGATTAATAAAAGCATCATGTGTAGGTTGGTCTTAGGATAGTCTTGTGAATGCCAAGTAGTGGCTATGATCTATAGGTGAGTTTTTGAGGTTTATGATTGGTCTTGAGCATGAGGTTGTTATTATCTTGTGAGGCTTGTTGAGGCTTGAGATTGGTTATGATCAGTGAGATTGTGGAGTCTAGGACGAGAGTATCCTAGTACATGTTGTGATAGTTGTGATCTTATGAGTTCGTGTGGACTAGGAGTGTTATCCTAGCTTGTGTGTTTTTATGATCTTGTAAAGATCAATAGGACTAGAAGTCTACGGACTTCTAGCTTGTCAAAGAGGTGTTGATATTGTGCCTTGTTTTGACCAGACGTTGAGGATCTTCCTGCGAGAAGTTGAGAGTGGTTGTTATCGGGTTTTGAGACAGGTAATTTCCCCGAACTTACTTATCTAGCTTCTGCGTATTAGTTTGATGCATGATGGTGGTGTGTGTTTATAGTTGTTGTTATAGCGATTAACCGGATTAGGACGACCATGTGTATATTAATTACCCCAAGTGTATGATAACCGGGCGGTGACCGCTTGTCCAGTTCAAAATGGGGAAACTAGGGAGTGCTTTGTGACCAGTCCAACGGGTGATGCTGATTCGCATCAAGTACAAAGCTGTTTGGTGAAAGGGGACAAGGGCGAGATTATTATGATTCTCGTGTCACACGGTAATTGGAATTAGTAAGGGAATCATGAAATAAAAGAAAATAACTGACTTGTGTGCTATCATGCTATGGGTTTAAGTTCCATTATATATGTATGTGCCTTACCGTCTTTCTAATGCTTAGAATGTTAGCTAACGGTTTTATGCCACCTTTGTAGATGCCTTGTAGGTTAGGGATGCCGCCGAGTGACTTGGAGGAGTGGGCAGCCGGGGTTCCCGTACATTATAGGACGGGGATTGGGGTTTTTATATTATGTTCTGTTGTCGTATGTACTTTAGTCGTTATGAATGTATGTTGTTTTTATAACCCGGTTGGAGTTTCTGCTTTGTATTGTATTTCGGTTTATGTCACATTGCATTCAAATAATTTGGTTTTGCCTTTTATTTATGCCTTGTTGGAAAGATCCGGTGAAATTGTTGTCAAACTAAGGGTTGGGACCCATTGTGAGGTCCTAGCCCGTAGCATTCTGAGTCCCGCGGATTCGGGGTGTTACAATATGGTATCAAAGCCCTAGGTTGACAACAATGACACTCGCAATCTTCTAAAAGGCTTAATAGACAAATAAACAAAACCCGCAAGGGTTATGAGTTTTCAAAATAAATTTTGTTTTCAAATCACTAGCATAGTCGGTTTGGGAATAGATTGCACCGGACCACCACTCTTTCCGCAGATCTCGGTAGCTTAGTTGTTGGTTTATAGTTATATATGTGGGCTGTAGCTATGTCTCTTGGACTTTGTATGATTATAGTTGCATTTTCTGGACTTGATGCGCTTATAGTACTATGAACATAAAACTTATATATAATTTATATATACATATACATATGGTATGATAGTATCATACTAGTGATAGTAAGATCTTACAGTTAAGATAATAAAAAGCTATCATCGCCCCATGGACAACGCCGTTTGGATTAGGATAGTGTACATACAAAGATGAGCATGCTCAAGTTACCGAATTGAGCATCACGTTCTGACAAACACCTTGGTGAATCATCGGACTCCTTTAGAGGACGCCAAAGCAATCATATGAAGTCTAGAGATGACATTAACCGCAAGGACAACCAAGTAGAAGGAAACTTCGAGACAACTTAAGCGAAACCGAGATGGAAACTATACAAGTAAGGAGGCAACATGAAGACTAGAGAGTGGTTCTGATGAAGCAATGATGGAGCAATTATATAGCAACTAGAGACAACGAACTTAAGGTTCTTTCAAGTGTCGTGCCGATAAATTGAAGACACAAATTAAGTAGATAGGAGTACAATCTCGCTCGAGGATTAAAAGTGGTGTTCCAATTAAGGCAAGTATTTCATAGGCGCTCCTAAGCATGGAAGTCGAGATGAGAAGAGTGTTTGAACAATTGTAAAAGATTTAAGATACCATAAGTTAAGATTATGGGAGTACCAAAAGGGAAAAGAGTCAACTTTATGAGATTATGTGTAAAGCCCCGTTTTTAGCGTTCACCGCCCCTGCGGTGATGGGGAGCCGCAGGCGCGGCTCAGCCTCCCTGTCGTGGCCGCGGCACGGCTCAACCGCTGGTGTGGCTAGGCCCAGCCCGTCTACTGGCTGTTTTGTCTTTGTCTTCTCCTATCTTATTCTATCCATGGACTTTTGGCCCGTCTTCCTTCTATCTTCGTAACCCTAATCCGATCTTCCGTCGTCATTTCCCAACCGTCTCCTTTATAATCCCGTATTCTCTTCTTTTTCCCATTTCTTGCATACGTTATTCTGAAACCTTGAGAGTTGCATCCATTTCCTTCCTTCCCTTGCTGAACGTGTAAGTTCCTTCTTCTCTGATTCTTCCTCACATTCCCGAGTTGTTGCATGTCTTCCCTTCTGTTTTGTTTCTTCTTCTTTTCTTCTTCTCCTAGGATCAAGATCGAGTCTTGATTCTTGTTGGTCGTTTCGTAGTTGAGGTGTTGTTGTTCTCAAGCTCTTTTGGTTGAGTCTTGACGTGTTCAGATCAAGGAATCAAACCTTGGTAACCTTGCTGTAAGTTGTTGTCGAAAGGAGGCCTGACGCAGTTTCTGTCATAGAAACCGCCCCCGCGGTTGCAAGCCTCTACCCCCGCGAATCAACCCAAAAAACGGCCCCACGGTTTGGTTTCCCGCCCCTACTACTGCACCTGGTTTCCATCCCTGCGCTTCTATGTGACCGCCCCCGCAGTTCTTCTACAGTAACTCCCGTCTTTGGTGAGTTGCTTCCTTCCTTGCTTCCTTTGCCCTTTCCTTATGTTAGATCATGCTAGGCTGGACCTAGATGATTAGTGAGAATGCTAGTTAGTGGCTTGTTGATTCCTTTGAGTGGTTTATGCCTTTGAGCTATGTTGTTGATGATGTTCCTTCTGAACCTTGAGACTAGGAATCAATCTCCTAGCATGTTGAGATCTTTAGCAATCATTGAGACTAGAAGCATGCAAGCTTCTAGTATTCATTCAGTTCTGATTCCTGATGCCTTGTATGAGCACACATCTATCCTTTTCTTCGAGAAGTTGAGCAGCTTGCGGATTCTTGAGTTACCTTCGAGTGAGGTAAGTCTCTTGGACTTACTTAGCTTCATTCCGTATATCTGTTGGATTGTTTTGGCTTGTTGTGTTGTGGTTTATCAATATAGCTAATAACTGGAATAAGGATTGACCTTTATAACCTTAATTGGCCCAAGTGTAATATAATTGGGCGGTGGCCGTTTTCCCAATTCAGAATGGGGAAACTGAGAAGTGTTCTTGCGACCAGTCCAACAGGTGACAAAGGGATGTATCCGCTCTATTCCTATTGGTGAAAGGGGACAAAGGCGATATCTTAGTGATTCTCGTGTTACAACATAAGTTGAATTAATAAATGGATAACGTAATCAAAGATGATAACCGGATTGTGTGCAAGCATGTTGATGTGTTTACTTTACCTTATGTGTGTTTGTGCCTTTACTGTCTTTCTGATATGTAGAATGTTAGCTAACGGCTTATACCGATGTTGTAGATGCCTTGCAGGATATAGGTGTTGTTGAGTGATCCGGACAGTATGGCCAACCAGGGTTCCCGTATATTATAGGACGGGATCGGGTTTATGTTTATATTGTTGCTTTCCCTTTTGTTTTGAACTCGGCTGAGAGTCTTTTACGCTTCCCTTTGTTTAAACCCTTGGTTTTATATTGAGTTTTGGTTTTCATTTGTCTGCGCCTTGTTGTAAGATATGTTGTGCTGTTGCTACTTTGAGAGTCGGGACCCATTGTAAGGTCCTAACCCGTAACGCTTCAAGTTCTCAGAACTTGGGGTGTTACAATATGGTATCAAAGCTCTAGGTTGGCAACAATGACACTCGAAATCTTCTAAAGGTCGGATGGATAAATAAATAGAACCCGCAAGGGGTCTAATGTTTTCAAAAAGGGGGTTTTTGTTTTAAACTTGTCGGTCTGGGATAGATGTACGGGCGACCACCACTACATCCGCGGATCTCAGTAGCGTAGTTCTTATATGTTGGCCTTTATATGCTTTTTTTTGGATGTCGACTTTATCTATAGCGTGACCTTATATATAGTCTTATATATCTATCCTTATAGCAGAAGACGCATACTAGAGCTACCTTTTCTATAGGGCAAGGAAGGGGTCGACCACCTCTTCCACCTGCAGTCTATGGACGAGGACGTGTAGAAGGACGTCTACTAGCTAGAGGTCGGGGTCAAGCCCTTGTTGCTAATCCGCCTATCGCTGAGGCGTTCGCTGAAGAAGTTGCTGAAAGAATTGTTCCCGAAGTAGGGAACAAGACTATCAAGAAGTCCGGAGCATAGACGATCGAGTCTGGTCAAGTGACCATCAGAGTATCTACATATCGAGACTACGTGTAGAGAGTTGAAGAAGCTATCAGGACTGGAGGACCTGCACCTACACCGCCAGTACCCGTGAGATCAGTTGAAGACGTTAGATTTCAAGATAGAGCAAGTCTAGAAGTCGAGCTTTGGCTAGACCATATGAAATCAGCTTTGTAGTCAATAAGAAGCATGCTCAGGAATCGAACGGATTCTTGGAGAGCTTCTCAGATAGAAGGTCTTGAGAAGTGATAGAAGACTAGACCAACCAATGATGAAGCTGGAGCATCTGGATTTGGGCGTGATCAGACGATAGAACACTCTGGATCTCAGAGGACGACGCGGAGTTCCGACAGAGGATGACAATTTCATAATTGCGGAGGTGTCGGACACATCCGAGAAAATTGTGAGAAGCTTGCAGTGACTTGCTTTTCTTGTGGCAAGCCCAGACATAGAGTTGTGTTCTGCTGTTAGGGCAGAGGAAAAGGAGGTACGGGTCGGCCCGGCCCGGCTTGTCCGGGCCAATAGTGTTGCCCAAGCCCACCCATGTAAAACGCGGGCGGGCTGCCGGCCCGGCCCGGATGACTTATATGTAATTGCTGGATAAATCCAAATACTTGCATAGTGTACTACCAACAAGTTCAACAATGAATACACAAAACTGAATAAATCCAAATACTTGAAAAACAACAAGTACCATTATGGTCAAGTTATCCATGTAATCTTGTATTATAAACGAGTATAACTCGTCAAAATACTCCACACAAACTAAATGAAAAATTAAAGTATTTGACACTGAAAACAATATAAATTATATATATATATATATGAAATTATATACGGGTTGGGCCGGGTTGGCCTGCGGGCCAAAATGTTTACCCGTGCCCGTCCCACCAAAATACGGGTCGGGCCAAGCCCGAACGAGCCAAACTATCTGCTCATACCCATGTTTTTTCCCAGGCGGGCGGGCCGGCCGAACGGGTTGGCCCGGATTTGTACAGGTCGTACTATCGTGTGACATTTCATGGTTATTGTATTTGACACCTTAAAGGCAATATTTGAAAGAGAATAAGATCGAACCGTATCCTACAAATGTGCATTGATGGGTCAAAGAGATGTAGGGAAACTGAATGCATAAATATAATGAGACAAATATCATTAGTATGTTACTGTACATAATTTTTCATTATGTATAGTTAATGTACATTTCTAATTTTTTACATCTACAGGAGAAGCCAAAGGTCAAAGAGTTGCTTAATGAGATATTGATATCAACATGAGCACGTTCGTTACCTCCCGCCAAAAGGTACAACATCATGACTAGTAACAACGCCGAGTGCGTTAACAGTATAATGAAAGATGGGAGAGAATATCCAATTTTAGCCAATGTAATAACCGGAAAATTTATTTCTGAATATCCGAGTCAAACCGGACTTTGACTGGTTTAGGCCTTTTATCCGTCGATTAAAGTTGTATGAGATTTGAATTTAGTGTTTCTTTAATCTTTATATCATTACACGTGAGGTTTTCTCCTCGTTTAAAATGGACAAACTAACTAGTTGATTGGTTACCCATTAGAAGAGTGTTACTCACTAAGTTGGTCATATGTGCCCGTCAAGACATGCCATATGGGCCGGAAAGACAGGCCAGTTGGGCCCAAGAAGAAGAGTTGATGGCTCCCCTCTTTAACGTTCTAAACCCTAGAAACATTCTCCCCCGTTTCACACTTTTTGGGTCGTCTCCTCAAGCAGTTCCAGTACCAACTACCGCCTCCTACATGCAGCAACTCTTCCCTCTTAGTCTCTCTCCCTCATGCAACGCAAGCACTCCCATCTTCTCCATCACTCTCAACTCTTTCGTTTGAATTCGTCGACAGTGGCGGATAGTAGGCCAGTGTTCGCTCCAAAAAGTGTGTGCAAGCTTTAATATTTATACCAAGAATAATTGCAAATAGCGAACCCGTAGTATACGGATCAATTGTAATAAAAGCAAGAATTCAGGGGTCGAACACAAGGACTATGGTGAAAAAAAGATCGGTAATTCAGGTTGTCAATAAAAGACAAGCAACAAGAAATGATATCAAAGATGATGTAATAATTAGGTAAAGGAAATATGGATTATAGGGATTAAAGCATCCAGTTGTGGTTCCGACTCAAGATCTCAAAAGATAACGTGCACAAAGCTGAGGTTTGCAAAGGGAAGGTGTTTCTAAGGTGGAAATAGATCACCGGGTAAGTCTCACTACTCACTATCCTAAACCAAAGATCCTCTCACTGGGTAAGTCTCAAGGTACTAAGGAAAGAAACTATAATCTCAAACCAACATACTACCCAAGGGGAAAGAATCAACCTTTACCTCAGGCTAACTCACAAAGATGGGATGAAGGCACACTAAAACCCCAATAAAGGATAAACCTTTATTACCTACACTCATGATCTTGGGTAAACAAACAAAGGAATCACCGGGTAATTCTCATCCTTGGCTTGAGTTGAACCAGGAAAGGTATAACAAGGATAGGATTTGGCAAACAAAAACCTCAACTCAGATAAGGATCAGAAAAGGTCTCGGCTCGTTCAGTTTATGTACCATCTTGGTCGAGATGTTCCACGACTGACCGAGGTGTTCGTCGGTTAAGGTAAAGGCTCGAGCTTTTAGGGTCCAGTGGGATAAATGCTCATTCTTTCATCGTCTTTCCCACAACTTTCAGCCAATCACCCTAGAATCGCATAAAGAACTTAGCCAACAATCATCATGATAACAATAATCAAGTATATAAGAAAGAAATCAATATTCAAACAAGAAAACCTTAACACAAAGGTCTCAATAACTGAATCAAACAAACAATCAATCAAATCAGCCTTCCTCAATCACAACTAGAAGAGACAACAAACCAAACCAACTAAGGGAATCTTACAAACTTCCTTCAAAGCCAACTTCAAATTAGCTTCCTTCCTTCCTTGATCTACAATCTTCCAAACTTTCTTCCAAGCTCCCTTTAACTCTGGAGAACTACTGCTCCTTTGATCCGGAAGTCCCGAGATAGCTGAATTCCAGAAAATCAGCCTCTATATAGATAAAATATCTTAAAAAGATAATTTTCTCAAAATATCTCCATATCTTCCAAAATATATCAGCCAACAAGATATGTTTCCTTCCAGAAATTCATCCAAAAATATGTGATATTCACTTTCCAAAAATAGAAGATCTCAACCAAAGATAAAGATCTCGTGTCCCATCATCACTTTGCCTCGGTCCAAACGCTCCTGAAGATCACCTCGGTCGAGGTGGCACTGTAGCCAACCGAGGTGAGTGTCAACTGAGAGTGAATCTCTCTAATCTGGTCCAAAATCAATCTTTTAAATCATTTCCACGCTTCTTGAGCCTTTCTTGTAGCTCCTCAATGCTCAATAATGAAGCTCCAATGACTCTTTAGCTTCCTTAGCTCTATTTTGTTCCAAAACGTGCTATTTTCCCTACAATCACAACGAAACTAGGTGTAGACCTCGATTCCCGCAAAGTTAGACAAAACAACAATATAATCAAAGAATACACATCCATACATGCAGATTTATGAAGATAAAACGTTCAAACCAATCCCAAAATATAGACTATAATACATGCTAACCAAATACCCCGTACTTGTCCCTTGCTTGCCCCAAGCAAGATCCAAATCTTAGATACAAGATATAATGGATTATAAGTCATCAAAAAGATCAATGAAAAACATTTCAAAACCTTTTGGTGGTGTGCTCCATTCATAGATCACCCTAAGAGAATGCTTCATGGCAAATTAAATCAAGACATGATCAAAACATTTTATAAATATAGGAAAGTTGTTCATCTTTGCACAAAATCATAGAATGCATAATAAATCATATTTATTGAAATCAATCATGTATAATCCAGTTTAAACCACCAAGTCAATCAACAAGCTCGAGGTCTCAAGGGCTTCCAAAAGAGGTCAAGAAACGTGTCAGGGTGGGATGTATATAGGGTAATGTGCTAGAATATGGGAATAAGATCTTACTTCACTTTCTTTGAATCACAACATCTTCCACCAATAAACTTTGCTTATTTTTACTTTACTTTACTTTTTGGGAACATGGACAGAGGTGCATAATAACCGAAGTCTAGGAGCTCAGCAATCATCAATTTCTCGAGATGCCTCAAACCCTTGATGCACATACCATGACCCGTTAGGACTATCGATCAATCCGACTTTGGCAAGACACAAACACCCGGCTATGTGAATGGTGCCGAGTTACTCATCATCAAGATCAACGTCCCCAAACCTAATTGTTTCTTTCTAACACTTTCAGCCAAGATCTCAACTTCATTTTCACTTGCTTTTCGTCACTTGCATCGAAATTCCTGAATAGGTAAAGGGAGTCAAATATGTATACGAGGGGCTAAAGCATGATCACGAAGAAGAAGAAGAAGAAGAAGAAGATGAAGTGCCTTAATCATCCCAGGAAGAATGTGATAGAACTCATCATGTGGTGTCAACCTTCAAATCCAACATAATTTTGATAAAAACAATGTATTAAACATGACAGAATTTCAAACAAAGCATTTTGCAACTTAAACATATCATAAAACCTTTCGAGCATATAAAGATTTCAAAAGTAATATGCAAACAAAATCATCATCGAGATCATCTCCAGAAAAGAAGCGCAAAACGTTTCGAAAAACCTTTCAGTTAAGAACCATCTCGGTCGAGGTGTTCTGACGTCTTCCGAGGTGTTCATCCTCGATCGGCCAAGAACGTCTCGGTCGAGCCAAAATTTTTTTTCAAACTAGTTTTTGACGTTTTTCTCAAACAGAAACTTGTAGGTATGCATGTAATGACAAATAAGCATATAAAGCCAAATAAGCAATAATATCTAGCAAGAGAGTCATATAAGCCATACACATAAGTGACATAAGTACATCCAAATACCCCATAATTGAGACACATTGTCCCAATGGATCAAATATAAGTTTGAAAGATAAAGTACTCACCGGACCTAGCTGAATTGCATAATAAATAAAAGAAATCCATGAAGCTCTAATCCTAGTCAGCTGGCGGTGGTGGATGTGGGATGTAGGGATGATGGGATGGATCGAAAGGATAGCTCATCATCTGTTGGAACTGGAGCTCCTACATGCGACGCTGATAATGTTGGCTCTCCTCCATACGATGCATCCAGCTATCAGTATATCGGCGCTCATCATCAAACCGTTGGGAGATGTCAACCGTCATAGCTGCGTAGGAGTCAATCATGTGATCAGTCAGCTCATCAATCCGTCGGTCGGCCTCGGGATCTCTACGGTGTCGGGAACTGCGCTGAGGTGGTGGTGGTGGTGCTGCTCTCTCATCCTCCGTCGCCTCGTCATCAAGGTCAACGGTGGGAATACTAGGTCCGCCGGTGTTAGTACCGGTCTCCATGGCTGCACCTCCGTACTCATCATCATCCTCCTCCTCCTCAACTTTTGCCTCTCTAGCATCCTACATATAATGGAACCAGGCAGCTGACCAAAACTGACGGTCAAAGACAGAAAACTGAGACGACCACTGATGACATGATTTATGACACTATTTTAGGCACTCTTTTAGATAGTTTTCCATTCCATTCATGCATGTTTCCTCATTAGTTCATGACATTTACGCTTAATTCATCCATATTGTCGAAATAGACGTCTACACAAGCTTTTGTCGGTTTTGTAGGTATTTTGGGGAGCTTTTTGACTTAATCGATACATTCGAGGATCATTCCTCGTGATGGAACACACCCGGACTCTATAAGGAGCAAGATAGGAGCAAAGGAGAACACAAAAGACCTTATTGGTGCATGCCTTGCACCAACTCATGACTTAGTGATCCAAGGATGGTTGAGCTGTAGGAACGACGGCCCAGAGGGCATTTCCACGCCCGTGGTTTGGCTATTTTACCCGTGGTTTCTTTCTGGATAGCTTTGACACTTGTCACACGATTCCTTTGCCCGACCTTTGCTTTCCTTGGGTGGAGTAATTGAGCTGCTTTTGCAGGCTGGTCTTGGGGACTGCTGGAGGACTCTCTCTCCTCTTGTGGCTCTCTTCCAAGCCTCTTGTGGGTATTCTTGGGGGAGATTAGATTAGAACATTATCAATCTTAAGATCTAGAGTGAGTTTGAGTGGTTTTAAGTGAGATTCTTGTGGAAGCTTGTAAGATCCGACTTAGAGCTGCCCTTGAAGCTTTGTAAGATTGTTGTAACCTTCTATTTCAGCTTAATTCATTTGCTTTCATTGTTCTTATCTTCATTTTCTTGCCATGGAATGCAGGCATGCTTGTATAATGATGTTTGATCTTGAAATGAATGTTATGGGCTAAGTAGTTGTGATTCTAGGGTGAAGGAATGATGTTTATGCTTTGGACTATGATTGTATGGACTTGCATGTTAGCTTAGGATGGATTTTTGTTCGAAACCCTAACTCAGTATAAAATCACGGCCTGTTCTTCATGCTTCCACGGCCGTGGTTTTTATGATTCACCCGTGGTTTTGTTCTGTTGTACTTATATTGATAAATCTGGATGTTAGGATATATATGTGTTGAAATCCTAGTGTTTATTGAGCCTAATCTAGCTTAGGGTGATCTAATATTAGCAACCTTTTTGAGGAATGAAACTTACCTGGTAATTTCCTCTCTTAGATACATAAGATGATGAACTCTAGGTAGTAGTGAGCCAAAAAATCCGCTATTGGATTGAGTGTGCTAGGATCGTTGCCTAAGACTTACCTTTTCCGAGACTTACCAAGTAAGGAGGGGTTTGACCCTTAGGTAGTGGCCGGTTTGTGTAGAATTCCCGTCCTTAGGTTCCTTGAGACTTACCCGGTGATAGGACCTTAGGTTCAAGACTAGTGGAGCATGAGACTTACCCGGTAATTGCTCCCATTAGAGAAACACCCAACTCCGAACAACCGCAACTCTCCTTTGATGTTTAGAAGCATGAGTCCATTGTCACAATCGGAATTCCGAATCTAGAATCCGCATTTCTTACCTCTTATCACCTATCCTTGTGTTTGTGTGTTTGTTTACTTGTTTGTGTTGATATATTTGTGATCCTTGTTTGATCACCCAAAACCAACCAAAAATATTGTGTTTTGCACTTTCTTTATTCCTCATCTCATCTAAGTTTAGATTTGCACTATCCATGATCTTTGAATGACTTGATTTCACCTCAGTCATTGTGTTCGACCTCGGCATACTCTCCTTCCTACATAACGATCCGTACACTGTGGGTTTCGCTAGGTAGTTTAGTTATTTAGATCGAGTTATAAATTTAGACTTTGTGTGTGCATGTTTTGGGCAAACGAGTTCTTGGCACTCTTGCCTTGGATTTGTGTCGTACATCTCTAGCGTAACAACCACATAATCCCCTAAGGTGACTTCATCTCCCATGGCATGACAACGTAAGGTTTGCCAAGACCACGAGGGACGAGAATGCGGCGAGTGATCATCTCCTGTAATCCCAGCGGCTTCGGAGCCGCAACAAGTGTACAACTAGACAGATCCAAACCCATGGAAGTGGCGATGTGGGTCACCAACCCACCGCAACAGATATCGCCCTTCGACTTCCCCTTTATCTTGTCCAAATCATCTGCCAGCATGGCAGCAAAATCTGGTACTCCTCCTGTTACCATGCAAAACAAGCTCAATAGCACCCCTTGTCGGACCTTCTGGGGCGTCTCAGTACACGCCAGAAGTGTCTTACTGAAGATCCGGTGAGCTAGACGGAAAGCAAGGTGGAAAATGATACTCTCCCGGGAATCTCCGGGCTTCCATCTGTCCCTATGATCTGTAATGTGGGCAATCTTGCCCCAGAAACTCCGGGCCACCACTCGGGAAGGAAAATCAGTAACAATAGGTGTAGGGAAGCCGAAAATCTCCCTAAACGTATCCACAGGAACTGCGTAGTTCCTGTTCAGTAGCCGATACTTGATCCCGTGATGCTCCGGCAAATAGGTGACTGAACTCACAAACTCTAACGCCGGCTTCAGATAGGCTGGCGCTCTAATAGCCATGAACTCCTCCAAGCCAACCATTGAGATCATCTTCATCAAGTCCTCCGCCACATGGAGGCACTCGAAGGTAGCTATATCAAGGAATCGCGGGGCAATGATGGGGCACCTGCAAATCCGGTCATAATCCCGCTGGTGTCGCTCGTGGATCATCGGGATAGAAAACTGAGAGGCTGAGGAAGGAGAGGAATGGTGTGAACTGCTAGCTTGTCTCTCAAGGCCAGATCTGTTGCTCATGATGAAGAACACCTCGGTGGCCAAGAACACCTCGGCCGAGACACAACCGACTGGATCGAGGCGAACTGCTGTTCGAACGCACTCTTTGAATCTGTAAGATTTTCCCCCAAAAACACTACCAAAAGCTTCCTATGGGATACTTATATCGTTTTCAACAACAATTAGTGGCGACCAATGCTAGATTTGTTCAGAATCGCCAAAAGAAGAAAGGAGTTAGGGTTTGGAACGAAATACCCCAGATTTTGCAGAATGAAGCGTTTTCCTTGTTGTTTGTTGCTCGAAAACTGAATCTCGTGCTTCCTCCAGTGAATTTGAGCCAAGAACCTTGGAAAACGAGAAAGAATCGATAATTTGAGAGGAGTAGGGGCCGCGGTCGAGGTGCGTCGTATAGAGGGAAAAAGTGGGAAGAGTGAGAACCTGTCGCGCCTTTTATACCCCTCGCTGAATTTGATTACGCCTCGGTTGAGATGTCTTGAGCGGACCGAGGTATCACAGTGGATGTCAGACCTAGTCGCCTCGGTTGACCAAGAACATCTCGGTCGAGGTCCTGTGACTGCACCCGAGATGTGTCTCAATCAACCTCCGTCTTCTCAATTTCTCGAACTTCTGTCCTTCCATGTAGCTCCTGAGTTGTAATTCCTTAGAGAGTACTTGATTCATGTCTAGGAGGATGCAAAAACACGAACCAAATTTATCTGAACTAAACTAGAAAAGGGAAAAGAAAGCAATACCTTGGGTTGTCTCCCAAGAAGCGCTTGGTTTAAGGTCGCTAGCTGGACCGTACGTCATCCTCAAACAAGCTGTAAGGTGTCCTCACCCCATACTTCATCTTCATCATGGGGTGAAACAAAGGATTTTATCCAAGTGTTCATCAGGAAACGAATCATCAATGGGTAGGTCATCCTTCTCGAGCGAGATGAAAGGTAGCCGGCTAAGGTGATCCGCAACATAATTCCGGATCCCTTCTTATCGCGAATCTCTAGGTCAAACTCTTGAAGCAAGAGAATCCAACGAATGAGGCGCGACTTTGTATCTTTCTTAGCAAGCAAGTAACGAATAGCTGCATGGTCAGTATAAACAATAACCTTCACTCCCACTAAGTAAGAGCGAAACTTCTCAAAAGCATAAACAACTGGCAAAAGCTCCTTTTCGGTTGTGGCGTAGTTCAGTTGAGCTTCATCTAGCGTCTTGCTAGCATAGTAAATGGCGTTGGTCCGGCCATCCTTCTTTTGTCCAAGTACCGCTCCTACGGCCACATGACTAGCATCACACATATCTCAAAGGGCAAGGTCCAATCGGGAGGTTGAATGATGGGAGCGGTAATCAACGCTTCCTTTATCTTGTAAAAGCATCAAGGCATTCCTGCGAAAACTCAAAAACAGCATCCTTATTCAAAAGATTAGTGAGCGGTTTAGAGATTATAGAGAAATCCTTGATGAACCTCCTGTAGAAACCTGCATGCCCGAGAAAACTCCGCACACCCTTAACAGAACAAGGGGGAGGAAGTTTCTCAATAGTCTCGATCTTGGCTCGATCGACCTCAATACCTCTATTGGAAACGAGGTGTCCTAGAACCATTCCTTCGCTAACCAAAAAGTGACACTTCTCCCAATTCAAAACAAGATCAGTGCCTTCACAACATTGTAGCACTAGAGAAAGATTAGCCAAATAATTATCAAAAGAGGAACCATAAACCGAAAAGTCATCCATGAATACCTCCATGATCTCCTCAATATACTCGGAAAAGAGAGACATCATACAACGCTGAAAAGTAGCAGGTGCGTAAACCAATCCAAATGGCATCCTCCGATAAGCGAACGTCCCCCGTGGACTAGTGAAAGTGGTCTTCTCTTGATCATCCGGATGGATAGAAATCTGAAAGAAGCCACTATAACCATCTAAATAGCAAAAATGGGAGTGTTGTGCTAACCGTTCGAGCATTTGGTCGATGAAGGGAAGCGGGAAATGGTCCTTTCGAGTGGCCACATTCAGCTTCCTATAGTCAATGCACATCCTCCAACCCGTAGCAGTCCTAGTAGGAATCAACTCGTTGTTCTTGTTTGTCACAACGGTCATCCCTCCTTTCTTGGAAACTACATGCACCGGACTCACCCATTTGCTATCCGATATGGGAAATATGGTACCCGCATCCAACAACCTTAAGAATCTCTTTCTTCACAACCTCTTTCATGATCGGATTTAACTGTCTTTGAGGTTCCCGTGAAGTCTTATGATCGTCTTCCATTAGTATCTTATGCATACAAAAAGAAGGCTTAATACCAACAAAATCATCAATAGTATAACCCAAAGCCTTTCTATGTTTCCTCAGCACATGCATCGGTTTAGACAATTTATTTTCAGAAAGAGAAGCATTAACAATAACGGGATAGGTAGAATCCGGACCAAGGAAAGCATACCTCAAGTGAGTTGGGAGTGATTTAAGCTAAAAAACTGGGGGTGCTTTCTGAGGTGGATTTGTTCCTTCTCTCTCCAATGAAGATGATTTAGATCGAAGTGCTGGACTGACGCAAGTCTCAGTTGACTTCATCTCGCTTGTTATCTCGGTCGTGGTCCGAGGTGGGTGACCGAGGTGTTCTTTAGATAAGAGCACCTCGCTTGCTCCAGAAAGTGCCTCGATCGAGGTACTGGAACTGGAACCGAAACCTAACGTACTTTTCTTCTCCTGAATCAGTTTATCAAATCTAGCTTCTAGATTTGCTTCCAATTGTTCCAAGCTTCACACATCTGCATCACAAAAGGCATATATACCTTCCTCCATCAAACTAAAACTTAAACTTTTTCAAGAGCATCTTTAATAAGGATAGAGCTCACCAATTCTCTAGATTCTTCTTCATAGATGTTGAAGATGTCATCTTCTAGCGGCTCTCCCTTCGTTGCAGCTAGCAATGCAAACTCCACATGATCGCCACCAATGTTGAATTTCAACTTGGCGTTCTTACAATCAACGTTGCAACCCGAAGTTGCTAGAAATGGTCTCCTGAGAATGATAGGGATGGGATAATCTGCGGGAATGTCAAGCACAACAAAGTCTATAGGCATGTAGAAATTACCTAACTTGATAGGAACGTCCTCCAATATATCGACGGGGCGGTTAATGGAGCGATCCGCCATGTATAACGTCATTTTCACGGGCTTGGGCTCTCCAAGTCCGACTTTCTCACATAGCTCCAGCGGAATGATGCTCACACTGGCTCCTAGATCACAAAGTGCATCATAAGTCACATCCCCAACTTGGATGGGAATGCAAAACGAATTGGGATCTCTCAATTTAGGTGGCATCTTCTCCTTCATGATTTGAATGAGCTCCGAAGATCTAGATGCCATCCTTACTTCACTAAAGACTTCCAGTTTCCTCTTCCTTGATAAGATTTCTTTCAGAAACTTCCCATAGGCGGGCATCCCTAAGATAGCATCAATGAAAGGAATGTTAATATGTAGCTTATTCATAAGGTCTAGAAACTTACCAAAGTGCTTGTCTAGATGTGCCGCGCCCTTGACTGAGGGAACGGGAGTGGTGGTTTATAAGCAAGAGGTGGAACATAAACTTCAGAATTTCCTTTCGCTTTCTGGGGCTCCATATCTGTTGGCAACTTGACCGAGGTGTTCCTCGTCTGATCTTGGTCTGAGGTGTTCCTCATCTGATCGAGGCTCTACCGAGGTACTGGATCTGCAGTCTTCAATCCACTGCGTGTTGTAATAGCCATGATCTTCCCTTTAGGGTTGCTCTTTGTCCTTGCTGGGAGCTTTCCAGGATCTCTTGGCGCTTCATTCGCTTTGTTGAAAAATTGTTGTTCTAAGGCTTTTTGTGCTTTCAAAAAGGAATTCATAGACGTCTCCATAGCGTTGAGCTTAATCGATATTGCCTCCAGCACAACATCTGGTTTATTCGGTGGCTGGGACGAACTTGATGCAGGCTCCTGGCTTCTCAATGGAGTAGAAGAAGAACAGGGGGCATTAAGAGCATTTTCAGCATGAGAATTAGGGTTGCCGAAATTTTGTTGATTTGATCTCCAGTTGTTGTTGGAGTTTATGTTGTTGTAGTTGTTGTTCCGCGGCCCTTGATAGTTATTTCTTCCTTGATATCCTCCTTCTCGCTCCTTCTTTGTTTGAGCTACTAAAAGCTCATTCAATGCCTTTACTTTATTGCTAAGCGAGGTGAGTTGAGCTCCATTTGATGATGTATCTTAGATGCTAACTCTCCTTGTTCCATCTTCAACTTGTTGATGGGAGTATTTCTCCATGTGTAAAGCTTGTTTTTCAATGTAATCCCAAGCTTCATCTATCGGCATATCCATGAAGGTGCCGGCGGAAAGTAATTGGAGCTTGAATTGAGTATCTCCATCCAAACCCTTGAAATATATCTCCAGCAACTCGATCTTTGGAATCCCTTGATGTGGGCAATTCAACAAAAGGTCCTTGAATCTCTCCCATGACTTGGACAAACTTTCCTTGTCCTTTATAATAAAAGCATTCATCTTGCCCCTCAATTCAACGGTCTTTGATGGGGGAAAGAATTTAGTAAGAAACTCCGTCGTCATCTAAGTGTTGATTTTTCCGGCCGGAAGAGATTAATACCAAGCAAGCGCCTTGTCTTTCAAGGAGAAGTAGAAATGCCTCAACTTGTAATTGTTGTTCTCCACTCTTGATGGCCTCAAAGTCTCCATCAGAATCTCATAGTTTTGCAAATGCTAATGTGGAGACTCTCTCTCCAAACCTCCAAATTGACATTGTCGAATCATGGTTAGAACTTGAGGTCGAAGTTCATAATCATGCTCAGCTGGATCTCCTAGGTTGACTCCTGGACGTCTGACTTGCTGATTGGGGTCCATCCTCTGTCCTAGGATTCGTGGAACTCCAGCAAAAATAACATCTCGGACTGGCATCCGAGGTGGTGGGTGTATCTCGGCAAGGGCAACTAGGACTGAGTCTTGCCTCGGACGAGCATTTGGGATCGGTCAAGGGAAAAATTGAGCCCTTAGAGCGGCCATATCAACTTCAATTCCTTCACTTCTTGCATGAGTCTCGTCTCTCTCTCGTTGCAATTCTTCTTTACTGACGCGCAGTTGTTCCAATGCCTCCTTCAATTCGGCTTCAAGATCGCGATTGTCTTGATCGGCCATCTTAGCTTCTTTCAATCTTCGTTTATAGGTCTTTTTTGGTTCGGGATCGTAAGGAACGATTTCCGTTCCAGCACGAGTTCTTCGCATAAACCTAAGGAAAGATCCTGCAAAATCACTCAAGTAAAGTGGTCAATAGCAACAAGGGCAATAGCCCCAAAAGACAACCAAAACCGAACTTGGTCTTGACTAAGTCCCCGACAACGGCGCCAAAAACTTGTTCGCTCCAAAAAGTGTGTGCAAGCTTTAATATTTATACGAATAATAATTGCAAATAGCGAACCCGAAGTGTACGGATCAATTGTAATAAAAACTAGAATTCCAAGGTCGAACACAGGGACTATGGTGAAACAAAGATCGGTAATTTAGGTTGTCAATAAAACACAAGCAACGAGCAATGATATCAAAGATGATGTAATAACCAGGTAAAGGGAATGCGGGTTCTAGGGATTAAAGCGTCCAGTTGTGGTCCGACTCAAGATCTCAAAAGATAACGTGGACAAAGTTGAGGTTTGCAAAGGGAAGGTATTTCTAAGGTGGGAATAGATTGCCGGGTAAGTCTCACGACTCACTATCCCAAACCAAAGATCCTCTCACCGGGTAAGTCTCAAGGTATTAAGGAAAGGAACTATAATCTCAAACCAACATACCACCCAAGGGGTATAATCAACCTTTACCGGGTAAGTCTCAGGCTAACTCACAAAGATGGGATGAAGGCACACTCAAAACCCAATAAAGGATAAACCTTTATTACCTACACTCATTATCTTGGGTAAACAAACAAAGAAATCACCGGGTAAGTCTCATCCTAGGCTTGCGTTGAACCAGGAAAGGTATAACAAGGATAGGATTTGGCAGACAGAATCCTCAACTCAGATAAGGATCAGGAAAGGTCTCGCCTCGTTCAGTTTATGTACCATCTCGGTCGAGATGTTCCATGACTGACCGAGGTGTTCGTCGGTTAAGGTAAAGGATCGAGCTTTCACGGTCCACTGGGATAAGGGCTCATTCTTTCACCGTCTTTCCCACAACTATCAGCCAATCACCCTAGAATCGCATAAAGAACTTAGCCAACAATAATCATGATAACAATAATCAAGTATATAAGAAAGGAATCAATATTCAAACAAGAAAACCTTAATACAAAGGTCTCAATAACTGAATCAAACAAACAAACAATCAAATCAGCGTTCCCCAATCACAATCAGAAGAGACAACAAACCAAACCAACTAAGAGAATCTTACAAACTTCCTTCAAAGCCAAGTTCAAACTAACTTCCTTCCTTCATTGATCTTCAATCTTCCAAACTTCCTTCCAAACTTCCTTTAACTCTGGAGAACTACTGCTCCTCAGATCCGGAAGTTCTTAGATAGCTGAATTCCAGAAAATCAGCCTCTATATATAGGAGAATTATCTTCCAAAGATAAAATATCTTAAAAAGATAATTTCCTTAAAATATCTCCATATCTTCCAAAATATATCAACCAACAAGATATGCTTCCTTCCAGAAATTCATCCAAAAATATGTGATATTCACTTTCCAATAATAGAAGATCTCAACCAAAGATAAAGATCTCGTGTCCCGTCATCACTTCGCCTCGGTCCAAACGCTCCTGAAGATCACCTCGCTCGAGGTGGCATTGTAGCCAACCGAGGTGAGCCTCAACTGAGAGTGAATCTCTCTAATTTGGTCCAAAATCAATCTTTTAAATCATTTCCACGCTTCTTGAGCCTTTCTTGTAGCTCCTTAATGCTCCATAATGAAGCTCCAATGACCCTTAGCTTCCTTAGCTCTATTTTGTTCCAAAACGTGCTATTTTCCCTACAATCACAACGAAACTAGGTGTAGACCTCGATTCCCGCAAAGGTAGCCAAAACAACAATATAATCAAAGAATACACATCCATACATGCAGGTTTATGAAGATAAAACGTCCAAATCAATCCCCAAATATAGACTATAATACATGCTATCAGCCAGGAACCACCAGCATTGTAGCAACGTTTTCTTCCCTACTACCTCAATCGACACTTGCATCTACACAAAGATGGTGGGGTTTCAACTCCGATAGGTGGGCAAGAAATCGATGGCCTCTCCTCCTCTCCTTGTCGCGTCGGAAACCGCAATGCCAGGACCGCTGAGCCCTTCGCTACCCCCGCGGATGGATTTCGCCGCCCTTGTGGGTAGACTTTGTCCTTGCAGAGACCTCTCGCCGCCCTCGCGGTTTGTCCTCTGGAGTTCCAATGCAACAAACAATTCAGCATAAACTCGACCAACGGGAGGTGATCTGACCACACTTCTCCCCAGCCTAGTATGCATGCTCTCAACATATCCTCTAGGGTCTGAATGGTCCACTCTGACTGACCATCTGACTGAGGATGAAAAATTATCGTAAAACGAAGGCTCGTACCCTAGGCAGTATGCACCTTTTGCCAAAATACAGAGGTGAAACGACCATCTCGATCAGACACAATGTTCCTCGGTACTCCATGGAGTCTCACTATCTGCCTAGTGAACTCCTCAGCTAACCGATTCACCGGCCACGTTTCCTAAATAGGGATAAAATGTGTCGTCTTTGTCAGTTTATCAACGATAACCTAGATGACATCAAAACTCCTACTCGGCCTCAGGCCGGTAATAAAATCCATGGAGATATCCTCCCACTTCCACTACGGCACTAGCAGTGGATGGAGCACTCCCCTAGGCCTACATTGATCTATCTTGACCTGTTGTTAAGTCCCGCACTGGGCCACAACCCGGGCTACATCGGGCTTCAGCCCGCCCCACCAAAATGAGCGTCTCACATCCTGATACATCTTACTCGTACCTGGGTGCACTGAGTAAGGTGTGGAGTGAGCCTCCTGTAGGAATCCTCTGCCTCAGCTCTCTATTAGAAGGTACACAGACGTGCTCACGGCGTCTCATTAATCCATCAGCACCAATGGTGAATTATGGAGTCTAACCTCTAGACATCCTATCTCTAATCCGTCTCAACGTCGGGCAGGTCTCGTGTTTCTGTTGGATCTCTCCCAACAAATCAGGTAAAACCTCTAAAGTAGACAAATGGACATCCTCATCAGGGAATCAAATGTCCATCTCTAGCCATTCTAGGTCCCTCTACAACTGAGGCTGAACCGTCAGCCGCACAATCACCTTATCTCGAGGCGTGTTCCTGCTCAGGGTGTCGGCGACAATATTCGCCTTCTCTTGGTGATATAAAATCTCAAGGTCAAAGTCCTTGATCAACTCAAGCCATATATATTGACGGTTATTCAATTCCCGCTGCGTAAAAATATACTTCAGACTCTTATGATCTGTGAAGATCTAGCATGTAACTCCGTACAGGTAATGCCTCCAGATCTTCAAGTCATGAACTACCACAACCATCTCCAAGTCATGAGTCGGATATTTCTCTTCATACGTCTTCAACTATCTAGACACATATGCAATCACTCTACCCCGCTGCATCAAAACACATCCCAAGCTACGCTTGGATGTGTCACTGTGTATCACAAAATCATATGTGCCCTCCGGCTGTGCTAGAATAGGAGCGGAAGTCAATCACCTCTTTAGCTCCTCAAAACTTTGAGTACACGGCTCGGACAATACAAAGCGGGTAGTCTTCCTCAGCAAGATGGTAAGTGGTCGGGCAATCACAGCAAACCCTTCCATAAATCTACAGTAATATACGGCTAAGCCAAGGAAGCTACGCACTTCCTTGACATTCGTCGTTGTCGTTCATGCTGCAATAGCCTCAATCTTCTCCGGATCAACCTTGATCCCATCGGTGGAATCTACATGACCTAGAAAGGCCACCTCGGTCATCTAGAACTCGCACTTAAAGTGCTTGGCGTACAACTCTCTATCCTACAGGACCCGCAAAACTGTCCTCAAATCACCTACATGTTCCTCTCTACTACGAGAACACATAAGCTCCCTATAGCTGATCCAGAAAATCATCAATACGGGGTAGCGGGTACTTGTTCTTGACGGTCACCGTGTTCAACTCCCTGTAGTTTATACACAACCTCAACGATCCGTCATTCTTCCGCACGAAAAGGACAGGTGCACCCCAGGGGAAACACTAGGGCATATGAAGCCCTTCTCAGCCAACTCCTCGAGTTGCTTCTTCAACTCTAACAACTCGATAGGCGCTGATGACATGAATTATATACCATCATATTCATGCATATTATGAGTTTATCACCTTATTTTCACATTTAATTATTGGAAACTATATGACTTTTAGTTCATTTTCATTTAATTATCAAGAATAGAAGTCTACACTATTTTATTTGTGAAAATATAGGAAAAGTGGCGAGGTGGCACGAAGATATGAGCAAAATACAATAGAAGATCTGGAGGGAAGCAAAAAAAGATATGGAAAATATCTCATGAAAAGATAGAAGCTTCAACTAAAAGATATCACACGATCCGGGAGAAAAATCGGATGAATAAGATAGAAATCGGTCGATCTCCTTTGAAGATAACTCGATTTTTATCTTGTGAAATCCGATTGGTTGTAGGATTGTAACCAAAAGATTTCCCCTCATACCATATAAAAGGAGGACGTCCCATCCCTTCAGAATCATCCAATTCCATTCAAGACTATTGAGTCATAGGATCGAGAGCAGCGAAGGAAGCATTCAAGGAGGAAGATTGAAGGAAGATCGAAGGTTCTTCGGGATTCCTAGTTTGAGAATATAATTCTCGAAAGTTTTGTGAGTTTGATTCTATATTCTATCTTTGTGATTGAGAATCGGAGTTGTTATTGAGTTTTATTTGAGTTTTTGAACAATTGAAACTTTGTTCATACGTTGTGGTTTGGTTTTAATTCAAAGATTCGAGTTTTCTCATTATTCTTTGTTTCCTTGATTTAAAACCTGTTTTGATTTTGATAATGTGTATTCTTGGCTAAAAACCTTGTGATTCTGGGGTGATTGGTTGAAGATTATGGTTTAGATGATGATAGAATGATCTTCATAAACAGATTGGATCCTGAGAGTTGAGATTAACCATCGCAGAAAGCAAAAATCGGGGTGTTTGTTGAGTAAATGGACGATTTCTAGGGATGAACAACCCGATTTTTCCTTCTGTCGTACCCATCTTGCTTTATCCTTAGTCCTTGGTTAAAGATTGCTTAAACCCTAGCCTTGTTGAACCTTTCTAACCTATATCCGAGTGTGGGAAGAGACTTACCCGGTGATTTCCATCCTTGGTTGCCAACGATTACAAGTTTTAGGTAATAGAGGATTCAAACCCCTATATTAAGGTTGAGTGTGCCATAACCCTTACCTTTGTGAGTTAGATCTGATTCTCTTTGGTTTGTGTTTGGTTTTGAGAATATTATCATTCCCTTAGATCCTCTATCTTATCGAGACTCAACATCCTTTATTTAGAGCCTTTGGGTTTGGACATGGGTGGTAGAGACTTCACCGTACATCATTCCGTTTTAGAACACATACCTTAGCAACCCCAGCTCTATCCATATAATCTTTAGAAGTCTTGAATCGAAAACCACAATCGGATTCCTTGATCCTTAGAATCCTCTTTCCCAAATCTTTACACAAAAAAATCAAGTCTTTATCTTTTCAATTGTCAAAAGTTGCATCTTTCCTTGTTAGATCTCTTATCCTGATTTTGATTTCACCAAATCCCTGTGTTCGACCCTGGAATCCTTACTTTTATTATTAACGATCCGTACACTGCGGGTCACTTATTTGCAATTATTCTCGGTATTAATATTAAAACTTGCACACACACCTTTCGGAGTGAACAGACGCCATACGATATGGGGCCTTCGAGATCGGTCTCGTCCACAGCTCCAACTCTATACTGAAATCCACACTCCGTTGCGGCGGTAAGCTGGATGGCTCGTCAAAAACGTCGGTGAACTCGCACACGATGGGAATGTCCTGTAATATTGGACGCTCACCCTCCTTCATGGCATAACACCAGAAGGCCTTGCAACTCTTTGCAATCAACCTCGCCGCTCGGACTACACTGATAATCGTACTAGATTTTCCAAGGTCCCAACCTCGGAAAACCTCAACCGGACCCATCGCGGCAGTGACCGACACGATCTGCCTACCAATATCAAGAACCGCACCATGATGGTTCATCCAATCCATCCCCAAAATGACTTCCTCATGTTCTAGTGACATGACAAAGAAGTCTACAAGCAATACACGAGTCCCTAAACAAATGGGACAATCATGTATCTCGCGGGTACCTCGGACGCTACTACCGTCGGGTAACCCTATAATGAAGGGTATCCCCTCTGTCGTATCTAAAGCCAAACGCTCAACGCATGCATTAGAAATGAAAGAGTGCGTAGCACCCGTATCAAACAAAACTCAAACAGGTAAACCGTTAATACAAATGCTACTTGTACGGCTGACGCTGGCGGCTCCTCAGTACTCCACAACTCAAAAACGCAAGCCTGTGCTCCTCTAGTATCCGTGGTACCTCCGCCATGACCTTTGCTTCTACTCGGCACTGGTACAGAACCCTGAGTATTCGAATAACCTGGGACACGATGTTGCTGCCCTTGATACGGAGACGTCCTCTGACTGCGTCCAACCATATTAGCAGGGGGAGAACCCTGCTGAGATGATGACTTGCCCTGACGCCAATAAGCAGCTCAATGACCTGGCTTTCCACAAGAGAAGAAAGTCAATGGCGGTCGTGGACACTCGGGCCTCATTGCGCAGAATCTCTACAATTGAAGCACCGTCATCCCCTCTCTACAACCTGCGCAGTGGACGAATAACGTTGGCGTCTCTGGATCCTTCATAAACTTGAGGCTCCAACACCACCACTAGTCTAGTCAGTCCTCTGCCTCTTCTCAGACCCGCCGGTCTGAGAAGCTCTCTTATGTTCTGCTTGCTCTCGCTCATAAGCCGAGGCTCTGTCATGAGAATCGGTCAGGGAATCACAATGAAAACCCGCCATGTAGGAACGAGTACTCTCTCTCTCAATCTGCGGGAGAAGAAATGCACGTGCTGGTCCTCAAGAGGTGCATTTGTGCCCAGTAGTGCCAGCTCCTCTTGGAATCTCCGGATCACCTCAGCTATCGGCACATCCTCAAAACCAGCCTCAACGAAATCCTGCAGTTTCTCCCTCCTCATTGAGGCAGGGCAGAAACGCTCTCTGATCATACTCCTCATCTTATCATAGCTGGTGGCTTGACTCCACATGGTCCTCTACCACAGTTGGGCTAACTCACGAAATAGAGTCTATTCTAACTTTATCCGTCTATCCTCTAGACATGTGATAGACTTAAGAGTTGAGTCTACATGCCCAATCCACAAATCGACCTCTAGTCCAACCTTTCTAGTGAAAAGGGGGTACTCCCATCTGGTGAAAAGCGTTCAACCAGGAATCAAGTCGCGGTCCTCTCGACTCCTTTGAAGCTCTAGAGCCTTAGTAGCTCGTGCAGGTATAACAGGCACCTAGGTAGCTCCATGAGACATCTCAGAAGATCCCACATGTGTTGGAAAATCTGGGGTACGTCTACATGCCCTGGCAGCCTCCTGTACACGACGAATATAAGCGCGGAACTCTGGTCCCCTCATCAAGACATGGTTTGAACCGTCAAACTATACTGGTTGAGGTCTCTGCCTCGTTGCCATCTCGTTCCCCTTCTCAAGAACGACGTTCTCGGCAATCTCCTCGTGGACGTCCTCCGATGTAGGTGGGTCAGCAATGGGAACCTGTGCCTGACCTATCACTACCGGAGGAAGAGGGGGTCTACCTCTACCTTGTCCTATAACATATGTCGCTCTAGTCCGAGTCATTTGTGGTATATACATATCTATCGTATAAGGATAACTAATATCATATACATACATCAAGTCCACATATATAAGCAGTCTAGAATATATATACACATCTATCGTATAAGAATAACTAAACTGCTGAGACCCATGGAAGGAGTGATGACTTTTCGTACATTCTATCCCAACCTGACGGTGAACAGGGTTTAAAACCAAAATTCCCTTTGAAAACTTAGACCTCTTTCGGGTTCTGTTTATTTTATATATTCGATCTTTCTCGCAGATTTCAAGTGCCATTGTTGTCAACCTAAGCTTTGATACCAACTTTGTAACACCCCAAATCTACAGGACTCGGGGCGCTACTAGGTTAGGGCCTCACAATGGGTCCTGATCCTAGCTTGAGAACAAGTTCACTGGATCTTACAACAAGGCACAAATAAATATAAAACATCCTTTATAAAACATAAAACGTCAAGTATCATAACCTATACAAAACCGCACAGTCGAGTACAAAACACCCATAACATATACATAACCATCTCAAAAGCCCATAACACCTAATGTACGGAAGTCCTTGGCTGATCACTCCTCCAAATCACTCTACAGTCCTCCTAACCTGCAAAGGATCTACAACACGGTATGAAACCGTTAGCTAACAATTCATATATAAGATAATGCATAAGCACATACACACATCAGAATAAAGGTAAACACTAAGCATGCTATCACATCATTTACCCACTTAATTATCTTTATAACGTTGTACACTCATATCATATATATATCTACATATGTGACACGAGAAATACATCATTCTCGCCTCTAGGTACAATAACCATCCTGGAATGGCATCCGGCACACATCCCCGTAGGCCATATGAAATGGGAAGGCGACGTATCCGATCCGTTTACCAAGTATGGCATGACCTACAAAGTACCTCCCAGACTCCCTCGAGATGAAAGGAAAAGGTTATCACTGCTACTGCAAGGGGACTAATCATACGTCGGTAATAATCAATATCGCATGTTATAAAGCACATAACAATCACCGCTCATCCATACATCCAATATAGGAATGCAACTAAGTAAGTCCTATGGACTTATCTCAAGCTCAGGATAACTCAACCATGATCAATCTCCAACCTGTAGGAATGCACTACCTAATAACGAGGCATAAAGAGGTATCAGACCTCCTATCAATCAAAGGGATCACACCTAGACCCAAGGGATCCATAAGGATCATAAACATCATATAAACCTCGAATAACAAGCTAAACCTCAAAGCCACATCAGAGCATATATCCAACTCATGATATCATCATCAAACTCTCATATATAAACTCTAGCATGATCCTAAACCAATTCCTAAAGCCAAGGAAGGAAGAGAACTTACCAACACTTGGTAGTTCTGAAGGAAGGCGCACCCGCGGGAAAGATCAGGCACGGGGGCGGTGACTCACAACCGCAGGGGTGGTGACAAGCTCACACCGCGGGGGCGGCGATGACAATCCACGGGGGCGGAAAGCTCGACAAAGGACAACTCTCAAGAGTTGTTCGATCCCTCTCTTTCTCCCCTTTTGTCTCCACCTCAGTGAGTCTAACCACAGGCACTCTAGCCTTCATAAACATACATATACACATCCAAAACAACCACAAACTCATCATCAACCCAAGATCCAACTATTGGATCAAGATAAGAGAAAGAAGAGGAAGAAGGAAAGGAGAAAAAGAGGAGAATCTCACCACTGTTATGTCCAATTCAAAGATGAACCCAAGCTGCGGGTTAATCACCTTCCATAATAGCAAATGTCCACAACATCAACTTGCTTGAAGACTAGATGAAGATCCAATCAAAACAAGAGAAGAAATTATGGAAAGAAGGAAGAGAAAAAGAAGAAGAAGAAGAACGTGAGATGAGGAGATGAAGGAGCCTGAGGGAAAGCAAACCTCATCAGGAGAAAGAAGAAGAAGAATTATAGAAGAAGGAAAGTGGAAAGCACAGTCAAGGAGTCAAGAAAGATGGCTAAGACCGCTTTTTCCGCGGTCACGACTCGACAACACCGCGCCTGCGGTAGCCTGCACTTGCGGCAGGGTCAGGCGTGGCCGCGGCTAGGCTAAGAAGAAAGAGGTCATCACAAAACTCAACAAGAACGAAACAAAAACTCACTCGTCTACGCTATAGGTACATCCAGCTCCGCATAGAACTCTGGATAGTTCCTCCGGATACTATCCTCTGTCTCTCAAGTAGCCTCATCAACTCCTCACCTCTACCACTGAACTCTCATCATCGGTATGTCTTTCGATCGCAAGCATCTCGTACTGTGCTCTAGGACAGCTATCGGGTGCTCTACGAACGTTTGGTATGACTCAACCACTACAATGTGTCTCGGGTCTGGTACATACTCCCGTTGTAACACCCCAAGTTCTAGGAACTCGAAGCGTTACGGGATAGGACCTCACAATGGGTCCTAACCCCCAGAGTAGCAACGACAACATCAGAACTTACAACAAGACACAAATAAATGAAAACCAAAACTCATGATAAAACGAAAGGTTTAAACAAAGAAAGCGTAAAAGACTCGCAGCCGAGTTCAAAACAAAGGGAAAATAACAATAAAAACATAAACCCGATCCCGTTCTATAATGTACGGGAACCCCAGCTAACCACACCGTCCGGATCACTCAGCAGCATTCCTAACCTGTGGAACATCTACAACATCAGTATAAACCGTTAGGTAACATTCTAGATAATAGAAAGATAGTAAAGGCAAAAACACACATAAGATAATATAATCATATAGCATGCTTGCACTCAACCGGTTATTATCTTTCATTAAGTTATCCATTACTAATTCCACTTCTTTTGTCACACGAGAATCTCCCGAAACTCGCATCCGCTTCCGTCTACCAACAGGAATAGATCAGTATTATCCGTTACCTGCGGGTCTGGGTTGCAAGAGCACCTCCTAGTCTCCTGTAGAACTGGACAAGTGGTCACCGTCCGGTTATTGTACACTTGGGACAATTACGGTTATAAAGGTCACTCCTAGTTCGGTTATCCATTATAACAATAAACAACGTAAACAAGCCAATACACTCCAACAATTACATGGAATGAAGCTAAGTAAGTTGAGGGGACTTACCTCACTCGAAGGTAACTCAAAGGTCAGCAAACGACTTAGTTTCCCGCAGGAAAGAAGGACAGAAAGCCTACTCAACAAGGCATAACGAATCAGGAACAAACGGTTGCTAGAAGTCTATAATTCTAGTCTCAATGATCTCTAAGAGATCTCCACAAACTAAGGTCTCAAATTTAGTCTTACATATCAAGAAAGGTCAACAACATCATCATAGGCCAAGGGAAGGAACGAGGGAATCAAGGAAGGAAGTCGCTCACCAAAGATGGGAGGACTACAGACAAAACCGCGGGGGTGGCTGGACAGGGCGCAGAGGCGGCACTGCAGATTCCGCGAGGGTGGCTCTGTGTAGGCGCGGGGGCGGCGGCGTGACAAAAACGCAGAAGGAGAAGACTGACACGGGATAAAAATAGATCGGTGTGACATGAACGTGAGGGAGAAACGGAAAAGGAGAAGACTTACACGATCAGCAAGGAATCACAAGGAAGAAGGCTGCAACTTTCGAGGTTGAAGGAAAACGTATGTAAGAAACGGGAAGAAGAAGAAGAGAAATAGGGAATTTTTAGGAAAGGGGTGTAAAGATAGAAGGAAAAATGTTCTAGGGTTAAGAACATCATAGGAAATTCCGGCCCATAAGATAAAATATCGGATCTTCTATCTATGGAAAGAAATAAAAACGGGATAAAAACATATCGGCGCGATCTAGTGCAAAACCGCAGGGGCGGCTCCCTTCACCACGGGGGCGGTGAAGGCAAAAACTAGGGTCTTACACCCGTAACAGAGACACATGAAAGACCGGGTGAACACCCTCTAGGTGGGAAAGCAAGTTTGTATGTTGCCTCTCCAATCCGCTCTAGAATCTCGAAGGGTCCGACATATCTGGGACGAAGCTTCCCCTTGATACCGAAACGTCTGACACCTCGTGTCGGGGATACTCTCAAACATACCTGAGCTCCCACTCTAAACTCGAAAGGAGTGTGCCTCTTATTAGTGTAAGACTTTTGATGACTCTATGTTGTCAACATCTGCTCTCAGATCATTTCTACTTGAGTCATATCGTCTTGAATCTGCTCAGGTGCTATACCACTAGCACTACCTAGCTTATCCTAACATAGCGGGTTCCGAAATCTCTGTCTGTATAACGCCTCATAAGGATCCATCTTGATCGATGCGTGCCAACTGTTGTTGTACGAGAACTCAACTAAAGGAAGGTGATTCTGGTCACACCTGTCCCTAGTCGAGCACGTAGGCTCTCAACATATCCTCCAGAGTTTGTATGGCCCTCTTAAACTGACCATCTGTTTGAGGATGATAGGAGGTCGTGAACTGTAGACTCGTACCTAGGGCGGCATGCACCTGCTGCTAAAATCTCGAAGTGAACCGACCGTCTCTATCAGAGGCTATAGTCCTAGGTACTCCATGGAGTCTCACTATCTGCCTAGTGAACCCCTCTTACAAATGACTTACCGGCTACGTCTCCTTGATAAGAATGAAACGTGCGGTCTTCGTCAGTCAATCCACTATGACCTAGACTGCGTCAAAACTCCGGCTCAGTCTCAAACCGATGACAAAGTCCATAGAGATATCTTCCCACTTCCATTTAGGGACATGAAGTGGGTGTAGCTCTCCACCTGGTCGGTGATGCTCGATCTTGACATGTTGACAGGTCGCACACTGAGCTACATATCTCGCCACGTCTGGCTTCAACCCTCCTCACCAGAAAGAACGTCTGATGTCTTGGTACATCTTACTTGCACCGGGATGCATTGGGTAAGGCATAGTGTGAGCCTCCTATAAGATCCGATGTCTCAACTCTCGATTTGATGGCACACATATGCGGTCATGGCGTTTCAACACTCCATTGGCACCAACGGCAAACTGTGGTGCCTCTCTTCGAGACATCCTGTCTCGGATCCTTGTCAAAGTCAGACAACTCTCCTGTTTTTATTGGATTTCTCCCAACAGGTCATGTAACATCTCCAAGGTGGACAGGTGGTTGTCGGAATCCGGAAAGTGGATATCCTTCTCTAGCCATGTCAAGTCTCGTTGTAAATGCGGCTGAGTTGTCAGCCGAGCGATCGCCATCTCCCGGGGAGTCCTCCTATTGAGGGTGTCGGCAACCACATTTGCCTTCTTCGGGTAGTATAAAATCTCCAGATCAAAGTCCTTGATCAATTCCAACCATCTCCTCTGGTGGTTATTCAACTCCCGCTGAGTGAATATGTACTTCACACTCTTATGGTCAGTAAAAATCTGGCATATAGCTCCGTACAGATAATGCCTCCAAATCTTCAAAGCATGAACCACAGTAGCTAGCTCAAGATTGTGGGTAGCTCAAGATTGCGTCGTTGTAAACCACAAAATCCTCAATGCCCTGTGGTTGGGCTAAGATAGGAGAGGAAGTCAACCTTTTTAAAAGTTGTTAAAAAGTTATTAAAAAGTAATAATTCGATCATATATCACCAATTTGATATGTAGATTTTCTTAAACAATCTTTTTTTTACCTTATCTTTTTATTTGTTGAAACTAAACTTCTCCTCATTCATCTCACAATCACTCTATTTACGATGCTTCACCAACCTTCACAACTTTATCAAGTATAACCGTTACTTGATAGGGCTCCGGCTTCACAATTTGTAAAACGGAATTCCATGAAAGAAGTTCAAGCATCCTACGAAGCTATTCTGCTCAACTTAAGGAAATCATACTTTTTTCATCATCAAATGTTATGGAGTATGAGGTGAATTGCGGATCCTATAGAGAAATGATCAACGTGGAGGCTGAGACATGATCAAATTTAGCATAGTGGTACCTGAGAGAGGAAAAAAGGGTTTGTTTGGTCCCAGGTGTAATACCCCGAATTCTCAGAACTCGGAGTATTACTGGTTAGGACCTCACAATGGGTCCCGACCTCAGTTTGACAACAAAATTACTAGGATCTTGCAACAAGACACAAATAAAGAAACCGAAATTCATAAAAACCATGTTTTTAGAGTAATGAATGCAACATTTTCTAGCAGCCTAAAGTACTTAAACAAAAGAAAGAACAATTGTCTTAACCAAAAGAAAGGAAAGACAAAACAACCCCAACCCCACTCTAAGGAGTACGGAGACCCGGCTGACCACTACTTCCGGATCACTCAGCTGCTGACCTAACCTGCGGTAAATCTAAAACAACAACAAGAAGAACCGTTAGCTAGTTATCTAAATATTAGCAGAATAATAGCAGCACAAACACACTCAGAGAAATATAAACACTCAACATGCTTTCAAACAAGTCCATTTTATTATCTTGCTTTAAATTACTCTTTCACTCTAGTGATACTTATTTTGTGACACGAGGGATTCCCAAACCTCGCCTCCGCCCCCGTGTAACCATCAGGAATGGATCCGATGCATCTCACCTTGTACCTGCATGGTCTGGGTATAGAGAACCTCTCAGTCTCCTGTCAGAGCTGGGCAGTGATGTCACGGCCCGTTATACATACACTTGGGCCTTAAACGTAATAATAACAGTCGTCCTAGCAAGTTATTATTATTAAACATGCAAATAGCACACACAACTACTATCATTCAACTAACACTCAGAAACTGGCTAAGTAAGTCGCAAGGACTTACCTGAGTCAAAACACTCTAACACTCCTCAAATAGTCCGCACTCTTGATAACTCAAGCGCCTGTCAATGAAGGCATGTGTATCAATATCACATCTCTATGTCCAACCTCATGCAAAGAAATTACGGAAGAACGATTCTCATACGGTAAAAGACCGTTTTACCCTTAGTGTAGATAATTCTCCGGGTCACTTCTTGATCTCTAATATTTCTTTTGGAACACCTTTCTAATCTATGATTATTTCCAAAACAGTTTACTAAGGTTATAAAATTAATCTCGTCCATTCGTCATCTGGAATCGCATTATTTCATTCTCGGGTATTATCTAATCTTATATATATCTATATAACTATATATATATACTTTCGCACATATTAACCTTCCTTCCAATTATATAATTTCGTAACTCCTAGGTATTTAGATTTATATATATGAATTCACATACTTTATAATTTCACCACTCAACTCATAAGTATACTTTTTATTTCCAATAATACATATACGTATTTTTATGTACTCGGCATACACTCTCCTATATATATATATATTCCGATCCACTTATTCATACCCAACTCGCATCTCCACTCACGTTTCTCTTACAATATACTAATACAGTACCCGTATATATATACACATTTACGTCTCATATACCTATCATTCTATACGTATATACATACTGCAGAGGAAGGCATAATCTGAATCAAATCCTACATATATACATATTACAGTGGAAAGAAGACACATTCAGAATCAATTCCTACATATGTATATACTACAGTGGAAAGAAGGAGCGGAGAAGCCGGTTTACCGGAGTTGCAGTCCGGCGAGGAGGTCCTAGGCGGTGCGCTAGTGTTCCGGCGGCCCTTCCTTGGTGGTCGACCTGTTGCTGCTGCGGGACAGCCGAAGGCTGCGTGAGTCTCAACAG
>BSUD01000006.1:44177036-44201809 GCA_033239045.1 Fagopyrum esculentum
AAAAAAAAAAAAAAAAAAAAAAAAAAAAAAAAAAAAAAAAAAAAAAAAAAAAAAAAAAAAAAAAAAAAAAAAAAAAAAAAAAAAAAAAAAAAAAAAAAAAAAAAAAAAAAAAAAAAAAAAAAAAAAAATTTTTTTTTTTTTTTTTCGGGACACGTGTCGCCCTGCGGTACGGCCGTACGGCCGTACCGCAAAAAGAGGGCCGTACCTGAATAATTCTCATCATTAGTATACAATAAAATAAAAAAGCTCAGTTACCTAATTAGCCCATTAATATTTTATTTAACATTAGAGAAAATTGTCTAAACAGTACCCCATCTTTTAGGCTGACTAAACTTTAGTACCCCATCTGTTAAACTATCAGAACGGTAGCTCATCTATTCAGCCCGAGCAAAGATTAGTATCTCGATCACTGTTCACCCGTTAAATCACTAAACGACGTTAAATATCAAGGGGCAAGATTGTCATATTACCTTAGATAATATATTATTTCATTTTTTTAATTTTCTTTTTCCTTTTTCGAGGGCCTTTTTGCAAAATCCCTATTTTTTTTCTCAAACCCTAATTTTCTCTCTCCTAATTCCACAACCTCTCAGATCTATGTATCCCTTTTCTTCAATTTCCTTAGTTTCTCCTTCTATTCTCTTTAATTTGTCTCCGCCAATCCATTCAATTGTCGTCTTAAAGCTCCAAATCCTCGATCTTTCTTCCAATCGGCTTGCAGGAAGTTCGTTTGTGTCATGGCTGCTTGTCGGAGGGTGTTCTCATTTCTTCCAATCGGCTTGCGGGGAGTTCATTTGTGCCACGGCTTGCGGGGAGTTCGTTCGTTCTCATTGAATGAATGTGATGAGTTGTAGCATTTTGATCTCTCAAGCAACAATTTCTCATTTCCAAACAAGTTCAATGGATTTGTCTTATGCGCAGGGTTACCCGGCTATTGGGGCCGATTTGGATCTTGTAGAGCCAGAGAATCAATTTACACTTAATATATCTATCATAGAGGATGAATTTGATCGAAACATTTCTCTAGGTACTTGCTCATCTTTCACCTCACAGCTTGAAATTTGGTATAACATTTTTTTGGTATGACGAAAATAAGGTGCTAATTTGTTCGAATGTTCACTTCTCAAATATTTTCATGCCAAATCCACACTATTTGGAACATGAGAGAATATATGAAGATTTGAAAAAGTCTATACTCGGTAAAAAGTCAAAGTGAGAAGAAAGTTCAGATGAAAGGTATAAATCAAATGAGGATGACGTGAGGAAGATGATGATGAAACGCAATTGACTATAAGGGGGCGAGACTGAGACAAATTTGGTCAATCTCTGAAAAAACCATTTACTTGACTATAAGGGATGATGATGAAGCATTTTTGATGTACTCAGCTGAAGCATTTGAATTTGTCTTCAAGCAAGTTCAGTGGCCCATTGGTGATGAGATTGTGGGGTGTGAGCAGCTCACGTACCTACTTGAACATAACCAGGTGCACAAAGTGTTAGTCGATTCACTGTCGCCGTCGTCGGAGGACACTTCTTCCTGGCTTGAGTTATTGACTAAAGAAGACAATTAGGGGAGATGGAGAAGAAGGTTGAGATATTGAGTTGGTGGGATTTGTATAAGATGGGTTTTTTCTTTGTGCTTCTCTTTCTTTTAAATTCCAACCTCTTTTGTTCTTCTTAATTCTAGTTCAATATGTTGAATCCAAGTACACCTTGTAATTTGTGGTGGTTCATCGAGAGGAGCCATGGATACTCGTCAAAGAAGACCCTAAAACAGGGAAATTAAAAATAAAATAGTACATGGACAATTTTACCCCCTGATAGTTTTCACCGTTTAGTGGTTTAACGGATGAACAATGATCGAGGTACCAATCGTTGGTCGGGCTCAATAGATAAGGTACCGTTCTGATAGTTTATAAGATGAGGTACTAAAGTTTAGTCAGCCTAAACGACGGGGTACTGTTTAGACAAATTTTTCTTTAAAAATATGTTATCTCAATGAAGTTTTTTCCCAATAAATTTTCTCCTTTATATAAATTTCTAAAAATATCATAATACATATATTATATAAATTTTTATTTATGATAATGACTTTGATTTTTAAAGTACTATACTATTTATAGCTAATAGTAAAATGAGACACCCATTTTTCAACAATAAATACACAACGTATAAAAAAAATCAAAATTATATATGCATCTAGCTTATCAAAATTTTGGATTCTTGATCGGTCCATGGGCTAGAATGACAAATGCTATGGAGTGCATGGTGGCAAGCTCATAGTCGCGCATTTTGGTTTAATTTTCATTCATGAATTTTGTTTGAACATACATTTATGAAGAGGATTTGATAATATTTATAATCACCGGTGTTTTAGCTGTAAATCTTTTAATCGATTCCGTATTTAGATTATTCGAGTCTTTCTTTCTAGCTACTTTATTCAATTTGATAAATTAATGGCTCGTTTGAAAATGCTAAGAATTATTCTCGGTAATAGAATAATTGCAAAGCAATGAAAAATATATGTTTATTTGAAGCTCTTCTAACACACGAAATTAATCCAATCATTTTCATACTTTTTTTTCCCTTATCCGATCTCATTTCGTTTTCACCAGTCCAACCAAACAAACACTAAAACCTATTTTGAGGATTATGAGGTAGGCTTGTTATATCTTTTGTTGTCAACCAAGTTTATCAGTTTATGCACAAGTCACCTGACATCCATTGACAAGCTATCAAAAGAAATTTTGGCTACCTCAACTCCAATTTTTATCTAGCTTTGCTTCTCTTCTAACGATTCCCATCCTCTTTGTTTTTTGACACGCTGATCGAGTACTTGACCACCTTTATAGACGATCTACCGATGCTTACTACATCTATTTTGGGTTTTCTCTTATCTCAAGAAGCAGCCCACTGTTGCCCGTTCAACCACTGAAGCAGGTGCATCAACCATCATATTTTTGGGGCCACGACAATTCAAGTTGTTGTCATCTCATCGAAAGATACCCTTAACAACTTGCCAACTTATTTGGCTCAATTAGGACATTTTTTTTTTATCTTCTACTAAAAAGCCAGAAACTACAATGAAGAATTAGATATCTTTCTAGCAGTCTCGTGACTCAATTGCAACTCATGTCCTTCATTCAACAACTCACCAACCACAATCCCAAACCTCTGCAAGGCAACCGGAGGCAAGCAAACTGTAACCAGAATACCCTTCTCCCCCTTGCTACTCACATACGTCATAAGGAAGCTCGAAACCCGAGCATTCGACGGCCCACCATAAACCGGGAGTCCCCACCCGAAGTCCACCCTGTCAAACCCAGCACGTGCATCAGACACAAGGTAGCACTGTGGCTGGACTGCAGTTAATCCAGGTCGTCCTCGGATCACCAGCAGATCAGCAACGGATCTCATGTGCTCATCTGTTATGCTCGCTTTAGCTTCCTTAATCAGAGCCAAAGCGTACCCTAGCGGGCTCTGCACTATCTTCTTTGCTGTTGACACTGCTGCTGCGCCAGCAAACCCATTGCCATAGTATCCATCTGGTATTGGCGGATTCATCCTTGATCGCGCATTCACTGTGAAGACTGCTCGTACCGGTTGAAAGAATGAACTGAATCACATTTTTTTAGCATTTCATATCAGGCCTACTCGTCCCTTCAATCTGGACTCTCAAGTTTTTTGTTACAGATATCTGTTTTTTGTGTAATCCTGTCAAGATATCAGCTACTATAACAGTATATGCTCATGAACTCAATCAACTATCTATGCTCGTGGTCTCATAAACAGAATCACTCTATTGTTTGCCATACCACATTTACTTTACCAATGAACCTAGTAAGGATTGACAGCTCTTAATTCACATGTGAAACATTTAGTAGACAGTGAAGCAAAATGTTGAGATTTACATTCTAAACGATAGATAGAACTTCATGTTCACTAAGATAAACCTAGCATGCCAACCACCATAAATCCTTCACAACAATCACAATTTTTTCTCAATGGTGGTCTATATATTCACAGACGCCCCGAATCAACAACTAGATGCAGCTAAATTGAATTCATGAATGGAAACTGAGATTTCAAGATTGCATAGAGTATTAATGTACCTCTTCGTTAGGGTTTAATTGCAGAGCGATGGTTCGACATCGCCAAATCGAAGCAGTTATCAGATCGAAGGTGGAGTATCCACCATGGAAATGCGAAGCTACGAGTCTGCGAAGAGAATAAATCTCTCTGGAGCCGAAGAAGAAACTCCGGCACTGCAACTCATCGACTGTGATGAAAGGGGTTGCAGCGAAAGCCAGTTCTTCGTACGCAGGGTGCGTGCAAGTCACGCGCGGCGGGACTCTAGCGCTCAAGATCTCCCGACTCCAGATAGGTCGGACCGACGGCTGAGAAGCGCCTCGCGCTATTTCCGCCACTGCGTTGATAAACTGCAGTAAGCCAGCGGCGTCGCTCACGGCGTGGTTTAGCCGGACTGCGACGATGATTCCTCCGCAGAGCAGCCGCGTGACCTAATACGTGACGTCAGGTATAACTCAAAATCTTTAAACGACGAGTTTCATCTGACGATAATACAAATTGATAAAAAAAAAATGTTTTGAAAGGATAGAACATCGATGAACCTGAAAGAGAAGAACAGGGGAGTGAAGAACATCAGAGTATCCAGGGACGTTGTAGAGAAGCTCTTGTCCGTTAGGAAAAGGAGGGTAGAAATCTTCGTCGTCGAACTCCGAAAAACTGACGTCAGCCTCGGCCACCACAAGCATCACCCCCTCGCCGGTGCAATCCATCACCAGTTTCCTCCCGGCCGCCTCTCTAAGCCTCCCTGCGAGTGGATAGTAATAAACTAGAGCCTCCGACACCGCCTTCCTAATCACCTCAACTGGATCGGAGACGTGCGCGGTCGGTTTTCGGTACACAAGGAAGATCGGCATGTGAGAGCGGAGGGCATCTTGGTCGTCGATGTCAGATAGAGGTTTGAGCTCGCGAGGTGTGGGCCTTGCCGGAGGCACCAGCTCCGGCTCCCGCCTTCTGACGGGGAACTTCGAGATCGCCATGAGGTTGCTCACAGCTCGCTTTCTTCCTGGAAGGATTCCAATATCCGCCGGCCTTCTTGTTACGAATTTTGTGAGAGATTATACCTTTCAAAAAAAAAAATTTCTGTCAGTTAATTATGATAGAATCGCTTTTGGTAAGCACTAAATTTCAAAAGAAGAATGCAAGATGGACTAAACAACCATCCTTGGGTTGATTTATCCACGGGTGTCCAAATATAAATTATTGAGGAAGAAATAAAATTTAAAGATTATTTTCTGGATAATATATATTTGAGATCTCAATAACATAAAAATATTAAAAATATATTGTTGCTTAAATTGAATTTTAGTAACAAAAAAACTAGTTCATATATAAAAATAATCACTAATGTGGTAGTTTTACTAAATAGGTATGTTTATAGATTTTGTTGTACTAATGTAATGTAGTGTAAAATTGATTGGTTTAAAGAATTTAGATTTGAGTAAGATAGTTAAAGATAAGAAATAAAAATTCTTAGAATACTAATTAAATTAAATATTATTGAATTTTAATTATTTAAAAACAGGAGAGAGAAAAATGAAAGTAAAAATCCACATCTTAATTATCCCATTTTTTTACATTATCACCTCTTATATTTTTATCATTAATTAATCACCTCTTATTTATAATTGTTAGCAATCAACCACCTCTTTTAACTTTGGTCTAATTTTCGTCCAATATTAATAGGCCCACACACAAGAAAGATGATATTAATTGATGGTGGATATCGAGAGGTTGTAAATTGTAATGGAAGGATCTTACAAGAAAGATGATATTAATTGAGGTGTCAAAATTAGGTTTATGGATTATACTAATGTTCGGATTAGAATGCAATTACAAGATAAATAGGACATAAGAATTAGTTACACAAATTGCTAGGCATTGTAACTATATTCTGGGCACTATCAAGTTAGAGTTTTGCAATATATATTGTGATTCAGATTACCGTAATCAACGCCTCTTTAAATAGGTCGAAAATATCTAAAAAGATATTAATTCTTAAAGATAAAATATAGGGAAATGTTGGATAGTACTCCTTTGGTTTGAAGTTTTACGAATTTGTCCAATAAGTTTTTGTAGTTTGAATGGTGCCTTTAACTTTACACAATTTCGGATTTTGCCCAATTTTATTAAACTTACCAAATAATCCTTATCCGATTAATGAAAAAAAACCCACAAAACTGAAATAAGAAAGACAAGAATTAAATGAAATAAATTAAAACAAAAGAAAACCCGTAGGCACAAGCGAAATTTTTTTTTCCTTTCTTTTGTATGCAAGATTTGAAAACTAATTTGAAAATGGTTTTGAGAGAATTGGTTCAAAAAGAAGGTTGAATATATTTAGTGTTATATGCTCGAACTTCTTCATATTCACAATAAGAAAATGGAAATGTATGAATACAAATACCATCGGCTAATCCTAAACTTTCTTCATTATGGATACATAAATAGAGGAGATTGAAAGGAAGAAGATGCAAACCAGTGAAATAATTGTGATTGTCCTCGTAATATCCCTAGCTTTTCGGGATGGATATTTTGCATGTGCGTTTGCAAAGTGTCGTAGCCGTCCTTCTCCTTCCACTTGTACACCTTTGAACAACAGTTACATGAAACTTGATAATAATCGTTCACCGGCTCTCCTTTCTTGTAATGCTTCGTAAAAATCTCGGATGTAAACATTTTCGGTGGGGGTAGTTGTCGGTGTGACTTCGCTATTTTAATTTTCTTGGTGCTAGGAAAGAATTGAGAAGATATGTTGTCACCCGAGTTTACCATTACGAGTGTCGAGAGATGAATTCGAGAAAGATGAGAATTATAGGAATATGAGATTGAGAGTAGTTGAGTCTTGAGAATGTAGGAAGATGACGTGGGATAAAATGGAAGAAGAGTTCTGATTTATACTTTTATAAATAAGGGTTGGGTTTTTTTTTAAACAACCGTTTATTTATTTTATTTTTTTTAAAATAAAAACAATAAAAAAATCAATGTGCAACGGCTAGTAGCCATTGCACCAGTGAGCCCTATCCAAACGAATATTTAAAAGAGCCGTTTTAATCGCCGGGTTGGCCCATTTTAACAAAAAACTAACCATACTGGCGGTTAACCGCCGGTTTAAGTATTTTCCCCTAAACCTAAACTGGCGAAAACCCAAACCGTCGGTTTGGGCCGGTTTGACGGTTTAGGTTAAACCGGACCCAACTCTAAGTTGCGGTTTGCTACAACCAAACTTATATTTTAATAAAATAAATAATTTATATACATGAATTCATGTGTGACATAGTGGTACTACGTTTTGAGAGAGAAAAAGAGGGTTTGTTTGGTCCAGGGTCAAATCCTATCATTGGATTTTGTAGTTTGACAATTTTTTTGGGGTTAGAAGCCCAATGGTCTTATGATTAAATTATATATTTGATGCAAGCTGTTATTTAGCGCATATTTTTTTTACTAATAGCGCACATTTGTCCGTCACGGACAAATGTGCGCTATTTAATATTTTTATCGACGTTGTCCGTGACGGACGCAGTAGGTTTGTCCGTGACAAGCATAAATCTATTTTACAAATAGATAAATAATATCTTTATTTTATTTTATTTTTCGGATAAATAATATCTTTATTTTATTTTTGATTAAATAAAAAAATAATTTTCGGATAAATAATATCTTTATTTATATAATTTAACAAGCATAAATCTTATTTACGGATAGATAAATAATATATTTATTTACATAAATTAAAAACCATAAATCTTATTTTTGGATAAATAATATTTTTATTTCCATAATTTAACAAGCATAAATCTTATTTACGGTTAGATAAATAATATCTTTATTTCCATAAATAAAAAAACTATAAATCTTATTTTTGGATAAATAATATCTTTATTTCCATAATTTAACAACCCTAAATCAATTTTTTTCATCCTATAAAAACCGTAGTCAATCCCCTCCAACCCTCATTCAACCATCTCCTCGTAAAGTCTATTCTTTTTGTAAAAACAACTTAACAATGTCATACGAGGAAGATTATGATATTGATGATGAAGAAATATCGTTGAGTTTTGAGAACGAAGACGAAGATTATATTGAGGTAAATAAGTTTTGTTTATTTTGATCATTAAAGTTGAAATCACTAACCGTGTTTGAATTTAGATTTTTAAGCATTGATCGATTATAGCCATGTTTTTAAAGAAATTTGGTTTGTATATTTCTGTCCGTTACGGACAAACGATTTCTGTCCGTTACGGACGGTGACCTTTTGACCGTGACGGACAGAAATCGTTTGTCCGTAACGGACAACACTTTAACAGATTGAGCACATTTTCTTTTTTAGGGTTTAGAGGAGATAGATGCGGATGTTGATAATCTTAGCATTGATGAAGGATCAACAAATAACGTAAATACATCCGCCTCAAAAGCGACGAGTAATGATTATTCTAGCTTGTTCACAACCGACTTAAACTTCAATAGTCGAGAGGAGGTAATAGGATGGGTTCGAAAAGTCGGACAGGAAAATAAAATGGTTTTTTTTGTTTGTCGGGTACAGAAGTCCGTCCTCGGTAGTTTGGGAAAGACGTGGCTGTCGTGCGAGAAATATGGAGCATACAACCCAAAAAAGGTGCAGCCAGGTTAGAGGAAGAATTCATCGACAAAGAAAAGCGGGTGTGAATTCATGATTAGGGTTTTTGAGACTTATCAAGGTTTATGGAAAGTTCACGTGCAGTGTGGTGTCCACAACCACAAGCTTGGAAGAAATTTAAAGGGTCATGCATTAGCGGGAAGGATGAATGAGGAGGAGAAGAAGTTAGTAGAAAACATGTAGACCAGTAATTGCACCCCTGCCCAAATTGCGAGTGCTTTGAGCATTGATAAATGTAGCAACACTAGGATGAGACAAATCTACAACCAGTGGCAAAAATTACGTAAAGAAGGTTTAGATCAAAGGACAGTCGCTCAACAATTCTTTTTCGAATGTCGTAAAGAGGGCTATTTCTGTGAGCATAGGGGAAATAAGGTTGGTGAAGTTAACAACATTTTTTTCGCACATCCGGAATCAGTTGCCCTCCTTAAAGCATTCCCTTACGTATTAATAATGGACTCAACATACAACACCAACATGTAAGCTTTCATAGTTGTTTACTTTTCCGTAAGATGTCCTTTTTTGATGTATGTAAACTTAACGCTTTGATATTATTTTTTTACAGATACAAGATGCCATTTTTTGAAATTATTGGGTTTACATCGACATGGCTGAACTTTAACGTTGCCGGTGCATTTCTATCCACAGAGAAGGAAGAGAATTATGTCTGGGCGATTGAACAACTTGCAAAGCTTTGTAGGCGCGTCGAGAGGACACCAACTATAATTGTGACGGATCGAGAGAAGGCTCTTATGAACGCACTTGATCGTATTTTCCTAAAAACCCAGTTTCTTTTATGTCGCCGTCACATATTCAAAAACATTGAAGGAAGGGCTAGGAACAATCACATGAATAAAGAACTCGCTCGAATATTTGCCAATAGTTACTCGGGTTTATTTACATCCAAAACGGAAGAGTCTTACGAGAGACGGTTAAATATACTGCCTAAACCGTGCAACATAATCGTGAGGGTTGAGTCCATCAAATGCCGGAGGTGGAGGAGGAGGTGGATGTGGAGATGGATGCATCTGCTGAGCACCTGGACGTATAAACCGGTGCGATCGGTCTGTGTACCACGCCATATAATCGTCGGTGCAGGTATATCCAGGGCCGTAACATGCAACCATCTCCTCAACCGTGATGTGATGGTACTCCCATCTATCCCACGCCCAACTACCTCGAGGATAGCCCACTTTATAGCTCCTGGGAACCTCGACCCTAATAGCATAATCAGGTTGTATCCAAAAGCCCTCATGTTCTTGTATGGATCGTAGGGCTCTGATACGTCCATAAAAGTCAACAACCCGTGGAACAACGAACGTTGTAAGTCTCCATGCGTGAAGTCCAACTGGCCGTATGGCTGCTAGTTCACCTGTTTAACAAACAAACAACATTGTTAGAAAATAAACACGTTAATTGACAAAAAGATTACAAGTATGCACATGTAGTGGACTTGCATGATCAACACTCATCTCATCAAGCATCCGTCTGTAGTCACGGGTGTCCCTCCTAACAGGCCTGATGTCGAATCTCGCTGCCCAAGGCATCTCAGGCTCCTACCCCTCCACAATCTCCGGTGCAAAGCATGGAAAATATAGGTATATCCATGCCTTTGAACAATAAAGAAATAAAATTTAGACAAACATTACAAATTAAGTTACGAGAAGAATAATATGAGTATAGAGGATATAATTTACCTGCAACAGCGTCAGACAACCGCACATCTGGCGACAGTCGACCCGAGTGGCCTCGCCCATATGCCTATACAAGTAGGCGAGTGTCGCGGTACCCCAGGATGTATTCATCACCCAATCAAGATCCTCCACCAATATCAGTAAATTAGGAGAAATCTTGTACTGAGATTTGTCGGTGAATAGCGTCGATCCCAGCAGGTACAATAACCACCCAGACGTTGCAGTCGTCGGATACAGATGAGAATACCCGTCACACTGATCCAATAAAAAGGCATGTGACAGCCCTCGACGACGCACATCTCCGGAAGTCATCTGCTCATCAGTAAATCCAAAAAACTCCTGCACACGGAGTGCAGCATCAGGTCTAGCGATCACCTGAGTAACCGCCGTCCCGGATATGGGTATACCTAGAATGAGATGGACATCATGGAGAGCAATCGTCATCTCACCCCAAGGCATGTGCAGCTGGTTCACCTCGGGCTGCCATCTCTCGATATAAGCGTCCAGTAGACGCACATTTAGGTGCCTGTACATAAGACCCTACAGATGTGTCAGTCCACTACCGTGCGCTAAACCCGACCAAACCTCCTTATCCAGTGGACAGGCGTCCAACTGGCTGACTCTAGTATGGTAGTGAAGCGTATCACGATCCTACATAGAAAAAGAAATTTAATATATAACTAAAAATATTATAACATTAAAGATGCATTTATTAAACATATTTATTGCGTACTCACCATGCCATGCCAGACGTGGAGAGCGGTGTGAGTCTGGAAGCTCCTAAGTATCTCTGGGATACGAGGTCCCCCTCCACAAGGACCTCGAAGATCGGGTTGAAAGGCCTGCCGAGTAGGAGGTACTACTCTAGGACGATCTCCTAGAGCACGAGTAAGTACCTCATCAAGGACCTCCTCCACAAGAGCTGGCGAAGGTGGCCTCCTTGCTCGGCGTCTCCTCTCAACAGGCTGCTGCTGTGAAGGAGCAGTCTGCTCCTGCTGGGAAGAAGAAGGAGCATACTCCTGCTCCCGTTGGGAAGAAGAATGAGCATCCTGCTTCTCCTGTCAGTAAGAAGAAGGATCAAACTGCTGCTCCTGCTGGTAAGGAGCATACAGGTCCTCGATCTGAGAATAATAACCCCCACCAAGCGAAGCACCTCCAAAATAAGAGATACGTCTGCCTCCGCTAAAAACGTGGTGAGGAGGGCTCAGTGGAGCAATGTCACGCGTGACTCCCGACTCCTGTGTCGGGAACTGCTCCTCAAGCGAAGCACCTCCAGAATAAGGAACTGGCTCTCGGGCCTCGTGTCTAGAGTGGACCTCCCGCTGTCCCCTCAGAGAACGCATGCCACTGTGGAATACCTTCTTGAAGTATCCCAATCCGCTGAATCTCTTGGCGTCTTTGTTTGTGTTCCTTTCCATCTGCAAACAAAAACATCAAATGTTAATAAAACGGAAAAAAAATTTAAGAAAAAGAAGTAAGTTATCCGTCGACGGACAACTTACATTTGTCCGTAGACGGACAACTTACTTCTTGTCCGTAGCGGACAGATTGTGCTTGTCCGTCACAAACACTCACCTTTTGTCCGTCAACGGACAAGTGTCTTCTACCTTCAACAAATCGCGAACGCCAACAATGGCGTTCGCGATTTGCTCACTAAATGTAATCGTTAAACCTACGCCGAAACCCAAAATAACTAATCAACTTTCAACTCTAACTCATATTCATCCATTTTAGTAACATATAAGCCCCTAAATATATCTAAAACAACCTAAATCGAACAAATTAAACTCTAAACCTAAACCTAACTAAAACAATCAAATTTAAACGAAACTAAAGCGAGAAAGTGAAGTTTTTACCTTAGATTGCAGTTGAGATTACGAGAAATGTCGAGAGAGATTGAGAGAGATGGCAGCCGAAGATCGAGGGAAGGTCGATTCGTAGGTGTTCGTCGCGGCGAAGGAAGGAAGAGGAAGAAAGGGAAAGAAAATGAGCGTCGTTGTCCTTAATAGGGTTTTTTTACAATTGTCCGTCACTGACAGACTTTTTTTGTTCGTCACGGACAAACAACATCTGTCCGTGACGGACACTTATACTTTGTCCGTGACGGACAGATCATTACTTCAAACCTTGAGATTTACAACATATATTTGTATCTTTTAGATCAACCAATAATGTGTACAACTTTATTAAATTAATGAGTTTATTTTACTGTAGTAACATTTTCGTTAAATTTTAATTTAGTAAGATCTTTGAATGAACATAGCGAGTTGTAACGAACATAATGAGATAACAATATCAACTTAACATTATTGCGAGGATTATAAATTCATGTCAATCAAAATTACGTAACTTCCTATCAATAAATGTTATTGAAAGGATTATAAAGTTATACGATTTCATAACGAACATATCAATAAACGTTTCTTTTGTTCAAAATTTATAGATTTCGTAACGAACATATAAATGTTCAATAAATAAAACCTTACTATCATTCAAAGTTTTAAGATTTAATATCGAACATATAAAGTTTCAAGAAATAAACGTAATTTCATATCATACATATCTACGATCCAATCAAAGTTATGTTATTGAAAGGATTTAAACTTTTTTTTACAAAAGAAGATCAAATCAAAGATATTTTATTCAAAAGATTAACACTTTCTTTCAATAAAGAAATCAAACTTACTTAAAAACATAACAATTACAAAGGAATCAAAGTTTCAAGATCAATGTTACATTTTTAAACATGACGTTGAACTTCAAACATAAATACGATCAAATCAAAATAACGTTATTGAAAACATTTAAACTTTCTGTTAACAAAAGACAATCAAATTAAATTTTTGTTATTCAAAGGATTACAAATTTCTTTCAAACAAACCAAATTTTAGAATTTTAATCCACAAAATAGACATATTACCTATACTCCATTTGTCCGTCACGGGCAGTGACCATTTGTCCGCTACAGACAATGGTCATTTGTCCGTGACGGACAAATGATATTAATTTACTAAGTAATGCTCATTTGCCCGTTACGGACAAATGAGCATTACTTAGTAAAAATCAATGCGCCAAATAGCCTGGACGTATTTTTATTTTTTTTTATTTCTTAGCTTTTCTCTAATTGGAGGTAATTTATTGAAATCACTAAATACATAATTAATATTTTATTTAAAGATATGTTGTAATGCATAAGTCACCTGGCATGCATTGACAAGTTATCAAAAGAAATTTTGGCTACCTCAACTTCAATTTTTATCTAGCTTTGCTTCTCTTCTAACAATTCCCATCCTCTTTGTTTTTTAACACGCTGATCGAGTATTTGACCACCTTCATAGACGAACTACCGATGCTTACTACATCGCTCAAACAACTTGCCAACTTATTTGGCTTAATTAGGCTCAAGTAACCTCCCATTATTTAGTGTGTGTTCATCAACCATCATTTTGTTGCGGCCAAGACAATTCAAGTTGTTGTCATCTCATCGAAAGATACCCTTAACAACTTGCCAACTTATTTGGCTCAATTAGGACATTTTTTTTTTTTATCTTCTACTAAAAAGCCAGAAACTACAATGAAGAATTAGATATCTTTCTAGCCGTGTCGTGACTCAACTGCAACTCATGTCCTTCATTCAACAACTCACCAACCACAATCCCAAACCTCTGCAAGGCAGCAGGAGGCAAGCAAACTGTAACCAGAATACCCTTCTCCCCCTTGCTACTCACATACGTCATAAGGAAGCTCGAAACCCGAGCATTCGACGGCCCACCATAAACCGGGAGTCCCCACCCGAAGTCCACCCTGTCAAACCCAGCACGTGCATCAGACACAAGGTAGCACTGTGGCTGGACTGCAGTGAATCCGGGTCGTCCTCGGATCACCAGCAGATCAGCAACGGATCTCATGTGTTCATCCGTTATGCTCGCCTTAGCTTCCTTAACCAGAGCCAAAGCGTACCCCAGCGGGCTCTGCACTATCTTCTTTGCTGTTGACACTGCTGCTGCGTAGGCAAACCCATTGCCATAGTATCCATCTGGTATTGGTGGATTCATCCTTGATCGCGCATTCACTGTGAAGACTGCTCGTACCTGTTGAAAGAATGAACTGAATCACATTATTTTAGCATTTTATATCAGGCCTACTTGTCCCTTCAATCTGGATTCCTAAGTTTTTTTTTTGTTACAGATATCTGATTTTTATGTGATCCTGTCAAGATATCAGCTACTATAACAGTATATGCTCATAAACTCAATCAACTATCTATTCTCGTGGTCTCGTATACAGAATCACTCTATTGTTTGCTATACCACATTTACTTTACCAATGAACCTAGTAAGGATTGACAGCATTCACATGTGAAACATTTAGTAGAAGGTGAAGCAAAATGTTGAGATTTACATTCTAAACGATAGATAGAATTTCATGTTCACTAAGATAAACTTAGCATGCCAACCACCATAAATCCTTCACAACAATCACAATTTTTTCTCAATGGTGGTCTATATATGCACAGATGCGCCGAATCAACAACTAGATGCATCTAAATTGAATTTATGAATGGAAACTGAGATTTCAAGATTGCATAGAGTATTAATGTACCTCTTCGTTAGGGTTTAATTGCAGAGCGATGGTTCGACATCGCCAAATCGAAGCAGTTATCAGATCGAAGGTGGAGTATCCACCATGGAAATGCGAAGCTACGAGTCTGCGAAGAGAATAAATCTCTCTGGAGCCGAAGAAGTAACTCCGGCACTGCAACTCATCGACTGTGATGAAAGGGGTTGCAGCGAAAGCCAGTTCTTCGTACGCAGGGTGCGTGCAAGTCACGCGCGGCGGGACTCTAGCGCTCAAGATCTCCCGACTCCAGATAGGCCGGACCGACGGCTGAGAAGCGCCTCGCGCTATTTCCGCCACTGCGTTGATAAACTGCAGTAAGCCAGTGGCGTCGCTCACGGCGTGGTTTAGCCGGATTGCGACGATGATTCCTCCGCAGAGCAGCCGCGTGACCTAATACGTGACTTCAGCGTATGCACTCAAAATCTTTAAATGACGAGTTTCATCTGACGATAATACAAATTGATAAAAAAAAATGTTTTGAAAGGATAGAACATCGATGAACCTGAAAGAGAAGAACAGGGGAGTGAAGAACATCAGAGTATCCAGGGACGTTGTAGAGAAGCTCTTGTCCGTTAGGAAAAGGAGGGTAGAAATCTTCGTCGTCGAACTCCGAAAAACTGACGTCAGCCTCGGCCACCACAAGCATCACCCCCTCGCCGGTGCAATCCATCACCAGTTTCCTTCCGGCCGCCTCTCTAAGCCTCCCTGCGAGTGGATAGTAATAAACTAGAGCCTCCGACACCGCCTTCCTAATCACCTCAACCGGATTGGAGACGTGCACGGTCGGTTTTCGGTACACAAGGAAGATCGGCATGTGAAAGCGGAGGGCATCTTGGTCGTCGATGTCAGATAGAGGTTTGAGCTCGCGAGGCGTGGGCCTTGCCGGAGGCACCAGCTCCGGCTCCCGCCTTCTGACGGGGAACTTCGAGATCGCCATGAGGTTGCTCACAGCTCGCTTTCTTCCTGGAAGGATTCCAATATCCGCCGGCTTTCTTGTTACGAATTTTGTGAGAGATTATACCTTTCAAAAAAAATAAAAATATTCTGTAAGATAATTATGATAGAATCGCTTTTGGTAGTACTAAATTTCAAAAGAAGAATGCAAGATGGACTAAACAACCATCCTTGGGTTGATTTATCCACGGTATAAATTATTGAGGATGCAATAAAATTCTAAAGAATTTGGTCAAATATATATATATATATATATATATATATATATATATATATATATATATTTTTTATTTGATCTGTGTACCCTTAATTTTTACCGTTTTATTAAATTGTAGTGGAAGATAAGGAGTTTGATTAAAGGTATATTTACTAAATATATATTTATATCATAAGCCTACTAACTAGAAAGAAATTTTAAAAGGGTTAAGTTGGCCATAAAACTTAGAGATTATTTCACGAAAAATATATATTTGAGATCTCAATAACATCAAAATATAAAAATATATTGTTGCTTAAATTGAATTTTTAGTAAAAAAAACTAGTTCATATATAAAAATAATCAATAATATGGTAGTTTTACTAAATAGGTATGTTTATAGATTTTGTTGTACTAATGTAATGTAGTGTAAAATTGAGTGGTTTAAAGATAATAAGAAATAAAAATTCCTGGAATACTAATTAAATTAAATATTATTGAATTTTAATTATTTAAAAACAGGAGAGGGAAAAAAGGTGTTTTATAAGTTAAAAAAAAAAAAGTAAAAATCCACATCTTAATTATCCCATTTTTTTTACATTACCTCTATTATATTTTTAACATTAATTAATCACCTCTTATTTATAATTTGTTAGCAATCAACCACCTCTTTTAACTTTGTTCTAATTTCCGTCCAATATTAATAGGTCCACAGACAATATCTTAAGTTTGAAATAAAATTGATTTCCGATTCTCAAATATTCATATTATCCCCTCTTTCAGTTTTTACAAGAAAGATGATATTAATTGCGGTATCAAAATTAGGTTTATGGATTAGACTAATGTTAGGATTAGAATGCATTTACAAGATAAATAGGACATAAGAATTAGTTAACCAAATCGCTATGCATTGTAACTATATTTAGGGCACTACCAAGTCAGAGTTTTGCATTATATATTGTGATTCAAATTACAATAATCAATGTCTCTTTAAATATGTCGAAAAATATCTAAAAAATATTAATTTTTAAAGATAAAATATAGGAAAATTTCGGATGGTACCCCTATAATTTGAATTTTTTCGAATTTGAAAGAATTATTATATAAATTATTGAATAGATAAGAATAATATTAAATTAATATTTTCACTATATATATAATAAATTTTTGAAAGAATTTGGCTAAATAGGCTCTTTTCTATTTTCATTAAATTTGTGTATCCCATAATTTTTACCACTTTCATTTAATGGTATGTAAAAGTAACTAATCCTCTATTTTTTTACAAAAAAAGAACAAGAAGACTTTATCTTTGTATTTGTAACGTTAAGTTCCTGAATTTGATTTATTTTTGCCCTTTATTTTTTTTTTCTTTTTTTTTCTTTTTTATTTTTTAGTATGAATTTCTGATATGAAATTCATACAAGATATTTTCACACCATAATTTCTGGTATGAAATTTCATACCAAAATATTCTAGTATGAATTTCTCATACCATAAATTCTGGTATGAGAAATTTCTGGTATGAATTTCTCATATCAAAAATTTAACTATGCCATATTAATGTAGAATATATTTGATTTGGTTCACAAATGCAATCCGCACTTGATAACATCTCTTAACATTTGCGGAATCTTCCATATCAAGGTAACGGCAAAAGCAAAACAATGCTATGGTAGAAAATAGCCAAATCATCACACGATTATGTGCTCAGTAACGTACGTACAAATACCACTGTCTCAGCCGATCAAATATTTACATGCACATACAAAATATGATCAATAGAACAATGACTTGTAGGAATTGTAATTTCAATGTGATCCGAGACTCGGACAGTTAAAAATAATAATCCACCATCAATTAAAGATAAAATCTATATATTTAAATATAATAACATACCATCAATTAAAGATAAAAATCTTACCTTTTATTTAAACAACATAAATAAGGATTCTTCAACCTGTTTCAATTCGTCAACGCTGGTTCAACGTCGACGGCCAACACAGTCGGGGAAGGATTATTCAACCCGTTCCTCTATTCGTCATTGTTTGTAACGTCCGGAATTTTTATTCCGGTTAGTGAGCGAATTATCGATCTTTTCGCGTGCGCGACTTAGTTTTCCGCAGGCACGGGGTGCTGAGTGTCGGGATTTATTGCAAAATCCCATACCAACTCTTCGTTTTTTTCCTTTCGCTTTCCGACCCCTCGTTCCTAGCTTGAGGTGACAAGAGGTCGTTGACCCCTTGTTTCCCTCCCACCTTTTCAACCTTGGTCTCTCTCTCTCTCTCTCTCTCTCTCTCTCTCTCTCTCTCTCAATCACGTTAGTTTGCACCCCTCTCTCTTCCTCTTGTGGTTCCTTCTTCATTTCTCTCTTTGGATCTCTTGTGGTGTAGCCATCAAGGAGATAATTTCAGATTCGGTGTGGTAAGCTTTCCTTCTTCTCCTCTTCTCCTTTCCTGCGATTTTTCCTTCTTCTTCTCTCTTCGTCTCCATGGCTATGGAGGAAGCTCTAGAAGAGGGTACTAGTTTAATCCTTTGAATGTGTGTGTTCATGGCTCGATTAGGTCGTGAGGGAGAGCCTATATACCGTGGATGATGTTTGGAGAAGAACCAACAAGGAAGGAGGCTATTGAAGCTCAAGATCCATAGTCGAAGACGTTGTTTCTGGAGTTCAGCCGCGGGGGCGGACTTTGTGAGCCGCGGGGGAAAATTCAGTAAACCATAGGGGCGGTGAGTAGTGACGTGGGGGCGGCGCCAGGATTTCCACGCGCCGCGGGGGCGGATGAACAGTGCCGCGGAGGCCATGACCTTCAGCACGCAGTCGCACCAGCTTGTTTCCGCGGTTGCGTTTCTTCAACAGTAGGCTCTTTTTCTCCTTCCTTCTTGGTTTCTTCCTTTGTTTAGAGGTTGATATATTTTAGTAGCCTGCCTAAAGTGGACCTAGGGTAGTTGTGATTGTCATTTAGTGGTTGTGAACCTAGGAGCCTTTATGGCTTGTTGTGGTTTGTTGGTTTTGAGAGTGATGAGCATGTTGGACCTCATAGGCTTTTACGTTGTTCTTGGCTGTTGAGTATGATATGAGATTTATTAGGCTGTTGAGAGATCTCCTCATGCGTTGAGTGAGATATGAGTATCAAAGATTCTAGGATGTGGTCCTAGAATGAGAGTCAAATGATCTTGCGTAGATCATTTAAGTAGAAGCCTTAGACTTCTAGAGTTGAGCGAGTTTTTATACATATCTTGTTATGAGCAGGTTGTGGGCTTCTTCACAAGGGAAGCGAGAGTGTTTTGTGAGTTAGTGTTTGGACGAGTTAAGTCTCCGCACTTACTTAGCTCGTATTCCTTGTATTAGCTTTGATGCGTGTTTTGTGGTGTGTGTTTTAGTATTGTTTATGTTATAAAAACGAAATCAGAAATAAGACGACCTTTATATTTTGATATTGGCCCAAGTGTATGATAATGGACGGTGATAACACTGCCAAACTCTTGCGGAGAGTTAGGGGTTTCTCGGTAACTAGCCCGGGCAGGTAGACGGCCAGATGCATCAACGTCATTCCTTGACGGTGAGTAGGAACTGAGGCGAAATCATGCGGTGATTCTCGTGTCACAAACGAAAGTTATATTAGAGCGGGACTGACTTAATAAATAAAAAGATAATGACCTTGATTCTAATGCTTTGAGTATTAGCTAACGGTTATTTATGTGTGTGTGTGTGTGTCATCACCTTGATTCTAATGCTTTGAGTATTAGCTAACGGTTTTATACCGACGTTGTAGTTGCCTTGTAGGTTAGGAATGCGGCCGAGAGATCCGGAAGAGTGGGCAACCGGGGTTCAGTACATTTTAGGAGGGGTTTTGGGTTGGAGTCATGTTTGGAGTTTTGTATATTGTATCATTGTATGCCGCGTGTATGGCGTTTGGTCTTTGGAGTTGTTTTTCGGATGAAGTCTGTTGTTTGTATTCTTTCGGGTTTCCTGTCATTGCATAAAAATGTATTTCGGTTTTGGCCTTTATTTGTGCCTTGTTGCAAGATCCGATGAAATTGTTGTCAAACTAAGGGTCGGGACCCATTGTGTGGTCTCCGCCCATAGCATCCCGAGTCCCGCGGATTCGGGATGTTACATTGTTGGTACCCTTTTATTATAACGCCAATCCAGTTAGATTGATACTTCATCAATGGCCGACATAGTCGCGGAAGTTAACGCTTCTGACAATTCTAAATTTGTCGGTGAAGGTTTTCGAAACATAAGATTTGGTTGTTGTTCTTGGGCGGAGATTATCGTTGGTTTGGCATCGTCATCTGCAGCGGCACCTCCGACGTCGACGGTACCGGAACGCCAGGTATTTGTTTCTATCAACACAATGAAGTAAAATAAAAGTTGTTGGTAATCTGATGATAAATTGTGTTTTTGATGTTGTGAGCGTCTGAGTCCCTTCGCAGGCACTCGTTGCAAGTGTCTGAGTCCCTTCGTAGGCATTCTTTGCGAGTGCCTGCGAAAGGACTCTTTTTAAGTGCTTGCGAAAGGACTCTTTGCGAGTGCCTAAGTACTTTCGCAACGAGTGCCTCCGAAGGGACTCAAGTACTCGCAACGTCTGAAACATAATTTATCATTAGATAACCAGCAACTTCTGTTTTACTTCATTATGCTGATAGAAACAAATACCTGGCGTAAAAGTTTGAAAAGTATTTGTCTCTTATAATTAATTATACTTTTAAATTGATTTGTTAAGATATGCTTGTTGGTAAAAAAAATTCGTAAAAGTTTAAAAAGTATTTTTATAAAATTATTTATTTAAATATTTTTTAAAAATTTAGAAATCAATTTTTAATTTATATTAACATTTATATATCACTTTTTAAAATAATTTTTTAGGCTTCGAGAAATCTGGCGTTGACATGTGGCAATAAAGGCTTCTACTTTAATAGATATAAGATTTTGTATGTGATCGGCTGAGACAGTGGTATTTGTATGGTGAATTATTACCTTTAATTGATGGTGGATTATAATGAAGTAAAACAGAAGTTGTTGGTTATCTAATGATAAATTATGTTTCTGATGTTGTGAGTGTCTGAGTCCCTTCGCAGGCACGCGTTGTGAATGTCTGAGTCCCTTCGTAGGCACTCTTTTCAAGTGCCTGCGAAAGGACTCTTTGTGAGGTGCCTGAGTACTTTCGCAACGAGTGCCGCCGAAAGGACCCAAGCACTCGCAACGTCAGAAACAAAATTTATCACTAAATAACCAGCAACTTCTGTTTTACTTCATTATACTGATAAGAACAAATACGTGGCGTTCCGGTACCGTCGACGTCGGAGGTGCCGCTGTTGACGACGATGCCGAACCAACGATAATATCCGCCCAAGAACAACAACCAAATCTTCTGTTTCGAAGACCTTCACTCGCAAATTTAGAATTGTCAAAAGCGTTAACTTCCCCGACTGTGTTGGCCATGATGAAGCAACAATCTAACTGGATTGGCGTTAGAATAAAAGGGTACCAACAATAACGAATAGAGGAAAGGTTGAAGAATCCTTCCCCGGCTGTGTTGGCCGTCGATATTGAACCAGCGTTGACGAATTGAAGCAGGTTAAAGAATCCTTATTTATGTTGTTTAAATAAAAGGTAAGATTTTTATCTTTAACAGATGGTATGTTATTATCTTTTAATAATCCTAAAATAAGCTATAGATTTTATCTTTAATTGATGGTGGATTATTATTTTTAACTGTCCGAGTCTCGGATCACTTGGAAAATTACAATTCCTACAAGTCTTTGTTCTATTGATCATATTTTGTATGTGATCGGCTGAGACAGTGGTATTTGTATGGTGAATTATTACCTTTTATTGATGGTGGATTATAATGAAGTAAAACAGAAGTTGTTGGTTATCTAATGATAAATTATGTTTCTGATGTTGTGAGTGTCTGAGTCCCTTCGCAGGCACTCGTTGCGAGTGTCCGAGTCCCTTCGTAGGCACTCTTTGCAAGTGCCTGCGAAAGGACTATTTGTGAGGTGCCTCAGTACTTTCACAACGAGTGCCTTCGAAGGGTCCCAAGCACTCGCAACGTCAGAAACAAAATTTATCATCAGAAACCAGCAATTTCTGTTTTACTTCATTATACTGATAGGAACAAATATGTGGCATTCCGGTACCGTCGACGTCGGAGGTGTCGCTGTTGACGACGATGCCGAACCAATGATAATTTCCGCCAAGAACAACAACCAAATCTTCTGTTTCGAATACCTTCACAAGCAAATTTAGAATTTTCAAAAGCGTTAACTTCCCCGACTGTGTTGGCCATTGATGAATGCAACAATTTAACTGGATTGACGTTAGAATAAAAGGGTACCAACAATGACGAATAGAGGAACAGGTTGAAGAATCCTTCCCCGGCTGTTGTAATAACCGAAACTTTTAAAATCCGTTTAAATCCGGATCAAACCGGATTCCGATCTGCCAACCATAATTCCTTTAAAAAAAAAATTTAACAATAATAAATTCTATCATTTTATGTAACTTTGATTCACATAAAATGATAACTTGTACCCGTAAATAATTCCGTAAATAATTCCGTACTTTTAACGGTTCCGGGCGATTAGCGAGTATTCTTTCAACTCCTTTGTTTTATTTGAGGAGCAGGCGGGCCCAGTCCTGGCCCATTAGAACCGGCCCAATGACACTTGCACAGCCAGCCCATATTTAAGCCTAAACCAAAATTAATCTAACCCTAATTGACTCCTTAAACAAGCCTAACCTAATTTACTTACCACACCTACGTACCAACCTCTCCATCTACCTTCTGCACAATCGGCGGGGACAGCAAGGACCACCGATGCTTCCGAGCAACTGCAACCAAGGACGGTCTTCATCGGCGCAGCAACCAGGGACGGTCTTCATCGGCGCAGGGAACTGCTTCGTCTTCAACGGCCAGCACCGAGACCCCGACGCCCCTCCCTCCTGTAGCGTAGCAAAGCAGAGACGCCGCGAGATCGAACACCACTGCTGCACGCCTGGGTTTGGACACCACCGCCTCGCCGGAGACGCTACCCAGACCGCTACTCCCTCCCAACTGCAGCCATAGTCGCCACCACTGGATCGGACCCGACTAATTGCATACGACTCCGGCTCGCCATGGATCTTTTCTAAGTTGCTTCGATCAATTTCGGTCCTAGTCGTAATGCCTGCAAAGGAGAGACGAGGCGCTGGACGGGTGAGTACTCCTCCTCCTCAGTGCACTGTTGTATACATATATAGACTTATATAAATGTGGGAGGTAGAAGAGATACTTAAATATATAAGTATCAGTGCAGTAGATGTATGTACGTATATATAGATGTGTGAGTTGGAGGAGATAGGTATAAATATATATGAATAAGTGCAGTATAAATATATAAGTATATATACGTATAGAGGTAATGAAGGTATATAAGTATGTTTATGTAGGAGTGTAGTGTATATATGCATGTATATATAGAAGTAGGTTGTTGAAAGAAATAAGTTTACAAAGGTACATGTAACAACAGTGTACATATATACTCATATATACTCATATATAGAAGCGGAGTTGGAAGAGATGAGTACGTACACACACATATATAAATATATATATATATATATATATATATATATATATATATATATATATATATATATATATATATATATATATATATATGAATAGGTACAATGTACGTGTATGCGTATACCTATAGATTTATGAGTTGGAAGATATTGGTACGTATATTTATGAATAGGTGCAGTGGACGTGTATGTGTATATAGATGTATAAGAAGGGATATGTGTATGTTTATATATAAGTGCAAGAGTGGTATACATATGTAAGTTTATATCCATAGGTAAGTATAGTATATATATATATATATAGGTAAGTATATATATATAAAAGTATATATATAGGTGTCCTTAACTTGAACCTTGTTCGTAAAGGGGTAGGAACATGCGGTATATTAATAACCGAGAAGAGTTAAAGTTATAGTTAGTACGGCCAAAGTAATGAACTTTAGTTTGAGAGTTTCGAGATCAGGGGGCAAATTAATCTTTTTAACTTAAGAGAACCTTTTTCGTAAATTCTCTTCATGAGATTGTACATCATAGAAGTTTATAACTTCTAAGAGTTTGAGATGTGATTGTGATCCACATGCCTTGTTTGACAGGCGATTGAGTTACTACGGTTGCAGACCGAGTTGAGACTTTTGAGAGTTGTGAATTGATTCAGGTAAGTCCTTGCGACTTACTTAGCCGGTTTCTGGATATTAGTTGGGTGATAATGGTTGTGTGTCTGCAATGTGTGTTATAATAAAAAATAACTTGTTAGGACGACCGTGGTTATTATATGTTAAGGCCCAAGTGTATGTATAACGGGCCGTGACATCACTGCCCAGCTCTGCCAGGAGACTGGGAGGTTCTCTATACCCAGACCATCCAGGTACACGGTGAGATGCATCGGATCCACTCCTGATGGGTACACGGGGGCGGAGGCGAGGTTTGGGAATCCCTCGTGTCACAAAATAAGTATCATTAGAGTGAATGACTTAAATGAAGATAATAAATGGATTGTTTGAAAGCATGATG
>BSUD01000006.1:44206809-44224499 GCA_033239045.1 Fagopyrum esculentum
TGAATAGGTACAATGTACGTGTATGCGTATACCTATAGATTTATGAGTTGGAAGATATTGGTACGTATATTTATGAATAGGTGCAGTGGACGTGTATGTGTATATAGATGTATAAGAAGGGATATGTGTATGTTTATATATAAGTGCAAGAGTGGTATACATATGTAAGTTTATATCCATAGGTAAGTATAGTATATATATATATATAGGTAAGTATATATATAAAAGTATATATATAGGTGTCCTTAACTTGAACCTTGTTCGTAAAGGGGTAGGAACATGCGGTATATTAATAACCGAGAAGAGTTAAAGTTATAGTTAGTACGGCCAAAGTAATGAACTTTAGTTTGAGAGTTTCGAGATCAGGGGGCAAATTAATCTTTTTAACTTAAGAGAACCTTTTTCGTAAATTCTCTTCATGAGATTGTACATCATAGAAGTTTATAACTTCTAAGAGTTTGAGATGTGATTGTGATCCACATGCCTTGTTTGACAGGCGATTGAGTTACTACGGTTGCAGACCGAGTTGAGACTTTTGAGAGTTGTGAATTGATTCAGGTAAGTCCTTGCGACTTACTTAGCCGGTTTCTGGATATTAGTTGGGTGATAATGGTTGTGTGTCTGCAATGTGTGTTATAATAAAAAATAACTTGTTAGGACGACCGTGGTTATTATATGTTAAGGCCCAAGTGTATGTATAACGGGCCGTGACATCACTGCCCAGCTCTGCCAGGAGACTGGGAGGTTCTCTATACCCAGACCATCCAGGTACACGGTGAGATGCATCGGATCCACTCCTGATGGGTACACGGGGGCGGAGGCGAGATTTGGGAATCCCTCGTGTCACAAAATAAGTATCATTAGAGTGAATGACTTAAATGAAGATAATAAATGGATTGTTTGAAAGCATGATGAGTGCTTATTATTTTATGTGTGTGTGTGCTATTATTATTCTCCTAATGTTTAGATAACTAGCTAATGGTTGTTTTGTTGTGTTTTTAGTTTTACCGCAGGTTAGAACAACAGCTGAGTGATCCGGAAGTAGTGGTCAGCCGGGTCTCCGTACTTCTTAGAGTGGGAGTTTGGGGTTGTTGCTTTGTTGTTCTTTTCCTCTTGTTAAGACAGTTAGTCTTTTCCGTCGTTTAAGTTTTATAGGCTGTTAGACTTTGTTGCATTCATCCTGTTAAAAATACTTTTTTATAAATTTCGATTTTTCTTATTTGTGTCTTGTTGCAAGATCCTAGTAAACTTGTTGTCAAACTGAGGTCGGGACCCATTGTGAGGTCCTAACCAGTAACGTTCCGAGTTCTGAGAATTCGGGATGTTACAGCTGTGGTGGCCGTCGATGTTGAACCAGCGTTGATGAATTGAAGCAAGTTGAAGAATCCTTATTTATGTTGTTTAAATAAAAGGTAAGATTTTTATCTTTAAAAGATGGTATGCTATTATCTTTTAAAAATCCTAAAAATAGCTATAAATTTTATCTTTATTTGATTGTGGCTTATTATTTTTAACTGTTCGAGTCTCGGATCACTTGAAAAATTACAATTCCTACAAGTCATTGTTCTATTGATCATATTTTGTATGTGATTGGCTAAGACAGTGGTATTTGTATGGTGGATTATTACCTTTAATTAATGGTGGATTATAATGAAGTAAAACAGAAGTTGTTAGTTATCTAATGATAAATTATGTTTTTGATTTTGTGAGCTCTTGATTCCCTTCGCAGGAACTCGTTGCGAGTGTCTGAGTCCCTTCGTAGGCACTCTTTGCAAGTACTTGCAAAAAGACTCTTTGTGAAGTGCCTGAGTACTTTCGCAACGAGTGCCTCCGAAAGGACCCAAGCACTCGCAACGTTAGAAACAAAATTTATCATTAAATAACCAGCAACTTCTGTTTTACTTCATTATACTGATAGGAACAAATACGTGGCGTTCCGGTACCGTCGACGTCGGAGGTGCCGCTGTTGACGACGATGCCGAACCAACGATAATCTTCGCCAAGAACAACAACCAAATATTCTGTTTCGAAGACCTTCGATAGCAAATTTAGAATTGTCAAAAGCGTTAACTTCCCCGACTATGTTGGCCATTGATGAAGCAACAATATAATTGGATTGACATTAGAATAAAAGGGTACCAACAATGACGAATAGAGGAACAGGTTGAAGAATCCTTCCCCGGCTGTGTTGGCCGTCGACGTTGAACCAGCGTTGACGAATTGAAGCAGGTTGAAGAATCCTTATTTATGTTGTTTAAATAAAAGGTAAGATTTTTATCTTTAACAGATGATATGCTATTATCTTTTAAAAATACTAAAAATAGCTATAGATTTTATCTTTAATTGATGGTGGATTATTATTTTTAACTGTCTGAGTCTCGGATCACTTGGAAAATTACAATTCCTACTAGTCTTTGTTCTATTGATCATATTTTGTATGTGATCGGCTGAGACAGTGGTATTTGTATGGTGGATTATTACCTTTTATTGATGGTGGATTATAATGAAGTAAAACAGAAGTTGTTGGTTATCTAATAATAAATTATGTTTCTGATGTTGTGAGTGTCTGAGTCCCTTCGCAGGCACTCGTTGCGAGTGTCTGAGTCCCTTCGTATGCACTCTTTGCAAGTGCCTGCGAAAGGATTCTTTGTGAGGTGGCTGAGTACTTTCGCAACGAGTGCCTCCGAAGGGACCCAAGCACTCGCAACGTCAGAAACAAAATTTATAATCAGAAACCAGCAATTTCTGTTTTACTTCATTATACTGATAGGAACAAATACGTGGCGTTCCGGTACCGTCGAGGTCGGAGGTGCCGCTGTTGACGACGGTGCCGAACCAACGATAATCTCCGCTCAAGAACAACCAAATCTTCTGTTTCGAAGACCTTCACTGGCAAATTTAGAATTGTCAAAAGCGTTAGCTTCTCCGACTGTGTTGGCCATTGATGAAGCAACAATCTAACTGGCTTGACGTTAGAATAAAAGGGTACCAACAATGACGAATAGAGGAACAAGTTGAAGAATCCTTCCTCGGCTGTGTTGGCCGTCGACGTTGAACCAACGTTGACGAATTGAAGCAGGTTGAAGAATCCTTATTTATGTTGTTTAAATAAAAGGTAAGATTTTTATCTTTAACAGATGGTATGTTATTATCTTTAAAAATTCTAAAAATAGCTATAGATTTTATCTTTAATTGATGGTGGATTATTATTTTTAACTGTCCGAGTCTCGGATCACTTGGAAAATTACAATTCCTACAAGTCATTGTTCTATTGATCATATTTTGTATGTGATCGGCTGAGACAGTGGTATTTGTATGGTGGATTATTACCTTTAATTGATGGTGGATTATAATGAAGTAAAACAGAAGTTGTTGGTTATCTAATGATAAATTATATTTCTGATGTTGCGAGTGACTGAGTCCCTTCGCAAGCACTCGTTGCAAGTGCCTGAGTCCCTTCGTAGGCACTCTTTGCGAGTGTCTGCGAAAGGACTCTTTGCGAGTGTTTGAGTACTTTCGCAACGAGTGCCTCCGAAAGGACTCAAACACTCGCAATGTCAAAAACAAAATTTATCATCAAATAACCAACAACTTCTGGTTTACTTCAATATGCTGATAGAAACAAATACCTGACGTACCGTCGACGTCGCAGGTGCCGCTGTTGACGACGATGCCAAACTAACGATAATCTCCGCCCAAGAACAACAACCAAATCTTCTGTTTCGGAGACCTTCACCGGCAAATTCAGAATTGTCAAAAGTGTTAACTTCCTTATTGTGTTGGTCATTGATGAAGCAGGAATCTAGCTGGATTGATGTTAGAATAAAAGGGTACCAACAATGACGAATAGAGGAACAAGTTGAAGAATCATTCCCCGACTGTGTTGGCCGTCGACGTTGAACCAACGTTGACAAATTGAAGCATGTTGAAGAATCCTTATTTATTTTGTTTCAATTAAAGGTAAGATTTTTATCTTTAATTGATGGCATGTTATTATCTGTTTAAAAATCCTAAAAAATAGCTATAGATTTTATCTTTAATTGTTGGTGGATTATTATTTTTAACTACCCGAGTTTCGGTTGTGTTATGAAGTTAAAAAGTAACTCCATGGTGAAATTATTCCAAGCGTCCTAAATTGCAAAATGAAAATTGCAAAGGCAGTCAAATACTGTACGACAATCTTAAACTGTGTTAAGTAAAAAGGGACTTTAGTATTTCTGTTTACAATACCAACAAAATATCAAAAACCTTCTCAGCAATATACTTGTGATGTGAAGCAACCCCCTTTTTGCCTTAGTTTATCAGGGTGTATGTATAGTAAAGCTCTTTGGTATGATCTCTTCACAACACTTGCCTCTATTATATCAACAAGCGGAACATGATTCCATCCTCTATTCGGTCAAAGAACTTGATAAAGTATACTGGGTAACAAACAACATTTGTAGTAAAGAACCCAATTAAGCTACAACTAGAATACTAATATGGCCTAGTGTTATTGCACAAATGTACAATCAGTTTAGACTTACATATTGTAATGTACAATTAGTATGCAAATCCAACTAGTACAATCAAAAGACGATAAGGATGAAACAGTAGTACCTCTTGCTTTGATTTCTCCATGGAAAAGAGCTTGCTAGAGAGAGAAACACGAAAAAAAAGAAGGCAGAAGATGAGTAAGCGTATCGAACAGATTTGAGTCACGTCACTGGACACTCTGTTTTGAGCTCTCTAATAGATCTAGATCTACATTTAGATTTCTCCATGGGCATCCGGGCTAGCAGCTTCCTACAAGTCACGCCTCCTTGACTTCAGCAAGAAGACCCGAACTCTAAGGCGATTATAGATCTAGATCTCTACTTGTGCATTTCAAGTGAAAGGAATGTTGTGATGGTGGTCCGGGGTGAATCGACCATGGATGCCGACGAGTGTTAAAATCCTAGGTCGTTGTATTTTAGCTTAGGTCAAAGTAGAAGTTCTAATGTTACGCTAACAAGTTTATGTATAGCGTAAGCAAGGGTCGAACCCAAGAGAGTTAAGTTGATCTTTCGATTAGATTCAATTATTGATATTGTAACCAAATAGGGGGGGGGGGTTGGATTGAAATGTAGCAAGACAAAAGCAAAAAAAAGCAAGTAAAGATGTGAATAAATCGATGAGAAAATGACTACACTAGGTTGATTCTTAGCATGCAATGCTACTTTGGTTGGTTCTTTTTATAAATATTTCAGCAATGTTCTCGTCTTGATCATATATATGTGTTGAGCCAACCGGCATCAACACAACTTAACAAGTTAATGTTCCGTAAACCTACAAGAACAAGTCACAAGTCAACTTTCAAACAAAGACAAAGAGATATAAAGAGAAGAATAAAACCATTAGACTTTTCTTTATATTTATATTCTTTTTCCTTTAAGTAATCACAACCAACTTTTACCTAAAGGTTTTCTACTAGATTAAAGACCCGAACCCGGAATCAATTAATCCTAGTTCTTTGCATGCAATTAGATACTAAGGTGATCAAGCTAAGTGATAAGAATCATGCAATTGATAGTTAAAGCACAAGGAATATAAAATATACGACTGAAAAATATTTATATTAACAAAGACTTGCAATCAAAGCAGTAATGCAGCTTCAAAACACACCCAATGTAGCAAGGAGATTAGAAACACATTACACAAGGGAAGTAAGGAAAAAGAGGGAATAATGGAAAAATGGTGGATGATTCTAGCAATCAGCCATGGTCCTATTTATACTAGAATTGGCACTAAATGAGAGTAAATGGCCGGCCTAAACAGCCACCTTTAATGCCATAAAGGTGGTGCAAACAGCCGAAGTAAAGTCTCTGACGCTAAACCGCAAGGGCGGGCTTCAGGGCCGCAGGGGCGGTTTAGGCCAAAACGCTTGGTGTTCTCATGGCCATAGGGACGGCCTGGAAATTCCACAGGGGCGGATCTTTAATGTTCTTCAAACATCTGACTCTTCATCTTTCTGTCGCTTCTGATGTCGAACCGCATGGGCGGCCAAATGTTACCACAAGGGCGGTGACACTGGCTCTTAGGCTTCACAGCTCCGCATGTTGGTCCGCAGGCAGAGGCGCAGGGGCGCTAGCTTTGCTTCTTCAAGGTAAGTCACCGCAGGGGCGTCCAGGGGTGGCGTAGGGGCGGTGACAGTCTTTGTTCCGGGCGCTAGCGAAGGCGCAGGCTGCGTTCCGGAGTGCAGTGTCACCCGTAGGGGCGGTGACACTGCTCAACGGGGGCGGTGTGGAACCAGAAGCTTGTCTTCGTGAATGGTATTCAACTCCCAAGTGCTTCTAACTTCCTTTTATGCTTCTTTTAGACTTCTTCTTCTGGATTAAGAAGTTAGTAGCACAAACCGACTCTAATACAATGAAAAGACTCTAAAAGTGAACCTAAACGATAGTGATTCCATCACCTATCAGATGCGCGCTAAAGAAGTTACAGGGTGAGGGAAACAGGGGCGGCGGCATCTACGGTTCCGGCAAGGCGAGCGTGGCACAAGGCTTCTCCGGTGAGGTGTTGGTTGAGAAAACGAATGTGATGGTTGACGGAGAGAGGAGGGTGCAAGACTGGAAGGTTGAGGTCTTGAGAAGCTGATAGTTTGAGAGAAGGAGAGGAACGGTTGTGTTATGTGTTTAGGGTTTGACAGTAAAAAAATGGAGGGTACATTTACTAAACCCAAAACTAGCATGAGCCTAGTTACTTGACCCAATACTCAAAAAGGCCTACTTACTCAATTTGACCTAAATATTTTTACTAGTATATTAACTCTAAATTAAATATTTATCTTTGAAGATATTGTTTTTATTTATAAAATTGAAAATTTTTTTAGAGGAAATCTTGGAAATAGCGGTTAATTGTTAAGGAACACTAATTGTAGGTGGTTAAATAAAATTATAAATATAAGAGGTATATATGTGAAAAATGGAATAAATAGAAGATTTTTTTTATAAAAATATAAAGGTATATATGTGAAAAATGGAATTAATAGAATGTGGTTTTGTGTAATTTACGCAAAGGAAGAAAAAAAAGAGTATGTTAGGATCTCATATTTAAATGAAAATTGGTAGGATATTGATTAATCAAATTAAATTAAATATTATTGTGACGTAGCTTAGTAATTAGGCTACATGAGTAAAATTGTTGAGGTGATTTTTTTGAATTGCGTCAGTTTAAAGGAGTGATTTAGTATATGCTGTTATTTCATTGCTTGTTTCATGATGACATTTATTCTAGGTCTTTCCGGGGCTAATTAAGATGGAGTCAATAACAAAATAATTTCCTCAACACACTAAGTTACTCCTTGCGATCAAGAAAGTCGAGGCCAAGAATGAATTGCTTGAGATCCGAGAGTGAAATACGAAGATTGCTCGAGGTCGAAGAAGTGATCGGCCAATTTTCCTACTAATTGGCCAAACTGCACATAATTCAAAGCTCATGATCGTTTCCTCTAGAACAATGGGTTTTCTGACAAATCGACAAGCAAATCCTACAAATCTGATGACCGGTCCCACGAGCTTTGGATTTTGGACGATATTTCCCTTTTTACCCTTTTATTTTTGGACTATCTTTTAGTCTGTCCAATTAGACGTTTTTATCTTTTCCTTAGAGATAGAGTTTGGTAGTGATTAATTGTGAACACAGAGAATCTTTTAACCTAATTTGTGAAAAGACTAGGTTCAAGTTTTCCGTTCACATGGTGGAGGCTTCTCCTCCGGTGGTGGGAACTGCCGTGTCTAAGAGTGTTTTAGTAATCGATGAAGATGCTACTATGGTAGATTCTAGTCTGCCCCAAGCCAACGTCAACCTTCCAATTGTCGGTAGTATTGCTGTGAATGAGGGAGAAAGTTCTTCTGTCATTAATAAGGTAGAAAGGAATGACACTAGTGGAGTCTCAACGAATGCCACTCTTGGAATTTCAACGATTATTACGATGAAAGGTCAAGAGACCCCTATGACGACTACTCCGAGTCCGTCTCCGGCGGATGCTTCGGATGAGTCCTCAAATAATTTGAAGGTTGTTGTCGCAAGAAAGACTGAAACAAGATCTTGGAGTGAAGTCTTAGGTGGGGTGAAACCATGCATTATCAGTAATAATAAGATCACGAGAGAAACTTTTAGTGGCAAGATCAAAGTTAGTTTTCCTTGGCAATGAAAGAGACCTGATGATCGAGATTGATAAGGAGGTTGTTAGAGACCTAAAAGAAAGATGGCAAAGCTCTATTGTATTCAAAGTGTTAGGATACCTGATTGCTTTCCCTTTCATGGAGAAGAAGACAAAAGATCTATGGAAGTGTGGTAACAACCTACAACTAATCGATTTGGATAACAATTATTTTTAGCCCGCTTCAAGAGTGAAAATGAACTCATGATGATTCTTGCATGGGGTCCATGGGCGATGTTTGGTAGGTGCCTGATCATGAAAATATGATCACCGGAATTTGTCTGCAGATCCTATCACATCAGCCCCCATCTAGGTTATATTTACAAGTGTTCCTTTACAATGGTATCACAAAGCGATATTATGGAATATGGCGGAAGGAGTTAGTACTCCACTCATTATTGATCCAAAAACCCTCCAATTTAATAGAGGTAGATTTGCCAGAATATGCATTGAAATTGGTTCAAGCCGACCTCTAAAGAAGGTCATCTTTATCAATGGCAAGAGATGTCCTATTGAATATGAAGGGTTAGACACTATCTGTTTGAAGTGTGGAAGATATGGTCACCTTGCTTCTCCGTGCAACGTTGGTGGTATCTAGAGTTGGGTCCGGTTTGAACCAAACCGCCAAACCGGCGGTTTGTGAACCGGCCCAAACCGGCGATTTAGGTTTGCCGGTTTGGCCAAACCGTGGGTTTACGGTTTAGGTTTTTGGCCAAACCTAAACCGGCGGTTTACCCCAAACCGGCGGTTTGGAGATCAAACCGTCGGTTAACCGCCGGTTTGGTCCTCAAAACCGGCGGTTAACCGCCGGTTTGGTCCGGTTTGGTCCAGTTTTTCAAATTTTTTTTTAATAAACCGGCTAAACCGCCGACCAAACCGGCGGTTTAGGTTAAACCTAAACCGCCGGTTTGGATTTTGACGGTTTAGGTTTAGGTTTGGCCAAAGGCCAAACCTAAATCGGCGGTTCGCAAACCTAAACCGGCGGTTTAGGTTTGCGACCCACCACTAGTGGTATCACTAAGCCCCAAAGTAGTGCAGATCTGGTTAATACTGTATCTATACAGAAAGGGAGTGAAACTACCATCGTACAAGATACTACTACATCGGCAGATAAACCATCGGAATACATAAGTCCGACAAAAGGAGACTCCGGTTTAGGGCCTTGGATGTTGGTGGCAAGACGTTGGAGAGCAGAAAAAGAAAAGTATATTGCCAACTCTAATTTTGGACATGTGCCTAACTATGTGAACAATTAGAATCTTCACCCACAAGGAAAGATACTTAATACTAAAGGGGCACACAATTCAAACGCTGCTAAAGGTAAAGCTCCTAGTCATGGTCCTGGTACGTTGGGCCTCACTCCTTTGAACAAAGCAACTAATTCAGATATAACCTCAACAAGTAAAGCCCAAGTTGGTAACAATCCTGTTACACAAAGCACGTAGAGGGACATTAAGGTTTCATGTGAGAAAGTGGTAGCTAAAGTTAACGCAGAGGACACGCCTAGTAACGGAACTAACACTATTGTCTTCACTGCTATACCCAACTCTACACCAAGCACCACCACCAGTGAAGGTAAGAAGAAACCTTGTAGTAAAGTGAAGAATGGTGCAAGGAGGTCGGCATGGAGAGCTAAGAAGGCGGAAGAGTCAACGTTAAATCCAGGAGCCCTTAAACGCCAACGCTGGGGTTAGGTTTGTGAGTCTACTCCTTCTTGTCAACCACTTACTTTATAGAATGCAGGTAATGAAAGACAAGAGGTACAAAATATGTCAAACAAACCTGGTTATTGGTCATAGTGAGAGCCCCACCATGGCTAACTCTCCAAATGATGCCCAAGTAGCCATGCAATCTCCTCCAGATCATATGGAACATGGAGTCTCCGATGGGAGGAAAATCTCAAGCCATGTCCCGTTTGATAAAACTAGAAATGAATTAGATGAGGAAATTCTAGAGTCAACAATGGTTTCATTAGTCAGCCGTCGCTCCAGTAGGGTACGCTAAACTTTCAGTCTAGTCCGTTAATCCCTTTTATTGGTTTATGATGAATTTTCTATTCTGGAATGTGTTCGAAGCTTGTAAGAACAGGTTCCGATGTGCTATCAAGTATTTATCTCGGCATCACAACATCGATATTTTAGCTATATTTGAACCTGGAACTTCTGGATCTAGGGCTCAAGAGATTTGTAACCGTCTTAATTTCTCGGGATGTTTTCGAGTCGAAGTTGTTGGATTTGAGGGGGTCTTTGGCTACTTTGGAAAAGTGATCATTTTAATGTCAATATCATTAATAGCAACAGGGAGTTCATCCATGCTAGTGTTGGAAATGATTTCATCTCCTTTAGATTGATTGCTATTTATGTTGCTCCCTTTTATGCCCGAAGAAAGGATTTCTAGAATACTCTTGATAAGAAAGTAGATACTATTACTGGACCTCTTACCATTGGTGGTGATTTTAACGTTATCCGGTTCCTACATGAACGTCAAGGAGGCTCGGGACAACTCCACGCAGACTCACATGTGTTCAATGATCTTATTTTGAAACATGGGTTGATTGATTTGGGATTCACGGGACCGGAGTTCACATAGGATGATGGGAAATCAGCTAAAAGAAATATTTCCAATAGACTAGATAGAGTACTCATGAATTTGGAAGGAATGTTATTATGGTCGAATGCACATGTCAAGCATCTTGCCAGGTTCTCCTCTAACCATTCTCCTTTACTTCTCTCTTTAGATTATGTTGTCAATTGTAGGAAAGAAAGAAGACCTTTCAGATTTGAGGTGGCTTGGATGACCCATCGTGACTTCCACCCTATGGTTGAGATGTGCTGGTTCAATAATCCTAATGTTAGTTTAGCACTCTCTAATCTTAAGAGCTCCCTTATTGTTTTAAAAAAATTTGTGTTTGGTAACATTTTCCGCGGAAAACAAGAGTCTATAGACAAACTCACTAAGGTGCAAGCTAGAAGGTGTCATTGAGATTCGGCCAGTTTGCAAAGGGAGGAGAAACTTTTGTAGGAATAAATAGAGAGTATTCTTGAACAACTAGAGATCCTATGGTTCCAGAAATCTAGAGAGCAGTTACTAGAACTTGGGGATCGAAACACGTATTTCTTTCACACATCAACTATTATTAGGAGGAACCGTAATAGAGTTTTGGGTCTCAAAATGGATAATGATATGTGGGTGGAAGATAGTACCTTGCTTGAGCAACATGCTGTGAACTATTTCAAGGACCTCTATAGGGTGGAGAGTTCTTGTCTGAGTCAAAGCACTTTCTTAGATTCATCTGATTTCCCGGAGATTAAAAATACCGATTGACTCATTCTTCAAAGACCGGTGGATATGTTAGAAGTGTGGAACTTTGTCAAGAGTATGGGTGCTTCCAAAGCCTCAGGAGTTGATGGTTTTCAGCCGGTCTTCTATTAGAATTGTTGGAGCATGGGTCAGTCTATGAAAGAGGAAGTATCTAGGTTCTTCGTCACTCAAAAATTGTACCCGGGTAGCAACGATACTCTTATTTCTTTATAGCTAAGGTCGATAAACCAGAGTATATTAGTCAGTTCAAACATATCGCCCTTTGCAATATTAGCTACAAGATTATTTCTAAAGTCCTTGTTAACGTATGCAAAGTGTTATTGGCAAGCTCGTTGGTCCTGTTCAAGGTGGCTTCTTTCCAGGTTGTCTTATCCGCAGGAAGTGGTTCATTCAATGAGGAGAAAAAAGACTGGTAAGAAGTGGATGCTCCTTAAACTTAACATAGAAAAGGCATATGATAGAATCAGGTGAGACTTCCTTGATGACACAATATCCAAATTAGGGTTTCCGGCTAAATGGGATAAGAATGTAAAATGATTCAAGAATGCGTTAATTCTACTAGGATGCAACTTATTTGGAATGGAGAGGTCACCGAACAGGTTTCCTCCAGATGAGGTAATAGACAAGGAGACTCAATCTCTCCTTAACTGCTCGTTCTTTGTGTGGAGAGACTTAGCCACCTCATTCTTGATTCTATTGATAGAGGCGAGTGAAAATCCATAACCCTCTCAAGAGGAGGACCACCGTTGTCCCATCTCTTCTTTGCATATGACATATGAAAAGAAGAGATGGGACAACGGTGGCCCTCCTCTTGAGAGGATTATGGGTTTGTGTAAAACATCAGGTCAGTATTCCGAAATCCAAAATCTTTGTCACTCCTAACATTTCTAGAGAGCTATGTAGTGACATTGAGCATCTTAGCGGGGTTGAAGTCACTAAAAACCTTAGTAATTATCATGGTGTACCCATTCTGCAAGGGAGAGTTAATAGGTCTACTTTCACTAGCCTTTTAGATAGAATTAATGGGAAGCTAAATGGGTGGATAAGCAAGACTCTCAACTTCGCCGAAAGAGTCATGCTAACCAATTTCGTTCTTACTTCTCTTCCTATGTACTTTATGGCTACGTTGATGCTGCCTAAGGGGTATGCCTTGACATTGATAAGATTTGTCGTAACTTCGTTTGGGGAGATTATGAGGGACATAAGAGTTTGCATACGGTTAGATGGAGTGGCATGTGCATTCCTAAGGATAAAGGCGGGTTGGGCATAAGAAAATTTTTCAACACCAACAAAGCAATTTCGGTAAAATAGGGTGGAGACTTCTAAAAGATCCAGGTAGCTTGTGGGTCAAGTTCCTCAAAAGCATATATATACTAGGAACCATGCTGTGATCCAAGGGTCATCTTCTCACATTTGGAGTGGCGTTCTTACGGGTATCCATCGAGTCGTGTCTAGAGGAGATAAGAGGTCTTTAGGAGATGGAATACCATTCGATTTTGGATGGACAACTGGCTTATGGAAGAACCCCTGTGCATTGCAGCGCTGCACGTTCTGGATCTAGTTGAAGCTTCGTATAAGGTGCGGCAATATTGGAACAAAGAGGAGGGCTGGGACTGGAAGTTGCTGGGAGAAAAACGTTCGCTATCGATCATCCTGAAACTTGCATCGACCTGCCCCATGGATACTATGGTCGACATTGGCATGAACAACTAGTAGTTTCAGCAGAAGGATGAACTCATATGGGTGCTTTCTCAAGATGAGAGCTACACCACAACGTCGGCATATCGGCTACTGTAAGATGTTATTGACCTCCAACTTCCAAATGATCTCATACGTAAACAGATCTAGAAACTCTGAGTTCAAGAGCGGGTCAAAACATTCATCTAGAAACTCATGAAAGAAAGAGTGTTGTGCAACTATGAGAGGAAGTGTAGACATATTGCAATAGAGGACGTTTGTACATGCTGTATGCAAAACCCATAAACCCTCATTAACTTGTCCAGAGATTGCTTAAAAACAAGTGAGCTTTGGAGATCATTACAAGTTTCCCGTTGTATCACCAGTTTCTTCAACTCCTCCTTTGCGTCGTGGTTGCGAGGTAACATTTCTTCCAAAGCTCCTTTAAAAATTTGTGTATATGGAATGAAATTTTACAGTTAGCATATGGTGGATTTGGAAGTGGGGAAATGAGAAAACCTGTAGGAATGCGATTCCGGTAGATGATAGAAGCCGGCTTGTCCAAGATAAAGCTAAGGGATACCTTGATGTCTGGAGCAAGAGAGACAAGAACCAGAGGATCTGGCATGAAAGGGTCATCAATGTTTCTTGGATCCCACCTTTGGGAAGCTTCGTTAAAGTCAACACGGATGAAGTTAAGTCCAAAGATGGTAATTCCTCTGCAGCGGGTGTTATTAGGAATAATGCGGGAGAGTGGTTAAGTGGATTTGGTGTCAAATTAGGAATATGCTCAGTCCCCATGGCTGAGCTATGGGGATTGGTGCGCGGACTTAAGATTGCTTGGGGTTAGGTTACCGATCGGTTATTTTTGAAACAGACTCCCAATTGGTTACTAAACTCCTCAAGAAGCACATCGCTCATCATCACCCTCTTGCCAGTTTGGTACTTACATGTCAAGACTTTATGAAAAGAGACTAGGAAATCTAGTTTGTCATGCCTACCATGAGGCGAATAGAGTAGCGGATTATATTGCTAGCTTAGCTTTGAAATTTCCTCAGGGATTGAATGTATTGTGTGACCCGCCGGAGGGTGTAGTTGATCTTTTACTCAATGATGTAAGGGGTCAGGCTATCCCCCTGTGTGATTACTACTTAGCCTTCTTTCCTATTAATAAAAGCGCGCCTAGATGCGCCGAAGACCACTGACTCTCCTTCCTACCAAAATCAAAGAGTTTGGTAGGATTAACCCTAAAAGGATGATGTCAGAAATCCTCCTATAAATAAGGTGTTTCCGCCCCTAGTTTAATTATATAGTTTTCACTCGACAATTTCAAAGAGACGACTGTGTGGACTAAGCGGCCAACCACCTGCCCTGATCAACTGATCTTCTCATTTTACTTCGATTAATGAAAGTGAAATTTTGTAAGTATCTCTTGCTAATTTCTCTTGTTCTAGGGTTTGGAGAGCCCGACTTGCATGGATAACTTGTGATATTGATAATGATCTTTAGCCTTATGAATATATGTCTTAATTAATGTGTTAGGGTAGTTTATGATTTTTCTTTGCAAGAAGTGAGAGTTGCATATACAATTATTTTTATTCTATCTGTTCTTTCAGGTGTTAATCGCAAGATGTGAGAGTTGCGTGATTGATACCTTTAATATTATGCAAGTTGCGAGAGTTATAACATGATATATATGATATTTGGATTTGATTATTATCGATTGAGAGTTGATGTGTTTTATTGTGGTGGTTTAGATTATGAAATATTTTATTTATTTTGGAAATACAATTTGGATATTTTTGATATTCTTGATATTGGATCAAATAGTAAAAAATCTTGTATTTTTCCTTATTGCTACATATTATGTTTGCTACCTTTCTTTAACCAGTCGGCCGATTCACCCTTACAAATAGACCAATATGTGTGTATTTTTCTCACTTCGTGATTTATGCTATCCGCTTACGTAATTCTTCAAATCTCTCTTGATCGGCCGATTTCACCATCTTGATAAGCTAATTCCATGTCTTTTGTATTCTGTTGTTTTGTGTGTTATTGTTTGCGAGATCTTGAGACTTATGCTTCAACCATCATCATTTCACTTAACATTTAACAAAAACAAAAAAAAGAGCAAAGATTGACTCCTATACTAGAGTCAGTGCCCCTATCCTTAATATTCTCTTTCATTATATCAAATTTGATAATATAAAAGACTTTTTAGAGCATCTCGACCCATTGTGGAGGGTCTAATAGTACAAAGGTCAAACGGAGACTTGTCAATAAGCAAAAGTCTGAGGAATAACTTTAACAAACCTATTGATATTTAGGCTCGTCCAATGAGGTGTGCATTCAACACATTTAAACAAGGTCTCCATAAGAAATAAAAACTTATCTAAGTTATTGATTAAATAGATCTATGGTTCAAAATAAAAGGTGCACAATAGCTTAATGTTGATTTAAAACGCTATAATACATCTAAAATTGCAATAAGTTTTTTTTAAAAAAAAATCGTGATTTGGAGATATAATCCCTTTTGCATTTAAGGATATTATTTAAGAAATAGATTAGATGTCGATTGTGAACTAGAGACATAAAGGACGTTTGAACATTCGTGGTCATGAACAACACAAATGTTCATTTCGATCCTCACGTCAAATTGGTCAATGCATCTGACCAGTGTGATCAAATGAACAATAATGTTCATTTTGATTCTCATGCCAAACGAGCTCGATGAAGAATAATGTTCAAGAGCTTTATTTCCTGGGGGTTAAGATAAGCTACTAGCTAGTATAATTGCTAGAACTGAGTGACAGTCAGGCCCGGCCCAATGACCGGTGCGGCCTGTTCTTCTGAACAGGGCCCCAAAATTTTGTGGGCCTCCATAAGCAGTTATAGTTTAGTGAAAAGTAAGTTTGTATTGCTTGTAATGTTGGCTCAGCTTGTAAGTTGGTGTCCTTTAATGATCAAAAGATCATAGCTTCAATCCCTGGGCCTCCATCGGACTATCTCTTTTGTATTTTTTTTTATTTTTATCTAAAAACAGTTTAATACAGTATTTATAAAATAATTCTTTTAACTATGTATTTTAATTACTTGTATTTTTATTTTTATCTAAAAACAGTTTAATACAGTATTTATAAAATAATTCTTTTAACTATGTATTTTAATTACTTGTATTATGTTTAGTTTTTCTATATTCTTTAAATTTTATTAAATTATTTTCAGCGTATAAAATATAGTTTATGATATACTATTATTTAAAATAAACGGTGCAATATCGTTTTTATTTTTGTAAAGGTCTCTATTATTTTTTGGCACGGGGCCTCCAAAATCAATGAGACGGCCCTGGTGACAGTAACCAGCTATGTAGCTGCAGCTCCAAGTTAATATTTACCAGGGGCGGCCCCAAGGGGGGCGGGGAGGGGCGGCCGCCCACCCTCCGAGGAAAAGAAAAATTTTTTTTTTTTTTTTTAAAAAAATCGTTTTAAAATGGGTTGTGCTTCTCTCGTTTACAAAAAAATTTTCTACAATTTATTTTTTTTAAATATCACTATTCATGTGTTATATTTAAATGTTTTTTTTTTATCTTTCGTCGAAGTGAACGAAACTTCATAAGTATTTCCCGTTTTAGACTCTAGAGTGAAATCATTCACCAAAATGCACGAGATTTGTTGTTTGGATTAGAAGCGCGGTTTTAGACCACACTCTTATTTGTAAAAAGCGTTGTCGAGGACAACGTTTTAATATCTGAAATAAAGATAACAAAAACACAAATAGAGGTGCGGTCCTAGACCGCGGCTATAGTGTAACATTTTTGAAAAAAAAAAAAACTAAAGAGGCGCGGTTATAAACCGCGCCTTTTAAATATATAGGCGCGGTCTATGACCGCGCCTTTTAAGTGTAATGTTTTTATAATTTTTTTTGTATTGTTGTTTATTTTAAGTAGATGACATATTGACTTTGTTTTTATCGCAATTTTATTTACACAAATATTTTTATCGAAAATAAAATTTAGCCCCCTTTAAAATCCTGCGGCCGCCACTTATATTTACAAACATTACTACAAAGTTTGACAGTAAAATTAAGTGTTGGAGTAGAATGCTCTTTCCTTGATCTCTGCGGAGACTCTACGCCTCTTGTGACTCAACCACGCTCCTTGTATGGAGCAAGCAGCCCATGTCCTACACTGCCGAGAAGACAGCTTGAACGTCTTTTGGAGCTCCTTACTTCGCAGCCTTCTAAACTGTGCCAATACCAACTTCATGTCCTCCATTTTCAAGGCCAAAGCCTCCACCTCAGTTACCGCCTTCACGCTTCTCGTTGAACAGGGGAGGGTCAGGCTTGGGCTCGGATCCTGCAAAGCCGATGTCAGGAGCTCCTCCCCACAGAAATCACCTGGCCCGATGTAGCATGTGTCCAGGAATCCGCTTCTCCCCCCATCCGTTGTGTATGATTCAAGGCTGCCCCGCATTATAAAGAGCATCTCTTGGACAAGGTCGCCTTCGCATAC
>BSUD01000006.1:44224509-44281625 GCA_033239045.1 Fagopyrum esculentum
ACCACACTCTTATTTGTAAAAAGCGTTGTCGAGGACAACGTTTTAATATCTGAAATAAAGATAACAAAAACACAAATAGAGGTGCGGTCCTAGACCGCGGCTATAGTGTAACATTTTTGAAAAAAAAAAAAACTAAAGAGGCGCGGTTATAAACCGCGCCTTTTAAATATATAGGCGCGGTCTATGACCGCGCCTTTTAAGTGTAATGTTTTTATAATTTTTTTTGTATTGTTGTTTATTTTAAGTAGATGACATATTGACTTTGTTTTTATCGCAATTTTATTTACACAAATATTTTTATCGAAAATAAAATTTAGCCCCCTTTAAAATCCTGCGGCCGCCACTTATATTTACAAACATTACTACAAAGTTTGACAGTAAAATTAAGTGTTGGAGTAGAATGCTCTTTCCTTGATCTCTGCGGAGACTCTACGCCTCTTGTGACTCAACCACGCTCCTTGTATGGAGCAAGCAGCCCATGTCCTACACTGCCGAGAAGACAGCTTGAACGTCTTTTGGAGCTCCTTACTTCGCAGCCTTCTAAACTGTGCCAATACCAACTTCATGTCCTCCATTTTCAAGGCCAAAGCCTCCACCTCAGTTACCGCCTTCACGCTTCTCGTTGAACAGGGGAGGGTCAGGCTTGGGCTCGGATCCTGCAAAGCCGATGTCAGGAGCTCCTCCCCACAGAAATCACCTGGCCCGATGTAGCATGTGTCCAGGAATCCGCTTCTCCCCCCATCCGTTGTGTATGATTCAAGGCTGCCCCGCATTATAAAGAGCATCTCTTGGACAAGGTCGCCTTCGCATACTAGGAAGCTTCCTTGGCTGTACCAAACCTGTCGTAGCCTTTCGCATATGGCGTCTAGCATGTGGTCATCCATCTGATCCAAGATGGGCACTTGTTGAACTAATTCAAAGAGGAGGTGCCGTTTTATGTCTCGTCTTAGATCTATGGGAAGCCCTTCCAGGATTGATTCCTCTTCAACTCCATATGTCATGCACCATACCTGCTCATAATGCTTCCTTACTCTCTTCTTCAGTGACACTGGCAGTTGCCTGTGATTCATCCATTTTTCACTATCTGCTCTCCTAACACGCCATTCTTCTATTCGTTTTGCACTCGCTTGTAGGTACACCTGTGTTGACATTGATATCAGAATTGTTTGATGTGAGAATAGACTAGATGACCCAAACATACTTACTTGCATATTCCCAATAAGCAAGGAAACTATCACCAAACCCAGGATTCCAATGATAATAGCAAAACTAGTTTCACCAACATACAAACTAGTATCAACATTTTGTCCAAGAGAACTGCACAGAACAAACAAAACACATTATAGGAGATTCGAGTATAAGATCAAGTATGTGTCAACGAAATAGAGGCTTGTTTACCATCACTTACCTTAGTTGCTTCATTCCCCAACAAAGAGAGTACAAGTATCTCCTTAGAAACCCAGAGGATGTAACAACAGAAGTCACTGCAATCCCATAGATTCCGAACTCATAAAATCCTTGATCAGGATCACAGAAAGTTGTTAAGTTTGTAGATTTGATCCAGTCTAATCTCGCTAAATCATACTTGTCATAGCAATCCAGAAATCTGAATTGACACTCTAGTCTACACGCTTTCATCCAACAACTTTCTTGTCTCTCTATTGATAATAGATACCAAGTGGATCCAACAACCTGGATCATTGGACAGACAAAAGTTGTAAAATATTAGTTCTTTACTGAGTTAAGATACATACTATGTGGATGAATCAAAACTTACATGACTTGCTAGCATGAAGAGCATAAGGTTAAATGCTGCCCCTGCCCATGCTTTCTCCATAAAGACACCTGTCACCTTGACGATTTGAGATGGGAGTTGAAACGTAAGGTAGAGTCTCAGAAGGAACTGTAATAGTATAACTAATCGAATGGCATGCTTCAAGTTCATGTACTCTAGCCTCAGATTTGGAAGAGCAATCCAGTTCAGTACCTGAAACACTTCATCACTTCAGTTTACCATTAGCTTAGTTTTTTTTTTCTAAAAATACAAATAATTTTTAACTAGACATAAATACCTGAGGTAGGGGTAATGCAGCTACAAAGTCTAAGACGAAACCACTGCGTAAATACCTACAAGCTATCTTGATAGGATCTACAACGATCTCTCCTCTTCCGAAAACACAAGAATAAGGAGCAACATATGCTGTTTTGAACCTCACATACATGTTAAACATATAAAAGGCGTCAAATAGTGATCGGATAGCAGTCAGAAAAATCTCAAGAGATGAGGAAGTCTCCATGCAGAAGGCCCCTTTGACATAAGGAATGAAGCAAAAGAGTGGGTCAATGAAAAGAGACGCCAAACAAACCACCAGGAAGAGCTTATTCCATTCGATTATTATAGACCCTCTAGGATCTAATATGTTCTTCTTCACCAGTATCTTCATGTTCATGTGAAATAGGATCAGTCTAAATATGTTTGACCTTAAAACTCAACAAAGAATGAATTTTGGTTATCAGAGTGATCTAAACTCACCTCAGTGATCTTGGAAATGAAGAGGTCATGGCATTTGACAGACAATATTGACCTTAAATCCTACCTGCTGTCCCATACAAAGAAGAGTTGAGATTATGGATAGGAATGATGCACAGGTAGAGTAGAGATCGATCAAAATCAAACCCTTTATTTTCAGGCGCTTGTAGTTTCATGGGCAGCATGTGAAAGCATTGATTATTAAACATCAAAATGGCTAGAACGCTGTGCGGAACAGTCTCCTTTCTCTGGGGCATTATTACAAACATGTTGCAAGCAGATTTTTCTGTGCCCTAATTTCCTGTTTTACGTAAGGTTGTGGCCATGGCAAGGGTTCCCATCAATCTCAAAAGTTCCCATGATTTAAGCGAGTTACTTGATTGCTTATCGGAGTCCAGGTTGGATTTGATCCTTTTTTTGCCATAAAAAAAAAAGGATCGATAGTAACATGAACGAAGGTGAAGTTTGAAGTTGATCGATGGAAACATAAGCCCTGATTGCAACTACTCATGAACCGTGGTGCTTTTTGAGATTTTTATGGGGGTTTTCTCATTTTACAAAAAGGAAAAAGATTAGCAGGAGACAACTAGAATATGAGTATAAATAAGTTGTGTTTAGTAGTTTTCTGGGTGGTTGTACTTTATTTTTTATATTTTATTTTTTATTTTGTTCTAATTAACTCATGAACCGTGGTGCTTTTTAAGGATGGCTTTCATGTGTCAATGGTGGGTCCACGTTTAAGATTAAGAGTCAAATAAAATAGGTCACCACCTACTCATTTATTTTCATCACATGTGGACTTACATGTTCATATGTTATTTTAAAAGCAAAACGTAAATATATTATATTTTGAAATTCAAACTTTAAATTATTTTTAATGATCAGTTAATACTTTTCATTGCTTTATGAAGTTTTTCACTTAAATTATTGTTGTCTATAATATGATAAATTTGTAATATTTATAGCTATTTTTTAACCATATGTTATTGCCAATTGATGAGTAATATTTTAAATTATTTTTTAATAGTTTTTATTTATATATAATGTGGATAATCTTAACAAGTATGGTCGGATGAAACCTCATGTTATACAAGAACCACAAATTATAAGTAACTAATTTAATGTATCCGTAGATTACGATCTTGCTATAAATAATCAAAATATAATAAATTAAAATATTTTCAATCATCTCACTTATAAGTTAACCGATTATATAAGTTTTTGAATTTTGTCTCTTTCTGCTAATTTTGATTATCCATCATTTTAGAAACGGTTTACATTAGAAACTTTAATGCGAAATAATGAAGTCATTTGGATTGTTGGTTGACTTGATCCAATGTAGATTCGTCCATGTCATTTAATGATTTATGAGCACGGTAAAATTTAATAATTTTTAGATTGTGCGGGGAAATTTTATCTTTTTAAAAACCTATTTGTAAAAGGTCGATGTGACGACATTTTTGTAATTTTCATACAAAAATTATAATAGTTACTTTGACTATTCAAAATTGTAGTTCCATTCATTCAAAATTTATATATTATCGCTCATAATATTTTATTTTATTCTATTTAATAGTTATGTTTTTTAATTGATTTTTTACTTATACATAACTAATAAACACACAATGTTTGGACTAATAGAACATTGTTCAAACTAATGATACCCAAGTTTTGTACAGATATTATAAAATTTTAAATTTTTATATTTACAATTGTTAGTACAATATAATTTGAGCTAACAAAGCAATTTATTTGAACTATTAGTACAATATAATTTGAATTAACAAAACACTCTATTTGATTAAAATGCACACAAGATTGAAAGAAAAAGTGTCTGGTAGAAGAAAAAAAGTTGGATAAATTGGTGGAGTATGCTTAAATTGCCTAATGTTGAATCATATAGGCTAAAAAAATGGTGTCAAATTAAGTGTACCTCTTTATTTCTATATATCCAATCATACAATTATTAATCTTGTAACCAACTTTCCAAAAATAAAATAGAGAAGATTGGTGATATAAGGTATTTTTTGTATCTTAGATACAAACTAGGTTAGGTACCCTAATTTCACCAATAAAAAATAAAGATAAATAAGTTGGATAATCATTAAAAGATGAAAGATTTAAATATTTCTCTCTCTCTTATTAATAATCAATTAAATTTTGTATTTTGTTAAATCGGAAACTAAATATTCTTATTTCTCTTATTAATTATAATAAGTAAAAGATTGTGTCAAAGGTAGGATGAGTTGTCCCTCCCTCCCACTCACCCTTATTCCAGATGGACTAATTAAACTTTGTGTATTCTTTTGATGATACACAATATTAATACACAATTTCAATTATACAATATTTATACATAATTTCAAATACACAATGTTAATAAATAAAAGACTTGTGTAACAAAAAACCTTGTGTACGAAATACCTTTCACTTAATTTATTTCCTGAATAATACGTAGGTACATTATGTATGCTCGAGTCATTTTATATCGCTCGAGTATTTCGTAAACAAGGTTTTTTGTTACACAAGTGTTTTATTTATTAACATTGTGTATTTGAAATTATGTATAAATATTGTGTAATTGAAATTGTGTATTAATATTGTGTATCATCAAAAGAATACACAAAGTTTAATTAGTACAACTGGTATAATGGTAAAAGGGAGGGGCAACTCATCAGAGTTCGAATGTCTAGATTCATTGACCGTGTTAGTTTGTGTATTTTTTGTCGTATTAGTTTTTGTAAGTTTTTGTACATATAAATAATGTAATTATCTTTTTAACATATTTAACATATTTATGTAATTTACTTACATGGTGTTAAGTAATTTACGCAAATATACTATTAATTACACAATACATATTGAAATTTGAAAATTATACTATATTTACAGATCATCTACACGAAATATTTCAATATTACACTTGTTTACACAAACCGAAGACATATTTACATCATCTACACAATTAACTATTCTTGACCCTACAATATATTTGAAAATACACGAACATACTAATATTTTCATAAAACTAAACTTGAGAACACAAACTTAAACAAAAAAAAAAATACAAACTATTTAAACTCAAATGGTTGAACCTATATAAATTAGAAAAAACTACACGAAGTTGCGGGTTTTATTTAATAACACATTACTTAAATAAAATAAAATTATACAAATACGGTCGAATGCACTAGTTCATTCAGTTACCAAATACATTCGATTATAATTACACGAATTTATTCGAACAAAACTACTCTCTATTTTAATCAAACAAAATATCTTGTAACTCAACCAAAAAAAAGTAGATATTTATTTAGGGTGATAAATAATTATTCAGCTCTTTTTTTATTCACATAAAGATTACAAAATTAAAGGTAGAAATTTATTTAAGGATAAAAAATATCATTATTTAGATCTTTTTTTCTTACATAAAAAATACATATATTTACATAAAGGGTAATTAAGTATTTAATAGGTTTAAAAAGACTAGATGCTATTTTACCAATTGAAACTTATAAAAAGCTATTTCCTCTCATTCCCTCAGTACCTTAACCTTGTCCTTCATTTTATATGTAACGACCATGTTTATGCCTTCACTGCCCCCGTGGTGAAGGGGGCCGCCCCTGTGGCCAGGGTCGAGCCATGGGTGCGGCCGACCCCAGATCGCAAGATCTGTTTTTCTCTTCCTTTTCCCGTTTCTTGCTTACGTTTCTTCAACCTCGAGAAAAGTTGCAGCCTTTCCCTTGTGATCTTCTACAGAACGGGTAAATCTTTATCCCTTTGATCCTTCTACACGTTCATGAACCTGATGCATGCTTCTTCCTTATGTTTCTCTTTCTCTTTTTGTTCTTCTTCTTCTTCACAAGAATCAAGATCGAGCCTTGATTCTTGTTGGGCTTTCTGTTGTTGATATGTTGATGTTCATAAGCTCCCTTGGTTGAGATTTAAAGTGTGTGGAACAAAGATTCAAGATTTGGTTGCTTGGTTGTGACGTGTTGTCAAAAAGAAAGCCTAACGACCGTTCTGTCACAAAACCGCCCCCGCGCCTAGAACCCGCCGCCCCTGCGGCTGTAACCTTTGCCGCCCCCGCGCCTTTGTGTGGCCGTCCCGCGGTTATTCTATAGTAACTCCCGTTCTTGGTGAGTTGCTTTCTCCCTTGCTTCCTTTGTCCTTTCCTTATGCTAGATCATGTTAGGTTGGACCTAGATAATTAGTGTAAATGCCAGCTAGTGGCTTGTTGCTTCCCATAAGTTGGTTACACCTTGAGCTATGTTGTTGATGACGCTCCTTGCGAACCTTGAGACTAGGAATCCTTATCCTATCATGTTGAGATCATTAGCGATCATTGAGACTAGAAGTAGGGAACTTCTAGCACCTTGTAGTAAATCTATGATAGATTATTGAGACTAGAAGTATGTAGACTTCTAGCATTTGTTCAGTTTCTGATTCGCAATGTCTTGTCTAAGCAAACATTTTTCCTTTCCTTTAGGAAGTTGAGCAGTAGCGGATTTCTGAGTTTACCTTTGAGTGAGGTAAGTCCCTTGGACTTACTTCGTTGTGTTCCGTATATTGGTTTGACCGTTTTGGTGGTGTTTGTGTTGTTTATTGTTATAATGGATAACCAGACTAGGATGACCTTACCCGTAATTGGCTCAAGTGTATGATAATCGGGCGGTGACCACTTGTCTAGTTCTACAGGAGACTAGAAGGTGCTCTTGCAACCCAGACCCATAGGTAATGGATAGTACTAATCTATTCATGTCGGCAGACGGAAGCGGAGGCGAGTTTCGGGAGATTCTCGTGTGACAAAAGAAGTTGAATTAGTAATGGATAACTTATTCCAAGATAATAACCGATTGTGTGAGAGCATGCTATGTGTTTACCTTCTTATTTGTGTTTGTGCCTTTATTATCTTTTTGATATCTAGAATGTTAGATAACGATTCATACCGATGTTGTATATGCCATGCAGATTAGAGATGTTGTTGAGTGATCCGGATGATGTGGTCAGTCGGGGTTCCTGTACATTATAGGACGGGATCGAGTTTTATATATTTGTTGTTGTTCTTTCCTTTTGTTTTGAACTCGGATGCGAGTCTTTGACGATTCCCTTGTTGTTCCTTTGGTTTTATAACAATTTTGGTTTTCATTTATTTGTGTCTTGTTGTAAGATCCGATGTAATTGTTGCTACTCTGAGGGTCAAGACCCATTGTGAGGTCCTAAACCGTAACGCTTCGAGTTCTCAGAACTTGGGGTGTTACACCATCAACACAGATCAAAAATAAGAAAGAAGATAAGGGATCCCCTAGCGGAGACCCCAAGATAGGAGGAAGGTGGGAGTAAGAATATGATGTGATCCGGGAAACCAATGCAAACGGCTTCACTTTAAATCGACCCTTCAGTATTTTGGTCATAACGAATGCTACGTTTATCCAATGAAGGTCCGTAAATACTTGTTGGAAAGCTTATTTCAAGGGCTACAATATTGATGAAGACTTCAAGAGCAGATTCATCCAAGAGATGGGTCTTAATTTCCGTTCTTCCAACAGCCGGATTTATGGTCAAGATGTGAAGAGTCCAAAATCAATGCCTCATTATGTGGATCTTTAACGCCTATATTTTTATTATGACCTTTGACCTTGTTTTTGATCTTTCATCTAGCCTTATTTTTGCTATTTAAAGGCTTGATTGATTCATAGAAAAAAAATAAGTGAGAGTTGATAATATTTGGAAAACATTTTGGTTACTTGGTTTTTGGTGAGATGCCGAAACCTCCTCCTTGGTGAGATGTCGGGTGGGTTGCCTTTGTGAGATGCGAGGGAGAAGGCATTAGTTCTCATAGGTGAGAGGCTTGTGAGAGTTGATGCGAGTATTGTAGAGTGGATGGTGAGATGCTTGAAGCTCTAGCAATACATATCTTGTACTTTATTTTCAATTATCACAAATCAAAAACACATGTGTATATTTTCTTTAGTTTATCGTTTGTCTTGCATCGTTGGATCCTTTGGCTGGGGCGTATCATTTGGTATCAGAGCCTTATTCGATGTAATTCAATAAGAGGCATGAAGATTCGAGGACGAATCTTTTTAAAAGGTGGAGAGGATGATGTGATCCGGGAAACCAATGCAAACGGCTTCACTTTAAATCGACCCTTCAATATTTTGGTCATAACGAATGCTACGTTTATCCAATGAAGGTCCGTAAATACTTGTTGGAAAGCTTGTTTCAAGGGCTACAATATTGATGAAGACTTCAAGAGCAGATTCATCCCAGAGATGGGTCTTAATTTCCGTTCTTCCAACAGCCGGATTTATGGTCAAGATGTGAAGAGTCCAAAACCAATGCCTCATTATGTGGATCTTTAACGCCTATATTTTTATTATGACCTTTGACCTTGTTTTTGATATTTCATCTAGCCTTATTTTTGCTATTTAAAGGCTTGATTGATTCATAGAAAAAAATAAGTGAGAGTTGATAATATTTGGAAAACATTTTGGTTACTTGGTTTTTGGTGAGATGCCGAAACCTCCTCCTTGGTGAGATGTCGGGTGGGTTGCCTTTGTGGGATGCGAGGGCGAAGGCATTAGTTCTCATAGGTGAGAGACTTGTGAGAGTTGATGCGAGTATTGTAGAGTGGATGGTGAGATGCTTGAAGCTCTAGCAATACATATCTTGTACTTTATTTTCAATTATCACAAATCAAAAACACATGTGTATGTTTTCTTTAGTTTATCGTTTGTCTTGCATCGTTGGATCCTTTGACTGGGGCGTATCAGAATACCTTCAAACTGAACAAAGAAAGAAACAAACCGGATACAACCCATGATTATTGCAATCCACCTATCGTCAAACCCCATTTTCTACATGCAAAAGGATGTATAATCCCACTTGACCCTATCATAAGCCTTAGCATGCAAGCATAAGGGCCATAAATCCCTTCTTGCCCTCCCTCGTCTTCATATAATGAAAGATCTCAAAGGTTGTAAGGACATTGTCCGTAATCAAGCATTCATGAAGAGACGCACTTTGGTTGTGGGAAATGAGGGAGCCAAGTACTAACTTCAGCATGTTAGCAAGACCTTTGACATATATTTTATACATCACATTACATAAACTAATAGGGCATTTATCTTTCATAGCACTTGGAGTAGTAACCTTCAAAGTCGGGAAGATAAAAGGTATGATTGAACCCAACTACGAAGGACATACCATCAAACAAAGTCGAGATGAAGGGTACCAGACCCGAAACCATAATATTCCAGTTCTTTTTAAAGAAGATAAAGATATGGTTGATCACCCTTTTAGATTCAACGAAATCGCCCATTTATTGATTTATTTATGTTAAAAACTGTCAAATGACTGAAATAACCTCCTTCGTGAAATTTTTTAATGTCACCGGATATGGATGACATTTTCACCCATATCCGATAGATATCCGGACACCAATTCAATGAAAAGGGTTAAAACCTATTAAAAGATGGGTGAGAACGGATGGTGGATGAAGCGGGTAAGATCCGGGTGAACATTTCCTCCACCCATCATCCAACCATTCATCCAATCCGTATCCGCTTAAAATGATATATATATATATATATATATATATATATATATATATATATATATATATAAAAACTATATATATATATATATATATATATATATATATGTATATATATATAGTTTTTATACTATAATTGTTTTACTCTTTATTTCATTACTATATAAATTATATTAAAGTACACCCTATATTATATTTCCTAATTCATTAACAGAACCTTATTATTGACCCTACAATATATTTGAAAACCGATTTGTTGTATTTATCAATACTTGTTGTCCTTAAAGAATTTGCTTTCATAAAGGCAATGCAAGAACATGAGTATTATGTACCTAAAGCCATTGACTGCAACCTCTATTCTTTGATTATGTCACTTGTCCCGGGATATCCCCTTATGCAAGTGAAGTAGTTGCAATATCCAAATATAGTTTTTGAGACTATAATTGGTTTGGTTGTCCGTATGGCTGAGCATTTTCTTATTCATTGTGATTTTAATGACTTTTGAAACTTCTGTTAATGACCGGATATGCTATATTGACCAATAAGTTACTTGACATGGTTAGACATATTGTTTAGACATCACGTAAAGAATATGCTATCTTGACAATATTAGCTCAAACTATTTAACGTGTCTAAATTGTATTGTCATTTCTACAAAAGGGAAAGTTAATGCAAAAGACTTTGCAGTAATCTTGAATTGACATAATTATTGTCATTTCTTGATATGGCATCCCGCATAGTTGGTTTGACATGATCAATTCATTAACAGACATTTGTCAAAATTTCAAGAATATAAATAATTAATAAACATGAGCAGAAGCATAGACATATCTTGTAAACAGACATATAAAGTAAGCACACACTCACATTATAAGGATTCAAGAGCATTGTCATTTATCCCCCTTGAAGTGACGAAGGTATAGGAGATTGATGCAGTGCAACATTATTTTCCGAAACTCCATTTACCTATCGTTGTACAGAGTTAGAAAATTGGCCCAGTAAATAATACTTATTCAAGCAAAAGTATGTTTTATATCACATGTGCACGCTTCTTCTTGCTTTTATTTAACCGAGCTTCAAACTCACCCCTTTGCTCTGCGTTTCGTATGATGAGTAGCTTCTCTCTTCTTGAATCCTTTTGCATTCAAACTCGTAGGATCATTAGAACAATCAACTGATACATTTTGGTCTTGAACTTCAACATCTTTATCACCATTTATCTCTAAATGTAACGAATGCTCAACCATCTTTGCTAACTTATCAACTTCAACGTTTGCTACCTCATATGTCTTCTCATTCTCAGATGCTCTTTGCTGCTACTCAAACAATTTTAGTACATAAACTTCTATATCGAGATGTCTGTTTAGTTTTGGATTTGCTACAATGTCATGCCCATGCATATCTTCCACAACATTATCAACCCTTTCATTTTTTGTCCACCTCTTCAAAACATATTGTGTAGGTATCTTTTTATTAGTTTAGTTTCTCTACCTTCCGTCATGACTTTGATACAATGCCTACATAAGACACATACAATCTCAAATATTCTACAACTGCAAGAGACTATAAAGATTAATTTCTCACTAGTGGGCACACACTTTTTTTTTTTATAGAAGACTCTAAGGAATGTTCAAACTGAGCTTGAAATACTTTCAATATTTCTATTGTGTAGATTTATCGTGCATGTATCAAAATGCTTACCTCCACTTTATAGTGAACAATACGAAAAACTAGATCATACTCAACTTTCAATTCCTTATACCTCTTATCATATACCATTATTTCAAAGTGGGTAAAAAAGCTCAGGCAATTGGAGGTCTGATTTTAAATACCTCTTCAAAGTAGTGTTGATGCTTTCACTGAGTTGTGTCGTTTGTATTCCCACTGACCATGTCTACATATGCATACACCCTTTTTTTTTCGATTGCAAGTGTTCCCACCAACCAAGGAATACCATGTACATTACACTCGCCGAGCATGGTTTGCCAAGCACTTAAGAACTCATCCTCTTTCTCAATCTCATAAAGAAATTTGTTAAAAATATTAGCTTCATTTTCACGACGGCCTCGAAACATAAAACTTGCTTTCTTTAGATCATTTTGCATCAAATTCCATGTACAAAGTAGGTGATATGCATGCGGCATCACATATAACACAACCTTGACTATCGTTGTATCTTGATCAATAAAAACTGTTTGTGGAGTCTTCCTACTCACTGCCTTCAAAAATGTTTCAAACAACCATATAAAGGACACAACAATTTCATCATACATCAAAGCACCTCCAAATATTACCGTTTTCCTGCTGTGATTTAGCCCGACAAACACCGCAAATGAGCGATTTGCTTCATTAAGTTTGTATGCAGTATCAAAACTTACCAGTTACCACATCTCCAAATAAACTATAATTCATTATCATTTTTGTAGCAGCCCAAAAATGTTTGTGATTTAATCATCGGTGTCTAACTATATCTCATAGAAAAACGATGAATTTTCCAACATTTGCTTTGAGAATTATTCCATCAAATAACCAGCTTCTCCAAACTCTAACTTTTTTGGCCGCACAGTTCAAAGATAATTCTTTTCATCTTGCTTTGTAAATCCCAATAACTCTCTCCCACTAGCCTGTTGCCCCATCAACTCAAATGCACCTTTTGGCGGTAACCCAAAATTTACGGTCAAGTCTATAAAGACACTATCTGTAGGTGTCATATTTTGTTGAGATGACATCATATGCACAACGTCTTCATTGACAAGAGGGTGATTATGTTCTTTTGTAAAACGGTATACATAATAATTATCGGTACACCTTACCAATTTAATTCCCATATGTGCTCCACATCCCGTCATTGTTTGTGTTCTTGGAATTTTTGTCAAATCGTCTCTCTTATCTGGCCCCCAAAATCCATTCTTGCAACGTACAAAAATCCCGGAAGTAAGAATCCCTTGTTTATCGTTGAGACCGACTTCTCTTCTAATACTAAGCCCTTCCGTACGAATTATAAAAGTTATATGTAGCAATCTCGGAATCAAACACCATATCAAATTTTAGGTTTCAAGTTATCATTTGAACGCTCTCTATCATTCGTACTTTCTTTTCCGATCTGTTCCATTACCAAAACCTAGATTAAACAATCAATAAAAGGGGGGAAATAAGGTATAAGTATTAGATTTTATTAGTAAGCATGAACAACCACCGTTAAAGAGTAAGCAATCAATAAAAGAACAGTAAACATTAACAAATTAAAATTTATTTAGTATAACCATGTGATTAGTCAATGTTTCCATGATAATTGTAACACAAGATAAAAGAAAGCATTACCTGTTGTTAGTCAACAAATGAAATAACTATAGATTAATAACTACTTATGCAAAGTAAGGTGGAGCAATAACAATTAGAGAGTATGGAACCTAGACGGAAATCGACAACAACTTTTTGTCTTCTATCTCTTCAATTAAAGAGTACGAAACCTAGGTGGAGTAGCAACACTTAAAAGAGTACAAGAAAACATTACTTGTTGCGTATGTATATTTGTTTGAAGTCTACACTTTTTGTCTTCTATCTCTTTAAATCTTAATAATGTGGGTTATAATTAGACTTGTACAAAAATGGATCCAGGTCGGGTTCGGACCTAAAAATTCAACAAATAATGTGTGGATTGGGCCACGGGATTTATCGTTGAAAATATGTAATATAATGTATTCAACACACACTTTCAATCCAATTATACTTGCATAGTACACTACCAACAAGTTCAACAACAATCAACACACAAAAATGAATAAATCCAAATATCTGAAAAACAACAAGTACCATTACAATCAAGTTAGTCCAACAATCTTGTATTACAAACAAATATAACTCGTCAAAATACTCCAAACAAACTAAATAAAAAAATCAGAGTATTTGACACTCCAATATAAATTATATATATATATATATACACACATAAGTATATGTATTAAACTATATATGGGCCGGGCCGGGTTGGCCTGCGGGCCAAAATATTTACCCATACCCGTTCCACCAAAATACGGTCCGGGCCGGGCCGGACCAAGCCTGATCGGGCCAAACTTATTGTCCATACCCATGTTTTTTACCGGGTGGGCTGGACGGGCCGACCCGAATTTGTACAGGTCTAGTTACAATGTGTTGATGCTAGTAACGGCGAAACCTAGAGGGAGATTGACAAAAGAAGGTAAACCGCTTTCTTTATTAATTGACGCTAGGTAAGTATTATATTTTATTTTTAATAATTAATTTTAATGTTATTAGACTAGATTTCAACGATTGATTTAATTAATATTAATTTATTAGATAAGTATTAGAAGAACTTCATGTAAATATTTATTTTTACATGCTCAAATTTTAATTTAAGGGATAATTTTAATTGTTCTAATTTTATTTTTACATGCTCTAATTTTCATGTAAATATTTAATTTTTTTATAAATTTATAAATAAAGCGTAAGATTCTAGAAATCTCACTCGCTTTGCATGTTAGATGAGGGTGAATTCAATGCGGGTGAGAGCTTAACGTACGGTGGGTTGGATGAGAATCATGGGTGTACAATTTTAGGTGGTGATAGGGCGACAGTCCACCCGCTACCAACCAATTGACATCCCTCACCGGAGAACATTGCACTGCACATTCCAGTCGTTTCTCTCCTTACTAGTTACATTCAAACAACTGTTTACAGGTCTTCTCCCACTATTTGAAGCGAAAATCAAATGTACGCTCTTCATCCCCATTTGAAATAGTTGTGCTCTATTGCCCGTAAAACCCGGGACTTCAACGTACCCTAATCAAATTCAACACAAATCCAACATTAAATTCAGTGAACAGCAGCGTTTTTCATAGCCATTTATGCAAACCTAAATATAACACGTTCATGTCTCACCCGAAGTTTTGCCCAAATTAGCGGGGGGTAATGAGTTTGTTATTATAGATTAGCATGTGGTAATGGGCGGTTTGTTGCAGTATCGAAGGAATATAAGGGGCGGTTAAGTGAAGAAATGAGTAGATAAGAGGTGGGTATGAGATTTGCCCACAGGACATCCTTGCCTTTGCTTCTCCGTGTTGACAGTGAGCAGCTGCGTTCTTCATAACCATACATATTTGACATGGGGTGATCCAAGATAATTTGGCTTCTTTGGTGTATTGAAAGACGAATTTGGCACATACCTTCAACAGCGAATAGGTAATCAATCAAACCCTAAGTCCGAACCTGCTCATAAATATTGGAATATAAACAATTTATTGTCGCATTTGAACTTGCAATCGGAAGTTTTCTCGACAAAATTAGATACTTTTTTTTGTTTTAATTTGTGTTTCTGAGAACGTTTCGGCTGTTTCTTTGGAGATGTGTTCATATGGTTTCGATTTTCATTTGGTTCCAATGCCTTTGTCGTTAGTTAACAGACAATAAGATGGCACTTTCTGATGTGGCTTGTGAAAGTTGACAGAAAAGGTTCAGCTTTGAAGTGTAATCTGAATGTGAAAATGGTAAAGTTTTCATTGCCTTATGGGGGTCTCATATGTTGCTGTGTCGTGGTCAGTGGACACTGTATTGATTGTTTCATATCCCCAAGTTTACTGTAAATTACAGTAATCTTTGATTAGTTAACAAGAACACATACAGTTTTTAAATGTTCTTGTGTTTTTGTGCTTTATATTCGAGACTGCTTGAGATTTATATCGAGTTTAGCTATGGCAGTCTACTAAACTTAGACTCCAATGGTGATTTACAATATTGATTATAGATCTGTGCACAAGTGTGGAAATGTGACCGGTCATATCGAGTTACATAGTTTTTTTAACTGAGGATATTCGATAAATTAGATGTAAAGGAGTTGTGGTATTCTGTTGGTAAAGAGTTTTATGAAGTACTGTCTTACTTCACGTTTATGAACATTAAGACACCGAAAACAAACTCATTTTGCTTATGAATCATGAGATGCAGGGAGAACCTATGATTGCTGTCACTTTGTACTATGTGTTGTGTTCTTGGTGCCACTATCATTTTTACTGCTTCCATTACTGCATTCAAATATTATGAACCTGTCTCTTCTTGCCCCAATTACTATCATCTTCCTCCACATGAAACTTTGAAGATGTAAAATTTGTTGCTTTTACTTAATTTAACTGCTTTTCATATTTACATCTTAACTTTTCAGTTTACTTTTTGTCATCTCATGTAATGTCAACTTATGTGTAGTGAAATCTTCAGTACCTTCTCTGCTTTTCATTTCTCTGTGAGTTTATCTGATTAGTTTACTGGTGACTGTTCAGTTATAAGCTACTTTTACATCATACTTTTGTTTTGAAATAAAATTTAACTAGCAAGCAAAGAATAATGAGAAAAATCAGAAAAACAAACTTGAAGTCAACTTCAATTAATAAAAATTTAGCTTTACAAAACTATAGAAAGATTCAAGAAGAACTTATATTGAGGTCATTGTTCATCTTATCGTATGAAGATTCAAGAAGAACTTGTCTTTTGATGTATAAGTGATGTAAATGAGCTCATCTTGGTTCCTATGAGCCTAGTTCAGGAGCCTTATTCAAGTACGTTACAAAAGCACTTTTTCTAGTGAGTCTAGAGGCATACATAGTATACCTCCAATTGCATAGGAATGAAACCCACATTATTAATTTAAGTAGCTTAACCTTAATAGAGTATTACTTTATAACCACACCCATGAATACTTGTCTGCTTTCTGATCAAGTTATCAAGCTATATTTTAATACAAAAATGGAAAAAATTAGCATTGCATAAAACATGAAACCATGCGTGGACTACGCATGCAAGCAGGGACAGATTAGTTAATTTGCACACGCTCATTCTTCATTTAGTTTATATATGCATCGTTAATTATGAGTTTATAATCTCAAAATGAGGATTGAAAAACATCAGTAAGGTATAGGAAACAACTTAGAAAAGATGAATCTGGGGATTTGTGGCTATGCCTTAGTTTATTGATCTATAACAAGGCTCAGTTCCTGAACCCCACCAAGAAGTAAGAGAACACATTGGGAGCTGTTTGGATGAGGGAATTCTTGATATTTGATTGGAAGGACAACATTAGCATGCTTTGTTCTAGTGGAATGAATGAATAATAGAGATAATACACATGAAAATGTTTCCTCTGCAAACTACATAGGGCTATTCATTACCCTATGTTTACTTGCTTCAATGATCTATGCACATTCTTCTGCGTCACTATTTATTACTACAATTCCTCTGTTATTATTACTCATTTTAGTAAGTTTACTGATTATATAATTCTTGGTTTATGTTTTGTAGTGTTTACAGCTCACTATATACGCATGCATTTATTGTTATTTAAAAATTGTTCAACTCATTGGTGCCCATGCTGCCTCCTCCCCCTCAATTCCCTGATCCCAATAACTAGTATATTAATTAGAATGAACCCATCTCATACTGTCCCAAGTATTCTTAAAATGAAAAAAAGAAAAGAAATTATGGATAGTCTTTAGGAGGATGGAAAGGTAGCTGCAAACTAAGCCTTACTTTAAAGGGACAAAAACAGCCAAAAAGGGTATCCTGCATTTTTAACCTTGTCATTAATCCAACAGATAAAAACAACATTAGCATTTGATTTGATATATTCTTAAATATGATTATGCGCCGAACAATGTCTTTCTCATGCTTGGCCTTTTTCATCTGATTCCTTACTCCTTTCTGTGCAGTGGTAAAAAGACACATCTTGTGTTTTTACTCCTTATTACTTTTACCACTCAACACTATCTATGCCCAATTTGTAGTGAATTTGGGATTGATTAACGAGTCAAAGTAACTCATGGCTGACAGGCATTTTGTCCATTTCCTTTTGCTCACAGATGTCCGAAACAGAGTAATTATGAACAAGCTGAAACCATGTTCAGAACAGAGTAATTAGTAAAAGAGTGAACAGAAAGGGATCCCTCTCTAGCTACTGCATTTATAGGGTCACAGAGTAGATAAACATGAAACAATTAAGATATGTTCAGCATGCCAATTTCAAGTATGTAGAGCGCCTGAGCTTTTGATAAGCATGATCTCTAGTGCCTTCCTCTTAAAGGTTCATAACAAAGAAGAGTTCTTTTTTAGTTAAATATATTTGCCATCTCATACTTTTTTCCTATGACCTTGTTTAAATATAGCTTGGGAGAATAATTGACCTATATGACTCATCATTATCATGCCTAATCAGTTATCCAAACAAATTAAAGTGAGTTTCTTTGCCTTTAACTACCCACAATCATGTCTTTTCCATTAAGCAAAATTAGAAATATAATTAGTATAACTATTGCTGCTTTATAATATGAAGAGTTATACCACATTGATTCACACTAAGACCCTGGAATTTGGCGGGGTTGTTAGTTATACAACAAAAATGACTTTTCAACCGTCCTAATATGCTTTCTTTGCTCATCCCATCTTTATGTTTTGTTCATGATTAGCTGCAGTATTATAATATACTTTGGTCAAAAAAATATACTTTAACATTTCAAAAGTTGGAAAAAGAAAGAATTGGACGTAGGCGTGCTAATACCATTTTGTGGCACGTGCCTAAGCATGAAATCACGTGCCTTGGTGGGAAGATGTGTATAAATACATACCCAGACAGACTCTTGAGAATATCCCAGTTTACTTGAATCACAGCAATAAACAAGAAGATACCTTGATGAATAGTGAGCTAAAAATGGAGGGAGAAAATGAGATGAAATTAGGATCATCAAGATTTAGGAGAATTTGTGTGTTCTGTGGTAGTAGCCAAGGTAAGAAGATGAGCTACCAAGAAGCTGCTATACAACTTGGCCAGGAATTGGTATACCTCAACACACTTTCTAACCATCTAATTTCATGCATTGTGTTTCTTGAATTTGGTACTGAAAATTGGTTGATGTATGTGAAGGTACTAAGGGATATAGATCTGGTGTATGGAGGAGGAAGTATAGGCTTAATGGGATTGGTTTCTCAAGCTGTTCATAGTGGTGGCCGCCATGTTATTGGGTAAGCCCTCTTTTTTTCTTTTTTTTTTCTCTTAATTACATAATCAAAAGATTAATTAGAAACATAATGAGTAGGTTAAACATGCTGTTCTGCTCTTCCAAAATTTCAACTAATTTTGTTTTTGGGGAATGCTGCTGTCTATTTTTGCAGAGTTATCCCCAAGACACTCATGCCTCGAGAGGTATATTTTGTACAATAATTTTCTTCATTTGTTTTTCTATTTTTTATAATATGCTAAAATAGAGCTGTAAATTGCAGATAACAGGGGAAACAGTTGGAGAAGTAAAGGCAGTAGCGAACATGCATCAGAGGAAGGCTGAAATGGCAAAGCATTCTGATGCTTTTATTGCACTTCCAGGAGGGTATGGGACATTGGAAGAGCTGCTCGAGGTCATAACCTGGGCTCAGCTTGGCATCCACGACAAGCCGGTACAAGACCATTTTGAGATTATCTTTCAACGTTGTGGCTAACCTAGAACATGTCTTCTAATCCAGTTTTTCCTTTGGTTTTGTAGGTGGGCTTACTGAATGTGGATGGATTCTACAATTCCTTGCTGTCGTTCATCGATCAAGCTGTCGAAGAAGGGTTTATCAGTCCTAATGCTCGACGCATTATTGTGTCGGCTCCTACTGCTACAGAGCTGGTCATGAAATTGGAGGTAATTTCGAAGAAACAATTAAGTAACTATCGAAAAGGATCAATTTTGGGCTAACTCACGCAGTTGATGTATCCATATATGCAGGAATATGTTCACCACCCTGAAGAAGCAGTGACCAAACTTTGCTGGGAAGCAGATCATATAACATATCCTCAAGATTTTGATCTCTCTTAGGAAAAAGTTTTGGAGGCTTACAAATCTAATAAAAAGGAAGCCTTGTAAATTCATTAAGCTCGAACTGGGCCTTATGAAATGAATTAGTATGTGTAGCTTTTTAGTTATAAGTTCAAAGTTGTGCTATATACTCTGATTTTTCTCATGGGAGAATGTAAAGTGTTAAGTGCTAGATATATAATCAATAGTTTTCCTCTAATTCGTGACTTAGTGATGTTAATCTTTGCTCTTATACATTATTAACCGATGCAACATACAAGTATTCACCTGCGTAATAAACTTAAATGGTGGATGTGAAGCTAAATTGTTGGGTTCTAGCATCTAAAGGGGATGTCATTTCGAACCGGTGAGTTACTCTTACGTTTGTATACACATGACCACAACTCTACTGTCCGTCTGTATCGGATTTTGACATAACCGAATAGATATATTCATAATCTTATGCAAACAATCGTACGGTATTAAAATACAAGTACAATCCAAACATATGTTGGAACTCGTTTTAATGTGGCGCCAATGACTTTCCTGGCACAACTTTGCTGGTTTTCAGCCTATGTTATTATCGGAAGACGGAAACAATGACTTCGTTTACGCGAACACATTATCGTAATGTACTCGATTATAGGATAAAACTAAAGTGTGAGTAAATGAGAAATGAAAGGGCAATACATGCACAAAGGAGGTCCAAAGTTGAGTGACCTTGATTTGGCCACTTTAGGGGTTATCTACGGACGATTCCTTGCAAATATATAAAACAGAAAGCTAGGCCCCGAGTGTCGTAAAGAAAGGGGGGCAATATATGGGCAAAGATAGGGGCGGTTTGTTTAGTTAGGGTGACATGCATGATGGAAACCTAAAAGACCCATGCACTGACAAGTCACACTCAACGTATGAGGCCAAAGCCTCGTGTCGTTGACTCGTTCTTGCTTGCAAAAGAGTTTAGCTTTGGGAGTGTTGTGACATAACCTGGAATCTCTGTTTATGCCTCTACAGATGATAAAACGTCGGCAACTGTTTTTGAAAATGACAGTACGACATATAAATCGAAAAAAATATGACGATACTGTTGAAGCATGAGATAGTAATGGAGTGATTACAGTGTTGTACATGTCCAACAAAAGACTGAAGACAACATGCACGTGTATTGCCTCAAGGTTTTGCCTTTGGAAGCTTTCTTCGTCGCTTCAACTTTCAATGGCCGACTTAATTTCAAACCTTCGTTGTCGACAGCCGCCCCAGATGCCCTAAAACGTATGGTATGCGTGTGTGGCTTTTCATCATACTCGAATAACACGTTCCAATTTCCAAATAATGTTACCAAAGAGATTACGTAAATGGAACTTATATTTTATCCCTAGATTATATAATATAGCACGTGCTAGGTATCTGCATCTTATGAATTTATGAGGCGCACAAATGCAAATGCAAATGCATATCATACACTGCATAGATACATCTTGTGAGACACATATGTATTGCTTATATGTCCGCCTCCTTGTGCGACGCTCATGTACGCCTTATGAGTTAGACATATGCTTCTTAATAGTTTTTATATGTGCGCCTCGCACACATGCGCCTTGTGAGGCAAACATATATATATATATATATGTGACTTATATGTGTCTCACACGTATCGCCTCATGAGTAGCGAATATGTGGGATTTATGACTCGGGCATATGTTCGACCTCTATGCTCGCCGTTGGATCTTATGCATTCGACGGTTATGGTTCATGCTAATATCTTACGTTAATAACCAATCTCAATATATATATATATATATATATATATATATATATATATATATATATAATAATATGTATCTAATGTGTCATTATTAGAATTATAATATAAACTTTTAGTATGGATTATACCATTATAGATTTATTGGGTTACTTCGGGTTGGGTTACTTCAGGTATCAGGTCATCGGGGCGGACCACTTTGGGCTATCGGGATACTTCGGGTCGGGTTATTCGAGCAATCTGGTCATTCGGGCCGGTTACTTTGTGTCATTTATTACTTCGCGTTAAATCGGTTTCAAGCGGGTCGGTTCTAGGTATTATCGTGCCAAGTTGGGTTCGGATTCGAGTTCGTTGGGTCGGTTTCACGGGTCGAGTCAACTTTTGACAACTCTACTTTTAGTCGATGTGGGATAGCCCCATTTTTGTTTCTTGTTTCCAAGTTTTGTGTTTCGTACAGGTAACTTCGGGCATCATTATCTCATTCACTCGGAATCTAATTTTAGCAAATAAGTATACCACAACTCAGTGTTTGAGGAGAGAAACTCAATGTTTCCGTTTTCCGGTGTTGACGGTGCCCGGAGCCCACAGGAAATTAGCCCGGAAAATCCGGCCACTACTTATTTAAAATATTGGTTCCAACAAGTTGACATTTCCTGATGATTTGAGATACAATTTTAATGTTGCTCTTATTGATGTCCTTTCATGTATGCATGTGTTGTTGTATTGAACAACACATTATTAAGTTCACATATTAAGAACCTTAGAGAAGTTCTCTCGTCCTCCTATTATGAGAAGTCGAATAATAACTTTGATGATTTGGGATACAATTTTAATGTTGCTCTTATTGATGTCCTTGTAAGAATTTGTAGACAAGGAGGAGCACGTACTGAAGCTGGAAATGACGCGTCCCACACATGGATGCAACCTCTCGGATCATTGCTTAGAAGGACGTCAAGGATTCGTGGGCGAGTCATTTGTAAGAAGGGGAGAATGATGCAGAAGCATCTCCAAACCTAACTCGATTGGAGACCTTGATAATGGAAGCTAGGAGGTAAGGAGTGAAGATCACTCTATGGAAGAGAAAAGGAAGAATCAAAGACATTTCTAGGTGATAACTGAAAATCATTTTCAGAAATGAAATGAAGACCATTTTCGAAAGAGATATGAAGATTGTTTCTAGGAGAGAAATGAAAACTATTTAAAAAAATGGAATGAAGACCAATAATTAGAGATGGGAGATGTTATAATGTATGCTTGGAAGCTCCCCTGTGGATACACGATCACGTATGGAAGACGAAGTGGAAGCCATGCACATCCTTGCATAGTCACGAATGAGAGGAAGAGAAGCCATGCACGTATAGATCTTCATGCGTGTGGAATAGAGAGAGAATGAGCCAAGTTTAGTGACTGGATTTTATTTAAGTTGGATCTTATTTTCATGCCATAATTGACAATTTTTTAATTATGAATTTTGCTTTATATTTTTGGGCCTTTTAATTATCTTGTTCAACCTATGCTTTAATTAAACCCTAGCTAGTAGGGTTTTGATCCAATGCCTATATAAGGAATAGAGGATACACATTTTTATGTAGCCAATTTTGAATAAACACATTGATACTTTTTAGTATTTTGTGCACGGAGTTCGTGTGTCTTTTTTAGGAAGAGAGAGAAAGAGGGTTGTTGTTCTACCATATAGCTTGGACTCTTTTGTGGTGTGTCACCTTAAATTGTTAAGTTTGTGTTCTCAGTCATTCACAAGCCTCCTTATTGTGCTATAGGGACATTCATTTTCCTTTTGTGTAAGATTGTGTTGAACGGTTCCACGATCGTTCTCTTGGTTTTGTGTTAGAGCTTTAGTTTACCTAGTGTGCTCCAAGTTGATTCCACAGAGTTCGACCTTGATCTATTCATCTACCGAGCCATTCATCATCATTAGATCATTCATCCGCCTCATAGCCACCTCCGAACCCATCATCACCCCTCCTATACGATCTAAATCTCGTTTTCTCAATCTCTGTAATAAAGATTGAGAAGAGTCTTTGGTGTCGAAAGATTGGGACACACCACACAACTAATCCCCGTATAAGGTTTTCTATCTTTGTCTCTATTTGTATTTTGGGACTAATGCTCATTTAGCTCGCAAAGGATAACATTGGTAGCTTGAGATTACGAATTTGGGGTTTCTATTAGGTCAGGCGAAAGTAGGTAAATTAGAGCATGCGCATTGTGTGTGCACATTACAAGGCGCACATGCATATCGGGAGTGCGCCCGAAGCCTCTCTTTGTCGAAATGATGGGCTAATGACTTATGCAACGCGATGAGAGTCCGGGTGCTTTACATTGCATGTACGCCCGTGATTTTCTTTTTCTTTCTCGGACTTGCTCATATTTGCGCATACTTTGCCTCTTTCATAATATTCGGTCTTACATTATTTACTAGTGTTGTAATGTCCTATTTATACGAGTAGCCCATTCTACAAAGAGGCACAAAAAGAAAATGAAAGAATTTGGCCTACTAGGCTATTTTTTATTTTTGTTAAAGAAACTATATCCCATTACCACTTTCATTTAATGGTAGGTAAAACTAATTAACTCTTCTATTTAAATTTTTTTTTTGTTATTTGTTATTTGTTATTTAAGTGAAGTTTTAATTTTTAAAATCTAAATTTGTTTTTTCATTTTCTTTTACTAATTTTTTTTCTTTTATTTTCTTTATTTTTTTTTATTTTCTAGAATGAAGAATTTTTCACATACCGGAATTTTCCCATACCGGAATTTCCAATACCAGAATTTCACATACCGGAATATCACATACCGAAATTTCACATACCGGAATATCACATACTGAAATTTCACATACCATAATTTCACATACCAGAATTTCACATACCGGAATTTTCACATACCGGAATTTTCCAATATCGGAATTTCCAATACCGAAATTTCACATACCGGAATTTCACATACCGGAATTTCACATACCGGAGCTTCACATACCAGAAGTTCACATACCGGAAGTTATCATACTGGAAGTTATCATATCATACCGAAAGTTATCATATCATACCAGACGTTATCATATCATACCGGAAGTTATCATACCAGAAGTTATCATATCATATCGGAAGTTATCATACCGGAATTTTTTTTTATTTTCTTTTATTTTTTTTGTCTTTTTTATTTTCTTTGTTTATTTTTTTATTTTTTTGGAATGCATACTGGAGTTTCACATACCGGAGTTTCACATACCGGAAGTTTACATACAGGAAGTTCACATACTGGAGCTTCACATACAGAAAGTTCACATACCGGAAGTTATCATACCGGAAGTTATCATACCGGGAGTTATCATATCATACCGGAAGTTATCATATCATACCGGAAGTTATCATATCATACCGGAAGTTATCATATCATACCGGAAGTTATCATATCATACCAGACGTTATCATATCATACCGGAAGTTATCATATCATATCGGAAGTTATCATACCGGAATTTATACCAAACAAACTGATTTAATGTCATAGTTTAGAATTAAGAATTACATACCGGAAGTTATAAAAATGGTATGAACAAAAACGCAACATTCAGGTATCAACCTTGAAGCAACAAAAATGTCTCTAAAAATGGTATAACCTTCTTCTTTGCCCAGAGACGATCAAGACCACTGTCAACATCACCCTGAGCGAGCAAATGTTGTAAATTCATAGTGTAAACATCATTGGCATCCGGTATGAACTTCCGGTATAAAAATTTCGGTATGAACTTCCAGTATGAAAATTTTCGTTATGAACTTCCGGTATGAACTTCCGGCATAAAAAATTTAGGTATGAACTTCCGGCATGAAAAACTTTGTTATGAACTTCTGGTATGAACTTTCGGTATGAACTTCCGGTATGAACGGTATGAACTTCCGGTATATAAAATTTCGGTATGAAAAACTTCGGTATGAACTTCCGGTATGAAGTTTCGGTATGAACTTCCGGTATGAACTTCGGTATGAACTTTCGGTATGAACTTCCGGTATAAAAAATTTCAGTATGAAAAACTTCGTTATGAACTTCTGGTATGAACTTTCGGTATGAACTTCTGGTATAAAAAAATTTCGGTATGAACTTCTGGTATAAAAAATTTCGGTATGAACTTCCGGTATAAAAAATTTCGGTATGAACTTCCGGTATGAACATCCGGTATAAAAAATTTCGGTATGAACTTCCGGTATGAAAAATGTCGTTATGAATTTCCGGTATAAAAAAATTTCGGTATGAACTTCCGGTATAAAAAATTTCGGTATGAACTTCCGGTATAAAAAATTTCGGTATGAACTTCCGATTTGAACATCCGGTATAAAAAATTTCGGTATGAACTTCCGGTATGAAAAATTTCGTTATGAACTTCCGGTATGAACTTCCGGTATGTAAATGTCCGATATGTAAATGTACGGTATGTAAATGCCCGGTATGTTAATGTCCGGTATCAAAACAGAAAATAAAAAGGGAAATATAATAAAATATAAATAAAAAACAAATTCAGTAATTAAAATCAAAATTTACATAACAAACATCAATATTATTTTTTTTTATAATAGAAGGGTTAATTAGTTTTACCTTACCATTAAATGAAAGTGGTATAAAAATCATGGGTATATTTACTAAATAGAAAACTAAAGACTAATAAAATAAAAAAAGCCTACTTACCTAATTAGCCCAAAGAAAATCCTTGAAACCGCAAGGAAGCCGTATAAATCACTGACGACATCCGCCAAAACCAACACCATCACTCGTACTTGAAAGTTGAAACATATTTCACAATTTTTTTTCCAATTAACCAATGATCAAGTAGCGTCTCGAACTCGATTTCAATCTTCTAGCTAAACCAAATGTCAAGATTATTTTTTCAGTTTAAACCTAATTGGAATATACACTTTTCATATTTCCATCTCATACAATATAAAATATACTCAAATCAGGTTAAGTATTCACAAAATGATCTTTATCCTTCATTTAATGGAACACTTAAAATCAATTTATAGTAGGTGATCGAGATTAATTTCCTAATTATAAAGGAGCTAAATTTTTATATCATCTTGGTCGAATGTTTAGAATTTATCACTAGCAACAGGACTATGCAGATCCAGACCGGACCGAAAAGGATCATAGTTATCATATCTGGTCCAGTCTCGATCCATGATATTATGGTCCGGTCCTAAAAATGTTTCGGTCCGGTCTAGACCGTTTGTATAAACATTTTTAAAATAAGAAAGTTGATACGTTCCGCTTCGGGATTGGATTGGGCTTGAACCTAATTTAGCCCATATAAATATATTTTTTTATAAAAAAAGTCAATACGATCAGGACCAAAACGTATTGGACCATATTGTGGCGGACGGTATCATATAAGTAGTGGTTTACGGCCCTATCTAGCCTGTTTTAGCTCACTTAGTTTGGGAATTTTGAATACCTTAATGACCCCTTTGCGTCTTATAATTGCATAAAGTAGCTTTGGATAATCGATTATCATTCACGAATCTAAAGTCTCCTCAAATTTAGACTTAGGAGTTTGCTTTTTTGGCTGTCACCAAATTAAGTTTAAACCTCATTAGAGTAGGTAACTAGGTATGGCATACTTTATAGTTTGTAGTTTTCCCTCTTTAATCAGAAAGACTTATCCTTACGTAATACGTAGCCATCTCTACGCCAACACGACGTATCTTATAATATTTTCCACTATTAAGATAGAAGGTTGATGTGCATGTTTGCTTGTTTGTGGGAACAATACTGCAATTTTAATTAAGACCACAAAATATTGCTAATTAATAAACATTCATAAAAGACCAAACTCAAAAGAAAAAGTAAAACCCTTTTTCAATTAACACAACCATAATTTATTGTATAAGGAATAAGGGAGATATGCAAACTGTTGTTGCTAGCTAGCTTCTTGTTGCTTTAAAGATTACCATAACATAAACAAGTGAAAGCACAAAAGCTTGCTTCAAAGCCATTCTGTAAAGGACCCAAGAATTAGCAACTTTGCATTTTCTTCACCTAATGGAAGCTAGCTATGCGTTTCCTGTCTTCTCACAATTCATAACATCCTAATAACAATCATGAAACTTCTTTCATCTTTCATCTTGCTTCTTCTTGCTCTTCTTTCTCACCAGGCTAAGGCTGTAGTCATCAAGTACCAGTTCAATGTGTGTGCTACTTCACTCTTATGTTTCTCACGTTTTATACTCATTACTTCTTACTCTAACCTTATTTTATCTTCATATAGGTTCAAGTGGTGAATGTGAGTAGACTGTGTCATTCCAAGCCCATTGTCACCGTCAATGGGATGTATCCGGGGCCAACCATATACGCGAATGAAGGGGATCGCGTACTTATAACTGTTACTAATCAAGCTCAGTATAACATGTCTATCCACTGGCATGGATTCAAGCAATACCGAAATGGATGGGCAGATGGACCGGCTTATATAACTCAATGTCCCATCATCACAGGGAACAGCTACACATATGACTTCAATGTCACAGGACAACGAGGAACTCTTTGGTGGCACGCTCACATCCTTTGGCTCAGGGCAACCGTCCATGGTGCATTCGTTATCTTGCCTAAGCCCGGAACTCCATTGCCATTTCCCCATCCTGCATCTGAATCCAACATCATCTTAGATGAATGGTGGAACCAAGACGTTGAGTCGATTGTCAGCCAATCAAACAAGATGGGTCTGCCACCGCCACCATCCGATGCTCACACTATCAATGACAAACCCGATCCATTGTTTCCTTGTTCACAAAAAAGTATGTTAATCTAGTAGTCTAGTACTTATATGTTAGGTTCACATAGTTTCATATTGTCGATGTGGGACATATGAAAATAAAACATAACACCTTGTTTGTTTGGAATACATATACTTTTGCAATGGAAGTTGAGCAAGGCAAAACATATCTCCTAAGGATCATTAACGCTGCACTCAACGACGAGCTCTTCTTTGCCATAGCTGGCCACACCATGACAGTGGTGGAAGTGGATGCAATCTACACTAAGCCCTTCACAACCAAAACCATACTAATAGCACCGGGCCAAACCACAAACGTTCTAGTGAAAGCCGATCAAGCCCCAGGAAGGTACTATATGGCTGCAACACCCTTCTAGGATGCTCCTATAACTGTTGACAATAATACAGTAACAACCATACTTCAATACAAAGGCATACCAAACACATTCCTACCAGAACTTCCATTACTTCCTACACCAAATGACACTAAACTCGCCACAACTTACAACAGCCAAATACGAAGCTTAAATACTCCACAGTATCCGGCTAACGTCCCTCAAAGATTTGACAGGCATCTTCTTTTCACCATTGGTTTGGGGATTAACCCATGTCCTAGTTGTACTAACGGAACCCAGTTAACCGCTTCGTTGAACAATATCACCTTTGTCATGCCACAAAATGCTCTTTTATAGGCTCACTATTTCAATATTAATGGTGTTTATAAGACTGATTTCCCTGACCAACCACCCAAGCCATTTAACTATACAGGTGCGCCATTGACAGCTAATCTAAGGACAAACCTTGGGACCCGACTAAGTCGGTTGGAGTATAATAGCACAGTAGAGTTGGTTTTGCAGGATACTAACCTTTTGTTTGTTGAATCCCATCCTTTTCATCTTCATGGCTACAACTTCTTTGTTGTTGGAACTGGGCCTGGAAACTTTAACCCTGCAAAAGATCCATTAAACTATAACTTGGTGGATCCTCCTGAAAGGAACATGGTTGGTGTTCCTATAGGAGGTTGGACTGCTATCAGATTCACAGCAAACAATCCAGGTAAATAATTCAAGATTGGTCATATTTTTTCCGGTGATTCATTGAAATGCTACTACTGATTTTATGAATGCAGGGGTTTGGTTCATGCATTGTCATTTGGAGCTACATACAATGTGGGGTTTAAAGACCACGTTTGTTGTTAAAAACGGGAGACCACCCGAAGAGAGTATACTGCCACCACCTAAAGACCTTCCACAATGCTAGATCTAGACAGGCAGGATATTCCAGATTGATTGGCTTTGTGTTTCGGTTTGGATTTCATTCAATTTATTTGTTTTTTGATTGTGTGAGTTGACATAATCTGTAGAAAAGCCTGCAGGCTATGGTTTGAGAAGAAGATCTCTCTTGTAAATGTCACCAGTGATGCATTTTGTATTGTATACAAGCTTGTGAATAACACAAATAGTCTCTATTCATCTCCTTTTTTAGATCAAGTATCAAAATCAGGAAATGTAACATTAAGTTATGAACTGATCACACTATCTGGCATCTATGTAACTGAACAATGTTTAAAAAAACTATCTTATCTGTAATAAAACAACTTAGCATCCAAACAAGAACTAATTCAGACAAAGCAAAACTAATGAGAGCAAAGTAAGAATGTCAACAATCATTGAAACTTAGATCTGAGACCTTTCCATTTTGCTGCTCTTGTCGTTTTCCAATATCATACCTTGATTTCGAATCTAAATTAACAGGTTTCTTCTTCGAGAGGAACATTCTTGAAAATAAATTCCATCTTGTCTTTGTTTTAGCCAACTTTTTAATCTCATGTCTCATGTGCACACACTCCTTTTCAAGCTCTGAGACACGATCCTTGACATCCTCAACTACCCCAAGGACTCGTTCATCTGTATGATCATCCTGGTTCAACCTTCCATTTGAATTCTCAAGATTTTCAGACACAAATAACCACCCTGAGATCTGTGTTCGAAGCCTCAGCTGTTCAAAGAAGAGAACCTGAACCACTAATCGTAGAGGAAGCCTCTCATTTTGAGCTGCATGAGTGCTTGCCTCCACCGACAGTTTCTGACAGTTCATGATTCTACATATTTGCTCCCTCTCAGATTCTGTCATCCACGGATGTACCTGAAACGATTCAAAAAGTTTAGTTAGTCTAAGATGGGTACTATTTAGTCAACTGAGATCATTGAGTTACCTTAAGGTAGACGTCAATAGCGTGATAAATGCCATCATAGCGCGGTCTGGCATAGTCGGGGATGACAGCTGCAAGCGCCTGGAACTTAGGGAGCTTGAGATTAGCATCTGTAGCCACCTCAGCAAGATAGGAGTCGACCAGCTCAGCAACAATTGTGAGAGCTGTCAATGAGTGGGACCCGTCCATTGTATGATCCTCCTCAACCACAATTTGAGGAGTCGAGGCTCCAGACAAGCCAATGTAGTTTGACATAAAATGATCAACGATTCTCTGCACACAGTCTACATCATATATCATCTCAGTTGCATAGCCCATGTTAGGCATCAATAAGTCAACCAATGATGCCTGGTCAAGTTGCGCTCCAACCCTTTTCTCTAAGTTTTCCATGCAAGCGGGGTTGGCATGTAACACCATTGCACTTCTAAGAAGTCTGAGCAAGAATTTAGTTTGACTTACACCCTTTTGAGTAGGAAGCATGGCGACGATTTCTTCTAGAAGATTCCGTTGATCAGTTTCAGGTGGCGTCGGAGTAGCTAAACCAGTTGACTCCTTAATGCTGCATTGCCTGTTCATTGAAGGGAGATATCTCTTGGCATAGAACATTAAAGAGCCTGCAATTTTCTCTGGCTTCATTCCTCGCGATTCAACCGCCTTGATAAGCCTCTTGTACAACGGTAAGCTCAGAAATGAAACATCCTCGTACCACCAATCTTCAGTTATTGGTCTTGTCTTGGCTGTCCTAGAGATCCCGTTCCACAAGCCGGCATCTCGCGGACTCAATACATTCTCGTTCGTGGAGGATGCTAGAGGCCAGTTGAATAGTGTAGGATCTGCACATGCCTTAACGGCTAATGAATTAATGCACCTACTCACAATGTGGGTCTCCTCGGCATGCATTAGAACTTCCTCACATGATACAAGAGCTTTCATAGAGTCGGTCCAACAACTAAAGACTTCATTGAGGAAAGTCTCGGCTTGCGAGATTAGATTATCTTCCCCATACTCCTCGTTCATCTCAAGGTACTCAGCTGCACACCTCAGGCTCACCACATTGAGGGCGGTCAGTTCTAGTTTGATACCATAGCAGAATTTGCTTATGAGCTCAAAGGCTTTGGATCCACCGGGTAACTCATCTAGCTTAACGAGGCAAAACTGTGATCCTTCGCTCAAGGGACTCGTTGAGGCTTCTCCTATCTTTCTTTCTAAAAGCCCACTTCGGGAAATTAAGGGAAACTGCCATTGATATTGACACATAAGATTCACAAAGGATAATAATTAGGGTTCATTTTGAAAGTAATCAAAGCATCAAGTTTAAGGCAAGCAAAACCTTGTGAAGCTGAAATGACATTTCCCCAATCTCGATTCTGACATCGCTGGCTAGCCCAGATGAGCAAACCCTGAAAACAAGTATGAAGTAGGTTACTGTATCAGGATCGTTACATCTTCAACACACAACGGTTTAAGTTATAGCATACGATTATCTTAGAAATCTACGGCCTTACGTAAGGATGCAATCTAAAGCGCAAATGAATGAAATTAACACTCGAGTCAGAATCGAAGGGGGCAAAATATCAGATTTTTTATTAAACTCACATCCAAATCTACGGCCTTATGTAACGATGCAGAAAAAATCAGTTTCTTTTTTCTTTCTTAAATGTAATTTGCATTCCAAAATATCATATAGGATGAAATGAGAAATCGAACATAAAACAAGAAACTTAAACGTGAACAACTTATATCAAGTTATTTTTCTTTCAAAGCGAATTGTAAGAGAAAAATCATGTCATAATAACCCCAACACCAAATCCAGGCATGTTGAACCCAGTTCGAGTTATGAGCTATTGTAAGTGATGAAAGTGGTTTGTAAAGCAAAAACATCATTCAAGAACGGGGTTGCATGCAAGCTGATGAACAAGTTTACCAGGTGTGACCTTCACGACGGAAAGATTCAGATTTGGATCCGAGTTTCATGCATGCCATCTGCAAATTAAGGTTGGGTTTGCATTGAGTGTCCCACTAAATCGAATTCAATCGAGATTTTCTTCTATGTCTCACGAACTCAATATTTTCTTTTACACCAATCTTTTTTCTTTCGGGCAGAAATGAAACTAAGAGAGAGATGGGGGAGGCGAGTCTAAAGGACAAATGAGATGATAGAGGAGAATGAATCGCTTCAATATTTTGACTGCTTGGAACTAAATTGTAAATTCAGGATAATACACTACAACCTGAAATTTAGGACTTGTAGTTCGGAATAATATTCATTTACGATTTATTTCACAAAATCAGCAGTAAATTTTGCTCATGCGACAACATTAGTGTAAAAGACGATCATGTTATTAGAATTTTATTCCAATCCAATCTGTATATGGTCCGAATCCATTTACAAGAGCCTAAAGCTGACACCATCGCGCAAGGACGACACGACTAGACTCGTCTCGCAGCGTGCTTGGGGTCCAGCAAAGTTAGGGGTCTCTACATGGAAATTGATAACCCTATACCATAGGCCTTTGTATATATGTTATACCTGTTTTCTCCAAACTATATATCGACGGGGACGATTTACGGTTTTCCCATTTAATCCAAATATGTGCATTCCATACCCCATTTGGATCTCCATTTCTCATTCAAACGGAAATATTTTTTTTACATTTAAGTATACTAGGCGTGAAGGCGCGCGCAATGCGCGCGCGCGTATTAAATTTTTTTCGGACGATGTAAATTTGTACGGTAGTAACAAAAATTAGATAATAGTACTTGGAATCGGTTATGCTGATCGGAAAATGCTATGTGATATTTAATAATGATTTGTTGATGTAGATAATAGAAATTTGTCCGATTACAATTGTTCTGGTATTGTTAAACATAAAAGAGAAAAATCGTCGTAGTTATGGCCTGTATGTGCTTCACTGTCTTCAGTTGTGGAATTTCGTCTTGATCTGCATGAGAGACCGTGTAAATAAAATATCGTAAAAATTACTTTAAATTTGTAGTTACAAATGTCCGCATCTTACCGTTGAACGTAGCTCTTTTACGGGCCTTTAAAATAAAGAAAGGTCTGCTTTCTTTTTGTGGGTGTTTAATTTTTTGCTCTTTCTAATATTTCAAATGAAATGATATTTTTAATTGAATTTTTGTATTGGTTTTCATTCTCATTTTCATTCTCTTGTGTAAATATATGTATGTCCTTTCTTATTTTTGCTCGAGATAGTGCAACGTAAACTTGTCCATGTGCGAAACATTGTTCGCGTAAATATAAAATAACTTTATCTAGTGTTTGTCCTTGTGATTTGTTTATTGTCATTGCAAAACAGAGCTTGATTGGAAATTGCTTTCTTTGAAATTGGAATGCGTATTTTGTGGATGATGGTTTAAGTGTTATTCTTGGTATAAAAGCTTGTTGTCCTTTATACTATCCGGAAGTTATTTCGCAATGTATTATGTTTCTATGAAAGTGTTTGCATATTAATATGGTGTCATTACATAAACCATTAGGTGGATCTATGTTTCTTAATAGTATCACTAGGCAATTTTTTTTAAGTATTAATTCATGTGGACTCATGCCTGCAGGTAGTAGAGTATTAAGAAATTCAATAGGATATATATTATTTGTGTCATCGATTACTGAGTCGTAGCTTCTGTATGTTTTTAATGTTCCTGGGAATTTGTTTATAAGTGATTCGTTAATGTAATCAACATCTGTATTTTTCGGTGTTAGTATTGCTCTTGTTGTGAAGATGTCGTTGTCTATAACTTCTGTTTTCATTTCTGGGAATATGGAGTCTATTAAAATATCAGATGGAGAAGAATTAATAGTGTTGCAAGTAATTATATTTGTCGGTATTTGAACATATGATTCCTCTTCATTTTGCAGATTTCCGTCACCTAAATGTAGCAGGAAATTCAAAAATTCCGGGTCTGTTGCTGCTCGGATATTATGTGTTAGCTTAAATTTTATTAGAGATGGCCATATATCTAAACTGACTAAACTTGCTTTTATTGCTTCTCTTTGTCCCTGATTAGGTACAACCGGTAATACTTGTATGAAATCTCCTCCAAAAACTATAACTTTACCCCCAAATAATTGACGTGAATTACATATATCTTGTAATAATGTGTTTAATAATTCAATGCTTTGTTTCTTGGCCATTGCTGCTTCATCCCATATAATCAAAGAAGTTTCCCTTAGTAATTGTGCTAAGTTGCTTTGTTTTGAAACATTGCATAACTGTATAGTATTATCATCTATTGGTATTTTAAATCTTGAATGCGCTGTTCTACCGGTTGGAAGGTTTGATGCTGCTATACCGGATGTTGCTGTTGGAAGAACTATTTTATTCATTTTTCTCAATTTTGCGTAAAGTGTGCAGTATAAAAATATTTTCCCAGTTCCTCCAGGTCCATCTATGAAAAATGCTCCTGGTTTATTTTGTTTGACATGTTGTATAATGGTTTTGTATGCAACCTTTTGGTTCGTGTTTAATAGTTTAGATGATGTTGTGTATTGTTCTGCAACCGGAGCGTTTAATGCTTCTTCTAATTCGCGATTTGATCTTGTTTTATCTTGTTCTTCAATTTGGTTAACTTTTATTCTGAAATACATTAATGATTTTCCTATTCCGTCTAAATAAGATTTAATTTCATTCCAAGTTAATGTAAATACTTTCAGTGCGTCATTGGGATTTTGTTGTTTAAAATCTTGTGATAGGTGTTCGTAATTATTGTCCCATAAATGTTGTGGGTTTACCGGCGTGCAAAACACAAGCAAAGTTGCAAATAGTCTACGTAATGTCTGAGGCATATCTATTTCTATTGCTTAGCCATACATGCGTCTGTATACCCGCTTGCTTCTATAAGCTCTCTTTTTAGAGCGGCTTCTTCAAACATGTTAAATGACTCACCATTTACTGTTCTTAAATTCTCAAAAGAAGTTGGACCTTTTACGTGTGTTAGGAGCAAACGTAAGTAGTAGCGTTCCCCTTCGCATGGATGAACGTATATTAAGCGGCCAACTGATGGTCGTTGGTACCTTTGTTGCCATGCTTTATTTTTTGTATTCCAAACATAAAATTCTGGGAAATCAACATACAATCGTTTAGTTGTTGTGTTTGGATGCCGGTTCGTCTCAAAAAACGCTGTTAACATTGTTCTTTGTCTGTCGTCGTTTGTGATTATATTTTCTAGTTGCTCATTGTTTGAAAATGTGATTGACTGCATATTAGGTAAATGTACATGTAAAGGAATAACTGATAGATAAATATCATATAAGTCAAATGAGAATATTCGCCAAGCTGCTTCTAGAGGTGATATCCACCTACCGTTTTGGTAATCAGATATTTCATCACGTACATTTTCTTTTGATTTTGATAAGGCAAAATTGATTTTATTGTGTCCTTTGTAAACATACTTGTATATATATTTTACAGCAGCGATTGTGGAGCAAACTTCTACATTTATATGACAGTTGAATGTAGCTAGCAAGTATGGGTTGTACGGAATAATCCATCTGTTATCTAAGATAGAGCCTCTTACGAGGACGGTATCTCCATTACATCTACGTCTATATTGTGGGTATGAATCTTCTGTGCTACTGGTATGTTCACTGTATTTCTTGGGGTAATTAAATTTGCACATCTTTTTGTTTCCAATTAATTTCATGCAAGGAGAGTTAGGATTTTTTTTTCCACATGGCCCATGGACCATATGTTGGGTTACAAGTTTCCGTAAAATGGGAGATTCTACCGATGGTATTTCTGCACATACATATCGATCATAACTTTTAGGGTTTAATATTTTATCTTCATGTGCTAGTATAATTAGTAAGTGAGCATGGGGTAAACCTCGTTTTTGAAATTCAATAACATCTACTCTTGCTGATACTTTTCCGAAAACTTCTTTTTCAATTAACATTGATTTCAATGCTGATAATTTTGCTTTAAAAACCCTTGTTATTAAATCTGGACGGTTTTGAGATTTTGCACCAGGCGATAGTTGATCTTGTATCTCTGGCCAATTAGGGTTGCAGGTCATTGTAATAAATAAATCTGGTTTGCCATATTTTTGCACAAGAGTCATTACGTTTAAGTATCTGCGTTTCATGTCCCGCAATCCCCCAATAAAAGATGCTGGTAATATAACTTGTTTACCTATGTCCGAGGCTTTTTTGTATCTGTCATTTATACTGTCTACAACCCCTTGATATAACTCACTTCTTATAGTGCTTTGATTTCGGCGTAAGAAATCTAGTCTAGTGTTTTCAATTTTGACGTACATATCGACAATATATTGTTGAAATATGCGTCCTGCTTTGAGGATATTATTGTCCGGACGTATTTGAAATTGTAACTGTAATATTCTCGACATGAAATCTCGGCGCCTTCATGTGTAGGGTTCCGTTGGGCAACTATGGTAGAAGGAAGTATGTAATTTTAGTTGTGTGGTTAGAGACTGTACTTAATCAATGTTGATGAAAGGAAAAAATCAATACCTGTTTCTTCTTGGAGTATCATGCTTGCTGCTGTTTGCGTTGTGTTGTGATTTAGTGGAAAGAACAAGTTTTGTTGTTGTTGGACCCGTTTTTTAATCTTTTTTATTCCTTGGTGCCAACCACATTCTCCTTTAGTAAACAATAGTGGATATTGTAAGGGATCATAACAACCATAGTAGTGCATAATTTTGTATATCTTGTTTTCATTTCCAACAACAATTACATCTGGACTATTTATTCTGTTTGGATCATCAGTTTCGACTAATATTGCAGCGACGTCATCAGTTGTGGGCGCGTTGTACACTCGTTGATCAAGAGCGGGATTCTTTGAGAGGGTTATTTTTGTATCGTCTTCAATAGTGTGATGAGATAAAGATCTGGAAAAATTTGCGTAAGGATTCTCACACATAAGCTCTGTCAGCATACATATAATCGCAGGATCGAGTTCATTAAAAGCACGTATACGTTCTTCTTTTTCGAGCTGCCCATCATAAAAGTAAAGTTGTAAATATTTCCGTATGCTGCTTTTTGATAATATGCTCGGCACATAGTGATACAGCTGTCCTTGCAAGCGGAAAACATATATGCCTTTTTCTGTTTTGTTGTCAATGTAGTCGTATCCAAGAGAACTAAATGCGAAGAAGTTGTTATATAGGCGAGCATATTGTTTAAAACGTGCAGAGATTTCTGTGTTATCTGTCATTAGCTTTAATAAAGAAGAGGGTAGGAAATGAGTTGCGAGATTAATTTCACCGTTTGAACAACATAGTTTACCTGTTTCTAATGCAAACTTAGTCGCTCCGCATTTCTGACATGGTTGCTGTTGTGGTAGTGTGTAAGGGGAGCTAGGAATTTGTGTGCTTCCGATTGCCAAGCGAATATTTTTTTGTGAAACTCGTGGTCTTTTTTTAGGCCTTGTAGACGTTTCAGGGACCGAAGTTGATGTATTCATGTTGGCGTGTATGCTATAACTTGCAAGAAAAATAATTTGAGACAGACTGTTATTATGCTGTTGTACATTTGAAGTTTTTAGAAACTGAATAATGCATGGCCCGTAACTGCATGCGTGATTTTGGAAAAACAATTTTTTTTAAATATGGCCTTTTTGTTCGGATAAAAAGTAAACTTCTTTGCACATGAGGCTAGATTTATGATTTTCTTTTGTTTTCATTATCTTGTCTTTCCTTGTCGTAGTTCCTTTACACTGGTTCTTTGTTTACACTGGTACCGATCATGTTCTTGTAGTCAATTAACGTGGTGCCTTGTTCTTTTCAGTTCTATTTTGTCAAATAAGTTTGTATATTTGATTTAGGTTTAAACTCCCATGATACTGAATGATAGTATTTTTCCCGTAATAGATATTTCGTTACGTTAATATACCGAAATTATATATGCTTGGCGAAAGATAACATGCGTATTTACTTGTTGCGAAACAAAGTACGGGAACTATATTACATGGATAAAACAACACATAGTTGAAACCCAAAAAACACCGCAACTATCATCTGGTAATGCCCGCATATATTAAAGATTTTTCAAAAATGGCATTTACAGTAGGCCAAGAGTGCAACTTTTGGTAATCCTCGCATATGTTATAGTTTCTTCAAAAATTCCATTTGCAGTAGGCCAGGGTTGCAGCTTGTGATAACGATCCTTGATTAACAAATGGATTGATACATACGGAGGTAGATATAGATTTGAAGGCACTATATTTCCGGTTGTATAACAACATCCTTGAGGATCCACTTGAGACGCTTGTTATTAATTAGGAGAGGGGGTGCTGGTCCGATTAGCAGCTCCACTTTGTTTGCACGGTAACGGGCCTCAGCTGCTGTCAAGACATCCCTTCTTTCCTGAATATGTGTTGTTGTAAGTTATAATGGGTGCAAAGTGAAGTTATATTTACAGTTGGAGGCATATTTTTTTTCATTAAATATTACATTTACCTGTTCCGATTTAGTGTGAAATTTGTGACACTTGACACGAAGCAGCCTTTCCGCATGCTTTGTGTAAGCATCAAGCGTCAAAGTGCCTGTGCCGTCCGTACATTTAAACCTGAAGTAGAGCCTACGAGCACGGAATGAGGTTGGAAGTTAAAATTGGAAAATATTATATTGTCTACAAAGCTTGAATGTATGTTGTAGGCTGTAATTTTGCATTCTAGTGGTTACTTTGGGTCTGGTTTGTTGACGACTGAGCAGTCCTCGCAGTGGTAATCTTCTTCAAGAGCAAGATTGTCATGCATACACGCTTTTCCACATGCTCGGCACCCAATTGACATGCGGATAGCATCGTACTTTATCTCCGGAATATTAACACGGACACGAAGGAGGTGGGACTGTGCTACATTTTCAGCCTGCAGACAATATGATAAGATATTGTTAGTATATTCATATTCATATTTACTAAATAAAGAAGAGGTAATCGCTAGGGCTGAAGAGTATTTAAATTATAACCTGCATCGAAAGAGAAATTGCGATTGCCGTGACTTCAGTGGGATGCCCCGGAACCTCCGGGTGTAAGCTTCGCATAATTCGAGAACGTACGACCGCAGGGTTGCTCTTTGACCTAAATTAGCAAGACAAGTAGTAGAGTACTTAATGTTACATTACAGAATGCTAAATAGTAAATAATAAAAGTGTAGAGGCATTTATTTTGGACATAATTACGAGGCCCTCAAAGCGTTGGCCTCATCACAAGTGGGCCGGAGCTTGACCTTTGTTGACAAAGATGCTGCTGTAACGACCAATTTTTTTTTTCTCGTTACGCTTAGATAAGGTTAGAGAAGTTTAGGAAATGAATAAAATTTTAGTGAGACTAGGACATACCAGTTTATTTATGCAAGTCGTTTAATTAAATACCTTGTTCTAAGTTTCGGGACGAAACTTATTTTAAGGGGGTACTGATGTAATATCCGAATTTTTATTCCGTTTGTTTCCGAATCAATTCGGACTTCGAGCCGTTGATGGTTCCCATTCTATCTAGTATTTCTTTCTTCACAAATTTTATCATTTTATGTAAAATTTAATTAACATAAAATGATAGAATTATATCAAACCCTAATTCTTATAATTAATCCTTAACGACGACTTTAGACGAGATCATGACAAGGCTGAGACGAGACTGTGACAAAGTTGTGACGAGACCATGACAGAGCTGAGACGAGGTCATGACGAAGCCCGACAACTCTGTGACGAAGTCATGCATGGGCCTGACAAAGCCATGACGAGTTATGACGAGTTTTGACAACCCAGCCCACCTTTGCTTTTTACAAATTCAGCTAACCTCTTCATGCCAGATTGCTTCAGCCCAATTTTTGTACACCTCCAACCAGCCCGGTTTGCACCAGCCTTGCCCTACCTTAACCTCAGCCAGCCCAACAGTGCAAAGCCCATGCCTGCAGTCAACCCAACAGAGAAGACGATGCAAACCCTCAAGAACGATTCTTATGCACATTGAAGCTGAGCTGGACAGGAGTTACGCTGAATTAATTGCCCTGAGATCACGCTACAGCTGCTGCCAAGGATGTCCAGATTCATCTACTACAACTGCTGCTCCTTCCTTGCGCTACAGAATCCCCATCGCACGCTGCACATCTCCGCCTTCAATCAGGAAGTAGCCATCGTCACAAACAATCAGCCACCCAGTCGACTCCTTAGCCTCTCGACAGAACCAGGGACGCCTCACACAGATCTTCAGCGCAACAACACCTTTAGCAAAAACGATGGCCTTGAGTCTTCCTTCTGTTCGTGCACAATACCGCCAGGGAGGACACCGAACCGCACCTCTGCAAGGGAACCATGGGCGCGTCTTGCCCTAGCCGCTGGGGCGGTTGGAAATGCAGAACCGGCACCTGAGATGGCTCGGTTTCCCTTCTGTCGACTCCAGCAGACCAAGGATACCGACGAAGCAGATCCGCTCAGTAGCAGCAGCCTTTGTGTCTTCTTCCTTGTGCCTTCGAGCCTCGGAGTCGGGTAAGCTTATATCCTTCCTTCTTTGCACTTCCATCCACGATATTCATGCTTAACGAGTGACCTTTATGTCTCCTAAGCCTACCCGGACCAGCCTAAGAAGAGCAGTAAGGATAAAGGTCTTTTCTGAGTTTGCATGAAGTGAAGAACAATCAACTTCGGCTCCAGTTTTGCGTAGGTTAGACTCCACCTTTACTGCTGATTTTCGGATATGTTTTTTTCGATATTGTATAGTATAACATACTAAAATTTGAGAGGAATCCGAGCTACGGTTTGAGAGTTATGGTGTTCCAAAGTTGACGCCTCATGTAGTTTTTGTATATGTGCCGAGTGTTGGGGAAAACAACAGGTAATACTGTTTTGTGAGATGGTTTTGAATAAGCTCTTGATCTCCGTTGGGCTTGAATTTTGGATATATTATAGATTAGATTTTTTAGTAGAACATATAAAAATTTGGGATAAATCCAGCGAGTAGTTTAGGAGTTATGATTTTTCAAAGTAAAGACAGTGTGTTGTTTGTTAAGTGTTGTAACCAACTTTAGAAATTTTTGTAGAAGTGATGCTTTAACAGTTTTAAAAAATTCTTTCTCCTATGAGTAGATGGGATATCATAGAGGACCTAAGGAATTATTTCAGAAATTTTATAAATTTATTCGAGTTTTATATTTGAAGCCGAAGTTGGACCTTAATGACCTTTCGGAAAATAAGAAGAATGTGTAAATCGCCAGTTTGTAACCAAACTCATCTTTAGGAGTTAGAATATGACATTTTAGTCTCAAATAAGAGTTTAGACATAAATTATGGAATTTTTAGAAGTTTCGGGACCAAGGGTAAAATAGTCATTTTACCATAAATTAATACTGTAATCAATTCCGTTCTATTAAGACCTACTATCTTAGAAGTCTTAGACTTCTGATCACCTAGAAAGTGTGCTGGCACACTTGCCTCCTTTGACAGGCCACTGAATTCCTACTGTACAGATCGATTTGCGAATTAGAAAGTCGAGATCTGATTCAGGTAAGTCCACGGACTTACTTAGCTGGCTTCTTGTATGAGTGTAATGTGTATGAGTGGTGTTTGTTAGTTATAATAAATAACGAAACCGGATTAGGCCGACTTTATTATTTACGTAATTGATCCAAGTGTATGATAACGGGTCGTGACATCATATGCCTAGCTCTTGCGAGAGTCTAGGAGGTTCCCTGCGACCAGCCCAGTCAGGTAGACGGTCAGATGCATTAGTACCATTCCGCGTTGGTAAACGAGGACAGGGGCGAGGTTTGGGAATCCCTCGTGTCACAAAATAAGTATCAATAGTAATAACCTATCACCTAATTAAAGATAATAAATGGATTGAGTGTTGCATGTTGATTGTGTATGTTGTGTGTTTGTGCTTTTAACTTTATACTTATGCATAGAATGTTAGCGAACGGTTTTATACCGCTTGTAGATGCCTTGCAGGTTAAGGCAGTTGTAGAGAGACCCGGAGGAAATGGTCAGCCGGGTCAACGTACTCATTTAGTTGGGGACGGGGATGTCTTTTGTTCTTCATATGCATCATTTTAGTAGCTTTTCTTGCAAGGCTGATACATATTCTCCATATATATATTGTTTACAGTTTTCAAATGTTTTAAATACTTTTGTGCCTTGTTGTAAGATCCAAGTAAAATTGTTATCAAACTATGGTCGGGACCCTTTGTGAGGTCCTAACCAGTAGCTCCCCGAGTTCTCAGAATTTGGGTTGTTACAGTTACAAGTGAGAATCCGGAATAGTTGCTGATCTTGAGGCCAAAAATCTCAACGACTCGGTCTTCGGACAGTAGGGGCTCGATCTTGTCGAATTTGTCAATCATGCGACGGTTCCATGCAAAAACAAGAAGGATCTCGTCACCACTACATTGTCAATTAAAACAACAAAAAATTTGGTTTAATTAGTAACTGTTGTAATTAGCATTTTTGTATAGAATAATGGGGAAAAAAATATTTAAACAGATCTGATATTGAAAAATATAAAATGTATGTGGAGTCTGAAACAGACATCTCACGGACTGGTAGGAGAGAAGGTCCTTTGGGAACCATTTTTTCAGGGTGAATATTGAGCACCAGCAGAATCATGTCTGTGTCGTTCATGGTGTACAAAGAAAATTAGGTAGCGTCCATAAAGATCGAAGATAAAAAAACATAACGACATAAACAAACATGAACAAGAACAATAGCAATTCAATTAATTACTCGTGTACAATGTGTCTAACAAAAAGTGGCAAATGGGCATACATATATATAGTAACAGCGAAAGACCATTAGAGTGTAATTTATTATAAGTTGGTTCCACAATTAATTAGAAAATCAACATTCCCGACTTATACAGAATATAAACATTTATAAGACCAAGGAGTGAAATTGTGGTTTCGAAAATTGAGGGCAACGGTCATCAGAATTCTACCAAAACGCTCGTCAGTTGACGTAACACCAGTGACATCTTTAATCAATGTGTAGGGTGAGGCAATCTCGCTTGGTTCGCCGGAGTCCTGAACGGCCTTGACAGACGTAGAGTTTGTAAAATATAATTGTTTTTCACCACCATAGCTGGCAAACCTAGGAGGGACTTCTTTGACAATCATATTTTTTATGTCGTAGAACTTTCCTCTGAGTAAGATACTTTCATAGACGTCTATGTCCAACCCGAAAAGAGTGCATGTTAACTTCGTACCCTGATTACAGAAGATGTAAAAGCTTTAAACCAAGACATGAGGAAATTATAGGCCATTTGCGAGATTATAAATTAAAAAGACGCAAGAAGAATATAAGTTTGGAGACTCACTGCCTTGTCTGAAAATACCATCCTTTGATAGCTAACTTTTGTTGCACCCGATTGTTTGGGTTGCTTATCTATTACCCTGATTCTGACGGGCTCAGAACGACCCTTATTTGTGAGCTGAGCCAACGTAGCCGTGGGAATAGACATTCTGAGAGATGCAATATAATGTAAAGAAAGTGGCATAAATAAATAAATCTAAAACGCATGCAGCAACGGGGCCAAAAAAATAAGAGAAAGAGGTTAAAGGTAGAAACTGTAAAGAAAGTAGCCTGAACTTAACCTGAGAAGCAAACAAGAGTAGAAGGTCTTGATGAGTAAATAGACCAAGTAGTTGAGAACAAAGGACGCTGCAAAATTCGTTTAAGGAAATAAGGATGACAAAAACAGCAAATCAGTAAGGACAAATAACACATTCGCATAATATTTTTGTAAAGCAAAGTTAGATCTTGCGCAAGACTGATTGTAGTAACACAATGTAACATAATATGTTGTTTAAAATATCAATGTATTCTAGCACAACGTAATAGATCCTCTCCAAATCTGTACTGACTATCATGGAGGCCACAAAATGTAAGTGAATAAAGTGGACTAACAAGATGTGAACGGTAAAGAAGATAACCCAAAACGCTGCATCGGAAGACTAAAACGAGTAAACAATAACAAAACCTTCACACCGTTACTGTAGAAATTCAACGGCATTCAAACTGAGGGAAATAAGCGAGATGTCATAAATCAGCTGAAAAATTATTCATAATTTTTTTAAAAAACAATCTATGGTTCATCAACGAACTCCAAAATGAAGGGTCTTTCCACAATCTTACCAAAAATCAGAGTAGAAGAAGAATTTTGAGGAGAGGGAATGAACCGGAGTAATTGAAAACAAGTGATAAACCCTGGATTCAAATTAAATATAAGAGCATCGTCCAATCTGGCGAATGGGAAAAAACAAGGGCAGAGATTTGATATCGTCCAATATGGCGAATTGAGAAAAAAAAGCGCAGAGATAAAATGTATTTAATATTCGCCTACCACAATTGAAAGCAAAAAATCTTCTGCACTCTAAAAAGACTGGCCGAAACATCGAAAGACGGCGACCGTATTTAAAGAACGCAATCGAAAAAGGCGTAAGTTGGAATATGGAGGGGCTATGATGAGCATGCAGATGGTGGCCTCAGGAAAACACACCACGATGATAGCACGTGGCTGTAGAAGACGTGCAACAGGGAAGGACGTCTCCATCTTCATACACTTGTCGACAGAAGAAGAAAAAAGAGGGGAAAGGAGAGAGAGTACGTTAGACGGTAGAAGAAGAGGGTTATTTGTAGTGAGAAACCCTATTACAGCCAATCTGCAGGTGGGCCTCATCATCAGCCCAATAATGGATGAAGACCAGCTTAAATATGCATTGGGCCACCGAATTTGCATTTTAACCCATTACTGTACAAAAGTTGAACTCAAACGTATATTGTAGATAAGATTATGGGAATGTGCTCACGTAGACGAAGTCAACACTTCCATTTTTTTGATGATGACGATAATCGGAGCCCACAGGAATCGTGTCCGGAAAGTCACCTTCGACACACTTATAAGAGTTTCAACAACCCCTACATGAATAAAAATAAATCTGTACATATGTATAAACCAAAATATACTATTGAGAGTATAGTCGAAAAATCACACGCATATTGTTAGCACATTTTCAACCATGAACCGCTCATAATGAGTAGTTATTGGAGTAGTCAACTAGGGAAGTGAAAACGATGTCTTAAATCACCCAGAATTTGATGTAAACCAAGACAAAAGATATCACACGACTTCATCTTCCCACAAAATTATGTTCTCTTGTGATGTTTATTTTAGCTTGCACATCTCTCGTTATTCATGAGTGAATTCGGAGAGATAGCCTTCCTTTATTCCCCTAACAATGCCTCATGTAACATTCATGAGGTGATTTAATGTTAAGAGTATCTTGTCATATTCCACTTTTATTTCAAAGTTAGGGAATCATTAAAAGACAAGCTTAAACTCAAACTCTAATACACAACACTATATCATCCTAGGAATTAGAGTGAGTCTCCTGGTGCATCTTGAGTAAGCTTGGTTTGGTTTTTCATTTGAACTTACATCTTAGGATCTCCAATCACGTAAAAGAGAGTTTTTCATCAAGCATACTATCTGGTCATAGGCTTTAAAACCAGATGTTCTATAACTTGATCTCGTTACAAACCCTTAGTGAATGGATCTTCTAGGTTGTCAATCGAATTGATATAATATATTGAGATTATACTATTCAAGATGAATTATCTAAAAGTTTTATGTCGTCTTCTTATGTGACTCGACTTACTATTGTACATACAACTTTGTGCCCGAGCTATATTAGATTAGCTATCACAATATACACATATGTTGTCATAAAATTATCCGACATCAATATCTTTAAAAAAATTCTAAATTCATTCGACTTCCTCTATTTCTTTGTCTAAAGCGATGAACTCGATTTCCATAGTGGATCTAGCAAAAAGTGTTTGTTCAAAAGATTCCATGATATTGTTGCACAACCTATTGTGAAGACATTGTCACTTCTGAATTTCAAGTTTCTAAAATCAAATATCTAGTTGGTGTTACTATTTTCTTTCAAAATTGTTGGGTATTTTCATAGTGTAGGTTAAACTTTGAGTATAATGTAGATAGTCCAATATATACTCGAGCTAATTATTTTTAGTAATTGTATCTTGGATCACTTGTGTAACGGCTTAATTAGTACATTGACTAAGTGTGCCAAGTTAGGTCTTGTGCAATCACATGGACATCCTACATGACTCTTTACAATCCTACTTGAGTAGTTCTTGAATCTATCATGTATATTTTCAACATAGTGAGATTTGGGCTTTGGGCCCACGTACTAAGTTGCTACACAAGTTAATTCAACATAGTGAAGTAGTTATTTTTTCTAGTATTTGTCTTGGATTACTTGCACAACGACTTAGTACATTGACTAAGGGTCATCAATCCACAAAAACCTATTTCAGTGTTGTCAAGAACATCACATACATCAAAACAAAGGTTTCGTTGATGTCAACAACACCATACAAACTAAAATAAGGATATTTTCGGGTTGTCAACAACATAGCAAACATCTAAACATAGGTGTTGTTGGTGTCAAGTGTCAACAACACTACAAACACCAAAATAAGGTGTTTTGACGTTGTCAACAACATCACAAATACCAATAATGTTGTTATTGTCAACAACATTACAAACATAAAAATAGAGTGTGTTAGTATTGTCAACAACATTACAAACACAAAAACAATGATGTTATTAATGTCAACAACATCACCACTAAATCAGTAGTGCTACCTTTGTCAACAACACCGTAAACATGAAAAATAGTAGAAAACATAATATTCTTGTTATAAACACATTAGATTCAATTAAAAAATAAATAAAAAAAATACAAAACAATGTACTACCACCAATTTAAATATAATCACAAGTCAAAACGAACAAAAACCAACATATTATTCTAGAACCCTAAAATCGAATCTGATTTGTTTTCATTGTTGATCTGTTTTGCCTCGTTTTCTTTGATTCAAAAAACTTAAATCTCTTATTATGATGTTGAATCGAAGCAAACTGTTGTGAAAGAAGCTAACAAAAATGATTTATTGTGTGTTGATTAAAAAGTTTAATGTGGATGGTTAGTGGATGTTGAGTGGTAATTTTTAGCATATTTGAACGGTTTTGGGAGAGAAGAGAGAAATTACTTATTTATGTTACTAGTTACGGCGCGTGCATAGCACGCACATCGTGAATTTGTGATGTGCTTGTGACTTGCACTTGTTCGGTGCAATGTTTTGTTCCCGAATATGTTGACGAATGATATGTACTTCAATACAAGTTGTAAAGAACACATTGTAGGTGATAAGTGAAGTTAATATCATTGTTGTTACACTCTATGGTTGGTGAAGCTAGTGACCGAAGGGGCCGGTGACAACTTTGGTGTGGCAGTTGTTGTTTTTTGATGTAGTGGTGTCTATTGCTATCTTATTTGTCGATGCATGAATGGTGTGATGAGTGTAGTGAAATGTGTTCCTCTGTTGTGTTTGTTGCTTTGTTGTAGTCCAAGGTATTGCAATATGTTCACCAAAAAGGCTATAATGCAGTGAACATGTAGAGTTCAGAATGGTTGTTGTTAATCTCCTAATGACAATTTTAGGTTTTGTCATGATTATTGTTGTTGTTTTATTCTATAATCGGTGCAACCTTTAATGAGCGTGGTGGACTATGTTGCTTTGATGTTTGAGCTTGTTTGATGTAATCCAAGGTTACACAACATGTTCACTAGAAGGGCTTGTAATGTACAAATTATGCGTATGATGGAATGGTTGTTGTTGATCTGCTAATAACAAGTTTATGTTTGAATACAACACTTATTTTTCTTTGACCCTTGACCCGTACTTTTTGCGGCTAAGGCGGTCTCGACTGTCTTCTTTGACCCTTGACCCGTGCTTTCCACTTTCCTTCTTCTATAAGTCTTCTCCTTCTTTCACATGATGAGGGTTTGCTTTCCTCGGATCCTCCATCTCTTCATCTCACGTTCTTCTTCTTCTTCTCTTCCTTCTTTCCTTGATTCTTTTCTTGTCTTGGTTGGATCTTCATCTAGTCTTCAAGCAAGTTTGATATTGTTGTGGCTATGAAACTTTTCTGTTGTGGAAGGTGATTAACCTGAAACTTGGGTTCTTCTTTGGATTTGACAAAAGAGTGGTAAGCTCCTCCTCTTCTTCTCCTTTCCTTCTTCCTCTTCTTTCCCTTATCTTTGACCAAATAGTTGGATCTTGGTTGATGATGAGTTGTGGTTGTTTTGGATGTGTATGTGTATGTTTTTGGAAGGCTAGAGTGCCTGTGTTGGACTCCATGTGGTGGAGGCGAGAGTTGAGCAAGAGAGGGATCGAATAGCTCGTTGAAGTTGTTCTCTGTCGAGCTTTCCGTTCCTGCGGATCATCATCGCCGGCCCCGCGCCCTGTGTATGTCACCGCCCCTGCGGTTGTGAATCACCGCCCCTACGCCTTCCTCAGAACTTACCAAGTATTGGTAAGCTCTCTTCCTTCCTTGGCTTAGGCTTTGGTTTAGGATTATGTTAATGTTAGAGTTTGTGGATGAGAGTTGGAGGATGATATCATAATTTGGATATATTCCGGATGTGGTTTTTAGGTTTAGCATGTTATTCGAGATTTATATGATGTTATGATCCTTATGGATCCCTTGGGTCTAGGTGTGATCCCTTTGATTGATAGTAGGTTTGACATCTCTTTGTGTCTTGTTATTAGGCATTGCATTCCTACGGGTTGGAGTTTGATCGTGGTTGAGATTATCCTGAGATTGAGGTAATTATAAGTCCGTAGGCTTACTTAGCTATATTTCTATATTGGATGTATGTATGAGTGGTGATTGTTATATGTGATTTATATAGCATACGATATTGATTATTACCGACCTATGATTAGCCCCCTTGTAGTGGTGGTGATAACATTTTCCCTTTCATCCTGAGGGAGTCTGGGAGGTTCTTTGTAGGTCATACTTGGTATACGGACCGGATACGTCGCCTCCCCATTCCATATGGCCTACGGGGACGTGTGCCGGATGCCACTCCAGGATGGCTATTGCACCCAGAGGCGAGAATGATATACTTCGGGTATCACACAAACACACACACACACACATACACACACACACACACACACATATATATATATATATATATGATGTGAGTGTACAACGTTATAAAGATAATTAAACGAGTAAATGATGTGGTAGCATGCTTGGTGTTTACCGTTTTTTTATGTGTGTATGTGCTTATGCATTATCTTATATATGAATTGTTAGCTAACGGTTTCATACCGTGTTTTAGATCCTTTGTAGGTTAGGTGGACTGCAGAGTGATCTGGAGGAGTGATCAGCCGAGGACTGCCGTACATTAGGTGTTATGGGCTTTTGGGATGGTTTTGTATATGTTGTGGATATTTTGTACTCGGCTGTGGAGGTTTTGTATACAATATGATACTAGACGTTTTATGTTTTATGAAGGATGTTTTATATTTATTTGTCCCTTGTTGTAAGATCAAGTGAACTTGTTGTCACGCTAGGGTCATGAGCCATTGTGAGGCTCTAACCCAGTAGCGCCCCGAGTCCTGCAGATTTGGGGTGTTACATTATTATCAACTGGATAGTGTGATTTAACGAGTAAGATCATAGTATAGAAGTCTCAACTATTTAGTTGAAGAGGTTTCTCAACATTCTTTTTGTAATTGTCCAACATCATTGTTCCAGTACCATCTGTGAACCTAAACCTAAAGTACTTTCTGGAAGGAAAAATAAGTAAAATACCACTCTCCGAAAGACAAGAATCGATAATAAGCAAACAAATAACATTCAGAGGAAATTACTAACGCTACATTTACTTGACCTCCGCCTTTTTCATGACACCACAAGTGTCACAATGGTAGTCATGCTCAAACCAAAATGCCACATCTATGCAGGCTTTGCCACAAACCCGAGAACTAGCAAAAAGCTTAATATTGTTGTAGATGAGTTCAGGTACATATTCTCCGAGGCATAGTACACGTGCCTCAATGATGTAGGAAACCATAGTCACATAACAAAATAAATAAATAAATAACTAAATATATATATAGAGAGAGAGAGGTTTGTACGTGTGAGAGCGCTTCACCTCCATTGACTCCACAACACAAAATCTTCCATACTTAAGCTAAAAATTTGCATTTTACCGAACTGTGTAACTAAACTACTCAGCAGTTCCAAACATCAATACTGAAAATTGAAAAAGAGTGCAACATGTCCACACATCGATTCTCCCTGGCAGCGTACCTGTTACTTAAACTACCCAGAGTTCACAGGTTCGATACTCCTAACCAGCAACTAACACAAGCTCAACTAACCCTAGACAATAACACCATGAAACACAAACAGCTCAACCTATCTGCACTATAACACTACGATTGGCTCCTCCGCTAAGGCTACATGTGCAACACAAGAGGACGAAAAAAAGGGAGATGGAAGACTCACTGTAATATGCCGATCACAACTCAATATCAAACCAAACGCAGGGAAGACAAAGCAGCCTGACTCGATATCAGAACAACCACCAAGGGAAGTCCAGTCGCCTGCGGAGTACTAACTGAGGTTGATTGGTAACGGCACCGGGTTCAAGCCACCGCCGACCGCGAGCAGGTCAAGTAAGAGCTTCGCCTCCTTTGTCTGGTTTATGAGAAGCCTCTACTCAGTAATAGGTACGATGAAGGGAGGGAGAGATGAACAGAACGGGAGGCTCACCCTCACCTTGGTGTGGCTTGGTCGCCGTCGCTGCTGAATCACTGGAGGGAAATGCTGAATCCGATTGCTTGCCGTTGTCGATATCAAGCAACAGCAAAATATAACTGAATGCCATGATGATATTCCATAAAAGAGCTGCATATATACTACCATATGCCAGCTCATGAAGTTTGTTACATAAAGTTCCTTTATTACAAAATATGTCTCTTTATTCTACTATATTGCAATATAAACCATATACTCCTATACCCCCCTTCAAGTTGGACTAGATATAAAAGGCCAAGCTTGCGAGATAGAAAACCATGTTGTTGTTCTCCCAAAGCCTTGGTAAAAATATCAGCCAACTGGAGGAAAAAAGGAACGTAAGTAGTGAAAATTACACCCTTCTGTACTTCATCCCGCACAAAATGACAATCAATCCTCAAGTGCTTCGTGCGTTCATGAAACACAGGATTGGCAGCCAAATGTTGAGCCGCCTTATTGTCACAATAAAGAGGAAAAGGATGGTGGACAAAAACCTGAAGATCCATGAGAAGGCCCTCCATCCAAATAATCTCACTGGTAGTCATGGACATAGCTCTATACTCACTTTCAGTTGAAGACTTGCTCACTGTAGTTTGTTTCTTTGTTTTCCAAGAAACAAGTGATTTCCCAAGGAGAATACAATAGCCTGTGATAGAATGACAAGAAAAAGTACAAGCTCCTCAATCAACATCACTATAAGCTGCAAGAGGAAGATCATCTTGCACAGGATAGAAGAGTACAAGATCCATTAAGCCTTTGAGATAACGAAGCAAATAGGTAGCAGCTTGCATGTGTGGCTTGCGTGGGAAAGCAAGAAATTGACTCAATTGCTGAACAGTAAATGCAATATCTGGACGGGTGAGAGATAAGTAAAGAAGACGCCCTATAAGACGACGATATACTTCAGCATCAGGAATCAAATCTCCAGAATCAGGAGTCAGATGGAGCCCACGTTGCATTGGAAATTTGGTACGTGTGCAATCAAGGAGATGAGAATCAAGGAGTATGTCATGAATGTATTTTCTCTGATTTATCAGGAGACCTGAGGAAGTATAATTAAGCTCCATGCCAAAGAAAAACCGAGCATGACCAAGATCCTTAATAGTGAAAACATAGTCCAAATGATGCTTAAGAGAATCAATCTCTGAAGGAAGGTTACCTGTAAGTAGCACATCATCAACATAGACCAAAGCAAAGGTACTACCCAGAGATGAATGTTTGGTAAAGAGGGAATAGTCTTGCTTAGACTGCACATAGCCAAGCTTCAGAAGTAGAGAAGTAAGTTGAATATTCCATTGTCGACTGGCTTGTTTCAGACCATATAAAGACTTCTTTAGAGCACACACAAAACCAGGTGGCACTTTAGAGTATCTCTGTGGTGGCAACATAAAAACCTCTTCATCAAGATGACCATGGAGAAATGCATTATTGATGTCTAACTGATGTATAGACCAATGTCGAGCAGCAGCAAGAGCTAAGATTACTCAAATTGTAGAAAACTTAGCCACAGGACTAAAAGTATGTTTATAATCTTTATCTTTAACTTGGTTATATCCCTTGGCAACTAACCTGGCCTTATACCTCTCAATGGATCCATCTGGACGAAACTTAAGTTTGTATACCCATTTAGACCCTATAGCTGACTTGCCAGGAGGTAATGGGACAATATCCCAAGTGTCATTAAGCTCGAGTACATCAAGCTCTTGTTGCATAGTAGTTACCCAAGGAGGGGAATCTTTTGCTTGATTATAATGTGATGGTTCAAAAGAGTGAATAACACTACTCAAAGCATGAGTATAAGCAGGTGTATGACAGGCCAAGTTGAATTGAGGTAAAGACTGAGAAGCATGACAAGCATAATCTTGCAAATATGGTGGTGGTCGAGTGATACGAGAAGGACGAGTAGAAGGTGCAAGAGGGAGATTGGAAGAAGGAATAATTACTGGAGAAGAAATAATTAAAGGTGATGAAGTAGGTGAAGAAAAAGGGACATGAATGGGAGTAAAAATAAATTAGGAGTAGAGGTAGGTGTGATGGAAGAACTGGGAGTAGGTAAAATAGGATCCGGAATAAATGCAAGAGAGAACTCAGTATCAGTAGCTGGTGAAACTAATGGAAATGAGTGTGAAAAGAGAATAAGATGATCTAGGAGACAAGGTTTTAAATGGAAATATGTTCTCCTGAAAAACCACATTTCGACTAACTTGGATTTTGTTGGTTTCAAGATTGAAAAGTTTGTAAGCCTTCTGGCCAGGAGGATAACCAATCAATATACAAGGGGAAGAAACAGGCTCAAGTTTATCTTTGTGAGGTTTAAGACTAAAACAAAGGCATCCAATAGTACGTAAATGATCATATGTAACTGGAACCTTATGAAGAAGCTCAAATGGTGTACGCCAGACATTAACAGAAGAAGGCATAAGATTGATCAAATATGTGGCTGCAAGAACACACTCACCCCATAAAGCAATAGGTAGATGAGCATGAATGCGAAGGGCTCTGGCAGTTTCTAACAAATGTCTGTGATTGCGTTCAACTCGAGCATTTTGTTGTGGGACATATGGAACTGATTTCTGATGGACAATACCAGAATGAAGGAAAAACTCCTGTAATTGAAGTTGTAAAAACTCAGCTCCATTGTCTGATCTCAAGGTCCAAACTTTGGACTGAAATTGAGTAGCTACATATGCACAGAAACCAGTTATGTGTTTAAACACCTGTTGTTTATTTGACATGAGAAATGTCCAAGTGCAGCGAGTGTGATCATCAATAATGGTCAGAAAATACTTAGCTCCACATAAAGCAGGGGTATGATATGGCCCCCAAATATCAACATGAATTAATTCAAAACTTGTTGATGCATGTGAGTTACTAATAGGAAAGGGCAACTTGTGCTGTTTAGCCAAAATACAGGTCTGACAGTCAAGACTAGAAGCTGAAGTAATTGAGCAATTGTCAATATGATGTAAATGTGATAAAGATAAATGCCCCAGTCGAGCATGCAAAAGATGTACATCAGTTTTCTTGTTTGTGATTGGAGCAACTGCACAAGATATATTCATGATGGGTGATGATCCCAGCTTGTAAAGACCAGGTTCTTTATAACCAGATGCCAAGACAACTGTGTTAGTAAGGTCCTGAAACAGGCAAGTTTTATCAGTGAATAGAATCTGCACTTGTAAGTCTTTGATCACCCTAGAAATTGAGAGAAGATTGTGCTTGAATGCAGGCAAATAAAGCACATTATGCAGAGAAATTTGAGGAGACAAAATAATTGTTCCCCTGTAATGGACTGTCTTAACTGAGCCGTCTGGAAGACCAATTAAAATAGGTTCAGCAAGCTTGTGTAGTTCAGTAAAATGCTCCTTGCAATAAGCAATATGATCTGTAGCTCCAGAATCCAAAATCCATGTGCAAAAACTGGTAGAATTATTAATGAGATGATTAACACTACCTGCAAAATTAATGGAAGAGTTTCCTTGCTTATCTCTCATCATCTTAAGCACTTCCTGGTAAACTGCATTGACCATCAATGGATCCATGGAAGATGATGAAGAAGAATCTGACAAATCTAGTGGATTATCTTTAACATTCGAATCACAAGTATTTGCAGATTTAAAATATGAGGATTGATTGGTAGCATTCATCTTCTCATCCTTTGCCTTAAAATCTTTATACCAATCTGGTATACTAGTGAGCTTAAAATAGGATTCCTTCAAATGTCCCTTCTCCCTGCAATAAGTGCATAATCTATCCATCTTTTCTTTCTTAAAATCTCTTCTACTACCTCCAGCCTGTCGATATTGAACAAAACGACCAGCAGCCAATGCATCATGAGCAATCTCAAGATGGCAGGTAATTTCCTTTTGCTTTTCTACTTGAATGACCATATGAAACACACGATTTATAGTAGGAAGAACTTCCAATGACAGAATATTACTTCGAATATGTTCATATTGATCATTCAATCCCATGAGAAATTGCATAACACGCAATTTTGCATCTCTGTCTGTAACCTTCTTCAAAATATCACAGCTACATTGAATAATTTCCTTACAAGAGCATGTAGGTACTGGATCTACTGAAGTTAATTCATCCCATAACTTCTTCAATTTACCAAAATAAATGGCAACAGTAGTATTATCTTGCTTAAGTGAAGCTAGATCTTTATGTATTTGATAGATGAGAGGTGCATTAGATACCTCAAAACGCTCGAGTATGTCATCCCATAGCTCCTTGGTAGATTCAACATATGTGAACATCTCAGCCAGATCTGATTTCATAGAATGGAGTATCCAACATCGAATCATATAATCAGCTCGAGTCCAGCGTATGAGTTGATCATCTTCCTTTGGTTTTAAACAGGATCCATCAATGAACCCTAACTTCTGCTTAGCTCCTAGAGCCATCCTAATGCTTCTCCTCCACGAGATGAAGTTCGAACCATTGAATAAAACTAATACCAGCTGCATTCCTGGATTATCTGAGTTTGCTAAGTATAGTGGATCATTGACATCAACAATGGCTCCTCGTGTAGGAATTGGATCCAGATTAGGATTTCCAGAATCAATTACTCCAGATGTTGCCATGATTCAACAAATTAGTGAATACAATCTCACAGATCGATTCAAAAGGAAAAATTATGTGAAGATTATGATAGTATTAGAAGAGAAGAAGGAAAATGGAAAAGAGCATTAACGAAGCTCTGATACCATATCAAGCAACAACAAAATATAACTGAATGCCATGATGATATTCCATAAAAGAGCTGCATATATACTACCATATGCCAGCTCATGAAGTTTGTTACACAAAGTTCCTTTATTACAAAATATGTCTCTTTATTCTACTATATTGCAATATAAACCATATACTCCTATAGTCGATGGAGAGGGACTTGAGTGTAAAAGATGTTTTTCCTCCTCAAAAAATACCGGTGCAGGCTTGCCTTTCTAGTCGTGGACCGTCGTTACTCAGGCTAGAGAAGATGATGCTCTTAATGATATGGGAGAGAAGGGAAGTACTAGGGCTCGAGTAAGATGGGAGATATGGGAGAGAGAAGAAGCTTATGTTACGTGGGAACGATATGATCCATTTGTATGGGTCATGAGTAAGGCCGACTGAATGGGCCAAGGAAAAGAAGAAATGTTGAGATAATAAGGTCCCACATCGAAAGATGGGGACGCTCCAAACCTAGTATATAAGGTTGGTGAGCTACTTCTCCTATTGCCAATTGGTTTTAGGATGGAACCTCGCCAGGTTTATGTGCTGGGTTTGAGCCTAATGCGCATGTGCGCTCGTATGCACACGATCCCCGCTCTACCGCCCCGTCTGTATCGGACTTTGACAAGAAATATATGCAAACCAAGAACAAACCTAAAAAGGAACCGACAACCAAAAAAATAAATACAGAAGCATGGATAGATTAAATAGAAATGACAAAGTTGCAATTACTGGCAAACAACACGGACAAAAGCGGCTATAAGACCAAATAACGGGGGCTAAATTTGAAGTATGCTATTGGTAGAGAGAGGTCTCATTAATGTATATAGGATATATGATATATATTGATTAGTTTATAAATATTGAAAACTTAGTAACTATTTTTTTTTGGATTTTATTGTTTTTATAGGTTAGTTGAAATTACAAGCGCGCGTTATATACACAACACTCAAATTCACAACAACAAACAAATTTCGCAACACGCCGACGCCAATCTTCAGTGTTGGCGGATGACATCGGCGCAAAAAAAAAAAAAAAAAAAAAATATATATATATATTTCCATT
>BSUD01000006.1:44281635-44292943 GCA_033239045.1 Fagopyrum esculentum
AAAAAAAAAAAAAAAAAAAAAAAATATATATATATATTTCCATTCCGAGTGTCGGCGTCCAAAATAATACACGCGATTGTCAATAATTCAATAAAATTTTCTATATCAATTTTGACGTCGACCCTCTTTTTTCAAAAAAAAAATTGAATGTCATCGTCCAATATGCGCTAACAAATTGCAGTTGATTTCTGCATTATTAAATTAATTTTCGTGTATTTAGCTTTTTTCGAATTACAATATTATTTTATATACAATATTGTATCAATACTTAATTTGAGGAGTTTTTTCCAAAATAATAATAAAATGAAAATTATTTTTAACATTAGGTTCGGACAAAAACTTATTCCAAAAATAGGAAGGAATTAGGGTCGGAGCATTTAAACCCCCAGTTTGAAACTGCGGGTCTCTATTTCTTTTAATAAAAAATTGGTATTATTCACAATTTAAAAATAATAGGTGGAGATGGAATAGGTGGGAATCGATCCTTGGACCTCTAGGTCATAAGACAACAACATTCCCACTCAACCACTCTAATTTAGTAATAAAATATCAAAACTAAATATATTATTATTATTATTAACAAAGCTAGAATTTGTAAGTTCTAATGTTCTACTTCATCATATTTTCATTTTTAACTAGTTTAACTCTTATATTTTGTATTTTTTTTTGAATAATTATAATTTCATGTTATTTATATTATATAAAATATTCAATAAATTTTTTAACTCTTATTTCTATAGATGTTAAATGATATTTATAAGGCAATATAGTAAAGATATAATTATATTAAAAACTATAACTATTTATAAAAAAAAATAACACAGATATGATTTTAAATTAGAATCGTAATTTAACATTAAAAATATTTTTTTATTAATAAGATTTTTGATTATAAACTTATCAACAAATGAGATACTTAATGTAATGCCTATAGAAATAAGAGTTATAGGGTGTGTTTGGCACGCTAGTAATAGTAGTGTTTTCTAGTGTTACTGAGTGTTTTCTAAGTTAACGAGTGTTTGACACTGATAATAACACTAGTGATAAGTGTTTGTTGGTCCGTTTTTGAAACTGCCCCTCCCGCAAGGGTTTATGGGTTACACTAGTGTTTCGTTTATGTAAAAGACTTTTTTGCCCTTAAATTTAAACCAAATTTACAATAGTACCAACTATGTATTCACAAATTTCTTTTCATTCATCCGCCATTCTCACCCATCTGTGCGAAACCCTAGCCCGAAATCGTTGAGTGTTCTTGTGACCTGTCTCTTCGTACTGCAATCGAAATCCAAGGTAAGCTACCATTCTCTCGTTTTTGTTTGATTCCATCGTCAATCTGTCGTCCTGCATCTACAAACTATCCCGAATGTTCATTGCTTCTGTCTGTCGTCCTATATCCCGACGAACTGCATTTGCGACCTGTATCTACAAACCCTATCCCGAATGTTCATTCCTTCTGTAGCTAAATTGTCTCGAACTGAACTGCATTTTCGGTATTTGTCGAGTGTTCATTGTTGACTCAAATTTGTGGAGTGTTCTTTGCTTCTGTCGAATGTATCTTGTCGAGTGTTCATTGCTTCTGTAGAATATTGTGAACTGTGTATTTGTGACCTGTTGAACTGTTAATTGCTTCTTTAATTACAATTGTGATAGGTAACATAAGTGAATTGGGTATTCTGCTTGAACTATTCTTGCGACCTGCTGCTCCCAATTGTGATAGTTAATTACAGTTGAGAGGTTGCAATGTGATAGCTATGACATTGCTGTTCTTGCGACCTTCTATATCTAATTACAATTGAGGTTGAATTTGTTTCTATAAAGACCTGTTGCTCCCAATTTGTTAGTATGAAGAGCATATTAGACGAGTGAATTGTGATTATATGTCATTGCATGTCATTGCATATAAAGACCTACTGCTCCCAAATTGTTAGGTAATGTGAATTGTGATTATATGTCATTGCATCTAATGTGAGCTGAGATATGGATATATAAAGCATATTATAGTCGAGTGTTAGCTAATGTGAACAGAGATATGGATATATAAGAGCATATTAGTTGAGTGTTTTTAGCTAATTAAAATATAACTAATGTGAACTGAGATATGGATACATATAGATGCAGAACTGAGATATGGTATTAGTCGAGTGTTAGAACTGTTGGTCCCATTTATATTTTGAGCTACTGCTCCTATGTTGATCTACATGTGATTTGTTATTGTTGATATATATACTCATTTGTTATTGTTTGTAACTTGTAACTTGTAGATGGATGATAATAATGTTTCACAAACTCGAACTAGGGGTCCAAATTTTCTTTGGACATTTGAACTAGTAAGAGTTCTAGTGTCAATTTTAATTCAATTTCAAAAGAAAAATGGGAGCAAGCAAGCTTACAATTGGAAGGAGATAACGTCTACATTTATTAGTAAGACTGGGAAGGATGGTGTTAATGAATTTTGTCGAAACAAATTCGAATCAATGAAAAAGGAATACAAGGCCTGGAATATGCTTAGGAATTCCGAGACCGGTCTAGGTTGGGATGAGAAGACGTGAATGCTTACGGCTTCAAATGAATGGTGGGAGAGGAAGATAAAGTTAAGTTCATAGTTTTGTAATTCCTATCTTATATCTTCTTGAAAAAAATGTGAGTACATGTTGTCTAACTTGATGTGCTTTTAATGTATTGTAGGAAGATCCAAATTGTAAGAAGTATAAGAATAAGGGGATGGATGTGGAGTATGAGGAATTGTTGTCATCACTGTTTGCTGGTAATGTAGTTACGGGTCGTCTTGCTACTTCATCTGGTATGATTCGTGAGGCAACTCCAGACCGTATCTCGCTTGCAGCTGATGAAGAAACAACTTTACGTGAAGATGACGGTGAAGGTGGTGATTTTTTCCGCAATTTTGTTGGCACTACAAATGAATGTGGAGGTTCTACAAATGCAGATGATGAGCCGTTTCAATTTACAGAACCACCACCGGTAAGTAAGGGTAATAAAGATAAGTGTCCGATGAAGAGGAAAAGAAGACAATCAGTTGAGTCTTCCAAGTTGGAAGCCTTTTTGGAACGTTCATAAGAGAAAAGTGACAGATTGATATCAGTACTCCAGGAAGAGGTAAATTCCAAGGCAAGAGATGAGGAGAGAGTGACTCAAAGAGGGTTGGATGTTGTTAAAAGGATGGTCCAAAATAACTTGGTTGAGAACGGAAGTCCATTGTAGTGTTACATCATTTCGAAGACTAACATTAGGAAGGATATGAATATACTACTCAACCTGGATACTGATGAGGAAAGGTTGAATTGGTTGACATGGGAGTATGAGCGATCACTGATGTAGTTGTCCGGGTGATAGTTTTATTTTATGAAACTACTTTACTTTGAATTGAGTTTGTTCTGTTGGATTATGTATTGGTTGAATTGTGTTTGTTTTAATTTATGAATTGGGTATTGTTTGAATTGAGTTTGTTCTATTTTATGAATTGAGTTTGTTCTTGCACCATTCTTTACTAGTACTCTTATCTGCACATTTTTTTTCCAGGTTTTTAATGTCAAGTTCTAGTACTAATAGCCGTGATAGTGACGCCAATGAGCGTAGACAAATTTGATGGTTCAACATTATTGAGTCTCATCAAGAATTGCAAAGACAATATGTCATTGCTGTTGATCACTACTACAAGCACATATACAATGAGCCTTGTTACACTGAATACGATCGGGGGAGACTTTGGATGGAGGAGATCTTGAACGGTCATCACATTCGGACTGTGAACATGTTCAGAATGGATGCTAAAGTTTTCCGACGTTTATGTGACGAGTTGGAGCATAACTATGGCCTCACTTCTTCTACAGAAGTCTCAGTAATTGAAAAAGTTGGTTTGTTTTTATACACCCTTGCACAAGGGTGCTCAGTTCGTGTTGTTGCTGAACACTTTCAAAGGTCAACCGAAACTGTACACCGCTCGTTCCATAGTGTACTGAACTCTATGACCGGACGTGGACATGAAGGGTGTGGACTAGCCGGTGATGTCATCCGACCCCGGAACCCAAATTTTCCTAGAACACCATCACACATCGCAGCTGACCCGAGATACAAGGATTACTTTAAGGTAAACACATATATAGGTATTTTTTTGGGTCAATTGATTTATTTTTTAGTGGAAATAACAACCCCTATTTCCAATTCAGGATTGCATTGGTTGTCTGGATGGTACTCACATTAATGCATGCATTGAAGAAGTTTCTCAAGTTCCGTTTGTTGGAAGGAAACATACTGTAACTTTCAACGTCCTCGCCGTATGTGACTTCAATATGTTGTTCACATTTATCTTGTCTGGTTGGGAAGGCTCGGCTCATGACGCCAAGGTTCTCGAAAATGCAATTTGCAACCCCGATCTGAACTTCCCACTTCCACCTCCAGATAAGTACTATCTTTGTGACAAGGGTTATGCAGATAGACTGGGGTTCCTAGTTCCGTATTCAAAGACTCGGTATCACTTAAATCAGTTTGACAATGAGCCTCCTAGCAACAAAAAGGAAGCGTTTAACAAGGCACATTCTTCTCTGAGAAGCTGCATTGAACGTTGTTTTGGAATCTTAAAGAAGAGATGAAAGTTATTATCTTTTATGCCTTGTTACCCGGACTACACCCAAGTTGACATCCATCTTGCTTGCTTTGCGTTACACAACTTTATTCGTCTATACTCAGAGTATGATGACTTGTCAAAAGATGACGATGAGTTGCCAACGACAAGTCAAGATGAGGTAGAAGAGGTGGAGGAGACCAATGAGAATGAAAGAGGAATGGGTCATATTCGTGATCGTATTGCAACAGCAATTTGGAATGCAAGAAGGAATATGTAATATGTTTGACATATTACCGACATTGTCCAACTTTTATCTATACACTCTTTTATGAACAATTCTCATCACTAAGGATTTAAAACACTCTTTTATGTTGTAGGTGACACTATTTGTAAGTGTTTAATTTTATAATTTGTAAACATTTTTAGTCAAAATTTACGTCCGTGTATGATGAAATTGCATGTGTTAGCAAAGGCAAAGCCAATACCATCTATAACCAAAGTACTACATTGTTGATACCAAAGTACTACATTGTTGGTTCATGGGTAAGATAACCCTATTAGTACATTACATAACAAGTAATTGAAACTCCACAAAGTAAACCCCTAGTAGTATATTACATAACAAGCAATTGCAATCCCACAAAGTAAACCCCTAGTAGTACATTACATAACAAGCAATTGCAACCCCACAAAGTAAACCCCAAATAAATGATCGTACACAATTTTCCGTCTGGAGTTTCTTGTTCAGCTGTTTCTCTTTTTTAAGTTCTTCTTTTAATGCCTCAATCATGACAGCACCATCCATTTCTCACATGCATAATACTCGAACTTCATATTCAATCTTCTCCTCTCTTCACGTAGTCCTTGCACGAAATTTCTCAAACTTGATGAACATCCACTATCATCAAATGCGTACATTAGCATCTTATCTTCGATGAGATCATCATCTGACATGCATATATCGCTCTCAAACCGGAGTAGTCGTCCATTGCTACCTAACACACAACCATACATTGTGAAACATTTAGTCATGATTCACTCAAATGATAGCAATTGTCACATACTTTCAGAAGCTTTCATGACATTTGTCACAAACTTTCAAATGGAAGAAGAAAAAAACAGCAAGGTTGAGCAACCAATAGTGCCTGTAACAAACTGCATCAATCACCATATTGATATGGTTTTTGAAGTTTTCCTTCAAGGTGTAGCATACCCACTGTTATATTTTCTCTCCAGGCTGCAAGAGAAACAGGTACTCTGAAAGAGGCCAAACATAAGCTTGAAAAAGTGTAGAAAAACTCACATGGCGCCTACAACTAGAGAACATGGCAGTTGATTTTTATACTGTTAGAACCCCACTACAAGCAACAATAATCTCACTCTTATGGTTGTGTAGCAAGAATCTCACAAATGCAGGATTTGTGCTAAATGTTTCACAGGAAATTCAAGGAATCCTCATTTTGTATTCAATTCAATATTCAAGTATATACTATGATCCTAAACAAATGCAACAATTGGATAGAAATATCTAACTCCTATTAATAAATAAAAGACTTATTAATCCTAGACTGCGAAGTTAAGGATACTTAAGTGCTGAAGTATCATGTTACATGGCAGACTGATTTGGAATAAGTAAAAGCACAAGAGAATGCTAAACTGCGAAGTTCCTTACAAGTCAAGCAAAATAAGATTGAGGAGACAAGTGCATTGTTAGTTAAGGAGCGGGAGGCAGCTAAGAAGGCAAGTGCATCAATCAGACAGGCATACCAAAATCATACAACATTCAACTTCTACTGCTATATAGTTATAACATTCAACTTTTGTAACATCAGAGAGCTCCATTGAAGATGGCTGACTGCTTTTGGTGGAACTTTCATGCTATATTTGGGCACTGAAGTATCCTTGCTAAACTGCTAAACTGAAAGCTCTAAAGGTATTCGCATATGGTGATTGATAAGCTACCTTGTTTTCTGCCTCATTTATAAGGAGATAATGAACTACAAGACTGAAAATCAAAATCAGACAGCATTCGACTTCTACTGCTATATAGATGATTACATTCAACTTTCTACTACTTTTGGTGGAGCAACAAACTGCATCAATCAGACAACATACCAAAAAAAATCGAAACCCTTATCGAAGAACCAAAAAAACTCAAAAAAAATCGATTGAAATCAGCAAACACTAATAATTAGGGCTAACCTCAATGGAGCTCTCTGATGTTACGAAGGGGAACGACGGCCTAACCTTTTGATGTTGATGAAGGGGAACGACGCCCTGAAGACGACGACTTAACCTCGATGGAGCTCTCGCTGAATCGCCCAAAAATCGCCAAGGGTGGAGCAACAAATTGTCGGACTTGTGTTCTACGAGTAAACACAACAAACGCCCCACAATTTGGCTAGGAAACACTAGTGTTTTTGCCAAATACCGTTTAAGGGTTTCGAGACACTAAACACTAGTGTTACTAAAAAACAACCCCTATTTACACTAGTGTTCTCCAACACTAGTGTAAATGGTGATATGCCAAATACACCCATAATTTTATCATATTGAGTATCTTGATTAGTTAAATTTTTTTATCAATGACAAAAATATTTTAATGTTAAATTATGATTCTAATTTAAAATCTTTGTGTTATTTTTTTATAAATAGTTATTTTTTAAAAATATAATTATATCTGTACTATATTGCCTTATAAATATCATTTAACATCTATAGAAATAAGAGTTAAAAATTTATTAAATATTTTATATAATATAAATATCAAGAAATTATAATTATTATTATTCAAAAAAACATATACAAAATATAAGAGTTAAACTAGTTAAGATTGAAAATATGATGAAGTGGAATATTAGAACTCACAAATTCTACCTTTATTGATAATAATATATTTAGTTTTGATGTTATATCACTAAATCAGATAGCGGAGCGAGAGTGTGGACACAGAGGTTCAAGAATCAATTCTTACCTATCCCATGTTTGCCTTTTATTTTTTTAATTGTGAATAATACCCATTTTTTATTAAAAAAATAGAGAACTGGGGGTTACCCCTTTTAAAAATAAAAAAATCAAAACAATATTCCGACCCTAATTCCTTCATATTCTCTGAATAAGTTTTTCTCCGACCCTAATATTAGAAATAATTTTTATTTTATTATTATTTTGGCAAAAAATCCTAATTTGAGTAGGCACGCGGAAGGTGTGAAGCTTAATTGAAGTGTGATAGCATCAATGCAAGCTAGACGCTTGTTTAAATTAATTAAAAAAAGAAACACATGAAAAGTGATTTATAAATTTTATAATCAGCTAATTTAAAGTATCTCATTGGTTGATCAATAATGGATTCGCCCACGAGAATGAGTTGTCAAATTGAGGCCAAATTCTTAAAATAAGTTACTTAAACTACAAATAAGAAAACTAATTATAAAAATTTTAATGTTTTTATGTAACTTTATTCTTAAGAAATCTATATAAAAAAACAATTGTATTTATGGTATCGCCACAGCGATGTTTATGGTTAGGAATATATTGGATCTTAGGTTAACAAATTTTATTACTTTACAATTATTTATATATCTGTTAACTTGTATATAAACTTTTTTTATTTTATATTTATTTATTATTTATATCTCCGTTAATTTGTATATAAACGCTTTCAAGTTAATAGAATAATCGGTCTTTATGTCTAAAATTAGGGGTGGACATAGGTCCAAAATTCAAACGTAATAAACCTAAACAAACCTACACCGATTTTCCTGAAATCTTGGATCAAAACCGAACCTATAAAAGTAGTTTTAGTTTGGACCTAAAACCGAATATTTATAATAATTGAACCTAAAACCGAACCTATTAGGGTCGGTTTCGGTTTAGCTTTTGGACCTAAATAGACCTTAAAAGTAAGTGCTAATATGATTATATGAATCAACCCTTGTTTTCAATAATAATTCGGTTTTTTTTAGTTTACCCGTCGGTTTTGCGATTTTTAACCTACCTAATTTTTTAAAAATGCAGAACTAAGACCGAACCTAAATTGCCTGTTGTTTCCCACGGACGCGGTGAAACAACAGATCCACCCTTATCTTTTGTAACCATTTTATTTCTTCCTTTCTTATGGGATCGATATTTTCCCCTTCTTTCTCGTGCAGCCTCCTTCTCTTAACCTTAGAAGTCTCATTCTTCTTAGCTCCTTCTTTCTACTTTCACGTAAGATTGTTCAGCTTCCCTTCTCTCCTCTCCATTTCTCTTCACCATTCAATGATCGTCTTTGTTCAATTCCAACAGAGCCTTCAGCCTTTGTCTTCGTCAATTAAGCAACGTCAGACCGGCGACTCTCTTCGTCGTCCTTGCATGAAGAGAACTCATATGCGATCTCCTTTGTTGAAGTGTAGAAAAGTAAGATTGGATCTTATATCTTCCATTCCTTCTCTAGATTTTGTGCTTATTGGTGCCTTCTCCTTGTTTGCATCCCCTCACATCAACATCAACAAGCGTAGAAAATTTGGTGACGGCCTTGTGTCTTTTGCACGAAGACGGAAACCCAAAGCAACAACCAGTTCGCATCCCGCGACCGTGCCCATCCCTCGTTGCGGTCGCACTGTTTTTTCCTCCCCGTGGTCGCACCTCATCTTTGCCGCGGTCACGCATAGGCCTTGTCACTGCAATCGCGCCTACTTCTTGCCGCGGTCGCGCCGACACCTCCTTCCGCGGTCGTGCCTATTTTTCTCATGCGGTCGCGTGATCCCTCTAGAAGCTTTGAGTTTCGATCTTTCGACTTGAGAGTCAAGTCTAGGTATAAGGACTCTTCCTTCTCGGCTATATATTGTGATAAGTTATTATCTGTATAGCGGGATTCTGCGGGGCAGTTTTGGAATTGATCCAACGGTTGGGATCTAGACTTTTATTAGTTGATGTTAACCTAGAAGTTTGAGACTTTTAGATGTTGGATAGTTTGTGATCCGAGTTTCATTTTGATCAGTCAGTTGAGTTATTCCTACGGGATCAAGAGTGGTTGATTAGCTGGACTTATCTTGAAACAAGTAAGCGCTTTGAACTTACTTAGCTTCAATTCTTTGTATGTGTGAATTACAATAGTGGTGCGTGTATTGTGTGTTTCATAACTATAACTTGAGTAGGATGACATTTTTTTTATATGACACAAGTGTATGCATAACGGGCGGTGGCATCACTGCCCAACTTTGATATGAGAGTAGGATGTTCTCTATGATTAGCCTAGCTAGTTAGGTACACAGCGAGGTGCATCGGATGCAATCTTGTTGGTATACGGGGACAAAGGCGAGGTTCGTGATATTTTCGTTCCACTCCATAAGTTGAATTAGAAGTGAATAACATAATGAAAGATAATAAATGGACTTCTGTGTAAGCATGATGCGTGTTTTTCTCTACATTGATGTTTGTGTTGTATTATAGTGCTTCTAATATGTAGCTTGTTAGTTAACGATTTATCCAGTGTTGTAGATGCTTTGCAAGATAGGATAGTTGCCAAGTAATCCTGACGGAGTGAACAGCTTGGTTCCCGTACATTATAGGACGGGATGTGGGTTTCTTTTTTTTAGTCTTTCATTTTGGCATTTTCGCATTTCAGATTGTTGTACTGTTGTAGTACTCGGCCGAGAGTCTTTCTTTTTGGATATTGGATCAATATATTATTTTTATTCGGTTTTCCCTTTTTATTTTGTGCCTTGTTGTAAGAACCAATGAGATTTTTGTCAAGCTAAGGTCAGAACCCATTGTGAGGTCTTAAGCCGTAGCGCCTCAAGTTTTAAAATTTTAGGGTGTTTCAACAAGTACCAGAGCTCTAGGTTGACAACAATGGCACTCATAATCTTCCAAAGGGCCGAATAGATAAATAAACAGAACCAGAAAGGGGTATGAGTTTTCTAAATGAATTTCGTTTTCAAATCATGTGCATAGTCGGGATGGGATATAAAGTACGTGGGACCACCACTAAATCCGCGGATCTCGACAACTTTGTTGTTATGTTTGGACTTCTATTTATTTCTCGTATTAGTTTGCTTTATCTTATCCCTTAGTTATGATACCTCGTGCAAATAGCACGTACTAGATAGACATTTATTGTAGGATGAGGTAGAGATCGTCTAGTTCTTGCTTCTGTTGGGCGGGGTAGGGGTGATAGAACTCACGCAGTCCGGGGACGAGGCTAAGGAGGTAGACCTCTTGTAATAGCTAGGATTTCCGAATTCTAATTAATGTTGATTAACTTAATCATTGATAGTAATTGATATATAACTCGCGAAGATTTTGCAAGTGATGAGTATGAGTCCCACCGTTATGTTCCTCGCGTAATTTTGGACGTTTGGGAAAATTTTTACTTTTTCTCCCGGGTAATTATTTTTACCTTCCGGTGTTATTTGGAGCATTTGGGAGCTCCAATTAATAAAAATGCAGTTGAGAGAAATGATCAGGACATCGGATATGTCCTAGATATGAAATAACATGAAAAGGCAAAACAGATAAAAGAGTCGCTATCCCGATTCTTAGCGGTTAAGAAAGATGGCTTAAGAATGCCCATTTTACGAGATAGTTATGAATTAATTATCCCGATAATATTTCGGATTTTATATTCCAGTTTCATAAAGTTTTGAGATCGAAAATATAACCGCGTTTTAATTAAATGTTTTGGATTAACATTATTATATATATATATATATATATATATATATATATATATATATATATATA
>BSUD01000006.1:44293290-44307738 GCA_033239045.1 Fagopyrum esculentum
ATATATATATATATATATATATATATATATATATATAATATATACATATGTACCATCACTAACAGGAGGCGGTGTATACATTGCATATATATATATATATATAATATTATATTATTTGTATATGTATTGCATATATATATATATATATAATATTATATTATTCATATATGTATAAGTATAAGAGAGGTAACGGCGGCTAAGGATGCGCATCACTCTTCTCTTTTACATTTCATTTCAGCGAAGGCGGTCGAAGGACGAGGACGAACGTACTCTCTCATATACACTTAACCTTATATCATTCATCTTCAATCCATTTTCAGATCCGTTTGTACCAACGAGTCCCTTATCTTGTTCTCTTCAATGTGGTACAAACTTATTTCCCGTTTGCTAGCTTTTTGGTTAAACCTCCGTTTATCGCTATCGGAACGTCGACGGACCACCGCATGTCGTCAAACGTAAGGTTTCATACCGTGCTCTTACTCCTCGTATCGCCAGGAGTCGGTATCTTCTTCCGGATCGTATATCGGGTTAGTAACGAATAAGTTATAAATTTATTCGTTTTTCGTATTGCGGGTAAGTATAAATTGACCTTAAGTTGGTTAAAATGAATAATTGGAATTTCCATTATGGTCGTTATATTATTCTGGTGATTATGGATAGTTTGTTTGATGAAATCTGATGACAGGGGGTTTAGAAATTGTCTACGGGCAAAACGTTATTCTGGCGAAATCTAATTAATTAATTAAAGGTTAATTAATTAAATTAGGATTAGAATTGAGATTGAGGAATGTCAATTAGATACTACCTTGAGATTTGAGGAATTGTGAGTTTTGCTGAGATATTGAGGTTTAGTTGGTTGTGAGGCTCATAGATTGAGTATGATCCTTATGGATCCCTTTGGTTCTAGGTGTGACCCCTTTGATGAATAGAGGTTGATATATCTCTTTATGCCTTGTTTATAGGCCGTGTTGTCCCTCCAGTGTAGAGGTGATCGTGGTTGAGTTTGTACGAGGTTGAGGTAAGTCCGTAGGACTTACTTAGCTACCATCCCTATATTGGGTGTTTGCATGAGTGGTGTGTGCTTTATATGTTTGCTATGATAGCATGAGTTGTCGTTTTTATCGACCTATGTTCTATTGACTGCCCCACTGTTCGCCCCTAGAGGTGTGTGCAAATAAGTTTTAAATTTATAAAACTAGAATCAAGCAAGCGAACCCGCAATGTACGGATCGACGTAGTTAAGCAAGAATTCCAGAGTATCGAACACAGGGATTTGGGTGGGAACGAACTCGATTGCAGGTTATCAAGCAAGTAAATATGAGAGTTTTGCAAATATTGGGAAAACAACAATCCTAAAGATCCAGGTATCCAGCTGTGGCAATCGATTCAAGATATACTTAATGATGTAAAGACAGAGTTGAGATATGCAAAGGTATACTAATGTAAGGTAATCGTACGGTGAAGTTCCAAAAACCTTTTATGACTCACCTACAAGGCACTCTCTATACAGGTTGTTGAGGCTCAATATAGAAAGATTCTAAAGGCGAGAATTAGTATCAAATACCCAAACTTATAACCTAAAGATCAAGACTAACTTAACCGATTGAGGTTGTTGAGGCTCACAATCGAGGTAGAGGTTGTTGAGGCTCATTACCACCTAGAAAAGACAAGTCTAAACTAAGCTAAAGCAAATCTTTAACTTTGGATTAAAGTAAAAGCAGGTTCGTAAACTTGAGGGAAATTACGGTTGGATCTTGAGATTCCACGGTCGTGGAACTCAAGAACAGCCCGTAATTTGGGGTTGTCGACGATATTTCTCTAACTCTCAGGGTCTAATCTGTTTGCGATCAGACAATCATCATCTATGCCACAACTATCAACCCTTCACCTTAGAATTGTTAAGGGTTTTTAGCCAATAACAGTCATGTTGATTTCAATTCAAGAATTAAAAGATAAAAAGATGAAAACTTTCAATAACTTTCAATAATCTTCAATTCAATCTCAAAGTCACAAAGAGAACAAGTAATGTCAAAAGATTCAAATTATAACAACAATCACCACTTTAGGAAAGAAGAGAAAACGGGATGTCAATCCGTTTTCCAAATCAAACCTAATCAAGAAGAGAGATCTTCTTGCAAAATCTTCCAAGAACTTCGATCTTCCGCAAATCCGGATATTTCCACAGCAATCTCCACCTAAAATGCGAGATTAGGGAATTCCAAAACACGAACTTCGATCTCTCCAAGAGACGTCAATTGCCTCCCCGCAAAACTAGCGAGAGTCTAAACGATGATGACTCAGGGTAAGCGAAGATGTAAGCGATGATGACCGAATCTCCTTTCTTCCGTCTTTTTATAATGCAGGGCAAAGTGCCGGCCCGGCCCAATCTTTAAAAGATCATGGCTTCGAAGTGTGGCGAAAAGATTCGCCAAAATCACGGTCGTGGAAGTGTTCCACGACCGTAATTTTGAGCGTGGAAACAAATACGGTTTGCAACATATGTTCCACGGCCGTGTAATCCCCTGGAATGAACACGAATTTCTGACTCCAAATCCACGGCCGTAATTCTGAACGTGGTTTGTGATACGGCCGTATTTTAGGGCGTAATTTAGGGCAAGAACGTGATTCTTCCCTAAGCTCGTGCATTCCTCAATCTAAGACTCCAAATTGCTTCCAAAAAGTGTCCTCGATCTACGGACATATCAACTCAACTCTCCTTTGCTTGATTCCGTTCGGAAATAGCTCCAAATCACCTATAATCAACATAGAACTAGTGTAGACATCCATATCGACAATATAGGTAATACTAGCTCACATATGCACAAAGATCAATCAAAGACTATCAATATGAATCAAATACGTTTAGAAAACGTGCCTAAAATATCACAATATTTCATGCTAACAAATAACCCCATACTTAACACTTGCTTGTCCCTAAGCAAGGTCTTTCAAAAAGCTTTAAACAAGAGTTAGGATGAAATATGTGTACCTTCTTTTGGATGAATGTGACTTCTAAGGAATAGATCATTCTCAAACCTTGCTTCAATCGTTTTTCAAACTTTCACACACTTAATCAAAGAGTAAAAGGCAAGGAAAATTCATGAACCGATTTAACTTCTAAACAAGCATTATAACCTTCAAACATTATCGAAATCAATCACAAGAAACTTTAATTTAGATCACCAAGTCATATATCATTCTTTTGGTCTTAAGGACTTTCAAAGAAAGGTCTAGAATATGGAAGGGAAGGGAAAACTTTAAGGGAAAGTGGTGTATAAATCCGGGAAAGTGGACAACTACCTTCTTCTTTTTATGCGGTTCCCGCAACACTTCAACTTAGAGCTTCGCTCTCTTCCTTTCATTTTTCGACTTTACTTTTGGAGTTATGGATAGAGGTGCACAAAAACCGAAGCCTAGGAGATCGGCGTTTCTCAAATTTGCAAGAGATGCCTCAAACCCTTAGCGCACATACCATAATCCGCTAGGAATATCGCTCAATTCGACTTTGGCAAGACACAAACACCCGGCTATGTGAATGGTGCCGAGTTACTCATCGTCATGATGGACTTCCCCAAACCTACAATTTCTTTCTATTCGATTGATTGCAAATAATTGCTCTCATGGCCCTCCCACATCAAACATGCCTTTTTCTCATTCACTTCTTCCAAATTCCCGGATAGGTAAAGGAGGCTAATATTTCAATGAGGAGTTAGATGATCAAAGAAAGAAGAAAGAAAGTATCGAATTGCCTTAATCATTTCAACAAGAAGTATAGGAACTTATAATGTGATTTCAACTTCAATTTTCTAGCATGATTTAGGTAACATTTTCACATTATAAAACTTGCAAAAGAGGTAAAATTTATTCATTCAAATCCTTTTCAATTCACAATCCTTTTAAGCACGCAATTGTCATCAAACTCAATTCGCAAGTAGTGATTATCATGGAAATCATCTCAATTCATTAGAAGCACAAAATTTTCAAAATTTTTCAATTTTTATGGGTTTTTAAAGTTCTTTTTCATGCAATGCGAGAATGAAACGTGTAACACATAATGAACATGCAATGATAGTCTCGAAATGAAAGCAACATAGAGAGTAGAGTTATTACAAATTTTTAGTACATCCCACCCCATACTTAGGACGAACATTGTCCCTAATGTTCAAAAGAAAGAACAAAAAGAAAGAAAAGAAACTCACAAGTGGTGGCGGGAATGTCTAAAACGACGATCATGCATCGATCACTGCGGCGCCGGCGGAGGTGGGAATGGAGAGAAGCTCGGATCATAGAACCGCCCAAACTGCTGGTGGTAGACGTCCCTCATCATGTGGTCAAGGTCGTCTAGGCGTCCGTCTCTAGCATCCGCCCGGATCTCTAGTGCTCCTACTCTCTCTGAAAGTCCGGTAGCCCAATCCGGCATCCTCTCATACCATCCCGGGGCGTGATCATACCATGCGGGGGCATCGGCCGGTGCTGGCGCTGGTGGTGGCGGTGGTGCTGCTGGCTGCGTCGTGGACCAAGGAGGGGGTGTGTCGTACCAAGTGGAAGGTGTTCGTCTGGAAAGGAGTCATCAATGGGTAGATGGTCGTCCTCTAGATGTGTGAGGCGACTCAAATGATCCGCAACAGAATTTTCTGAGCCTTTTTTGTCGCGGATCTCAAGATCGAATTCTTGTAGGAGAAGAATCCATCTAATTAGCCTTGGCTTCGCGTCTTTCTTTGCAAGGAGGTACCGGATCGCAGCATGATCCGTGTAGACAATCACCTTTGCACCTACAAGATAAGAGCGAAACTTGTCAATAGCGTAGACAATGGCTAGAAATTCTTTTTCTGTAGTGGCGTAGTTGAGCTGAGCTTCGTCTAGCGTCTTGCTAGCGTAGTATATGGCGTGGGTTCGTCCTTCTTTTCGTTGTCCAAGAACAGCTCCAATAGCTACGTCACTAGCATCGCACATAATCTCGAAGGGAAGAGTCCAATCTGGAGGTTGGATAATAGGTGCTGAAATTAGAGCTTGCCGAATGGTGTTAAACGCATCCAAACATTCCTGCGAAAACTCAAAAACCGCATCCTTCATCAATAGATTAGTGAGAGGTTTTGATATCTTAGAAAAGTCCTTAATGAAACGTCTATAAAACCCAGCATGTCCTAGGAAACTTTTTATCCCTTTCACCGAAATTGGGGGAGGAAGTTTCTCTATGGTCTCTATTTTAGCCTTGTCTACCTCTATCCCTCTACTAGAGACTAAGTGACCTAATACGATTCCTTCTTTAACCATGAATTGACACTTCTCCCAATTAAGAACTAGGTTAGTGTCTTCACAACGTTTTAGAACGAGAGAAAGGTTAGAAAGACAATCGTTAAAAGAGGAACCGTATACGGAGAAGTCGTCCATGAAGACTTCCATAATTTCCTCTACGTATTCGGAGAAGATGGCCATCATGCACCGTTGAAAGGTGGCTGGGGCGTTGCAAAGCCCGAACGGCATTCTCCTATAGGCGAACGTACCCCAAGGGCACGTGAATGTGGTCTTCTCTTGATCATCCGGATGTATCGGAATCTGAAAGAAACCACTATAACCGTCAAGGTAGCAAAAATGTGAATGTTGTGCTAACCTTTCAAGCATTTGATCGATGAATGGCAATGGAAAGTGATCCTTCCGCGTTGCGTTGTTGAGCTTGCGGTAGTCTATGCACATCCGCCATCCAGTCACGGTTCGGGTAGGAATGAGTTCGTTGTTCTTGTTGGTGATGACCGTCATTCCTCCCTTCTTCGGAACTACTTGAACTGGACTCACCCATTTGCTATCGGAGATAGGATAGATGATACCTGCATCAAGAAGTTTAAGAATTTCCTTCTTGACAACCTCCTTCATGGTCGGATTCAACCGCCTTTGAGGTTGTCTTGAAGTTCTAAAGTCCTCCTCCATTAGTATCTTATGCATGCATAAGGAGGGTTTAATTCCTACTAAGTCCTCAATAGTATAGCCTATGACTTTTCTATGTCTCCTAAGGACAATCATGAGCTGTTCATGTTCATCTATGCTTAATTCGGAGCTAACGATAACCGGAAAGGTAGAATTAGATCCAAGAAAAGCGTACCTTAGATGAGTAGGAAGTGGTTTGAGTTCCATTACCTTCGGAGCCTCCAATAATCCTTGAGGAGCGTCCGACGTTTCCTTAGAAGTTTCTAAGGGTGTTGAGTGGTTTGGAGAAGAATTAGAAGAAGTTGAAGAAGTTTGCCGGTTACCCTCTTCCACGGTCAGAATTACGGCCTCCTTATGTGTTCCACGGCCGTGTAATCCCCTGGAATGGAGGTCGAATTTGGTTGTGAAATCCACGGTCGTGGAATACAGGGTGTGACCGTGGATTCTTACATTCTCAGCCTCATCGTGGAGTTTCTCAAACTCCAATTCATACATCTCTTCTTGTGCTTCTAAGGCTTCAATTTCCTCTTTGCACTCTTCTTCTTCTCCTTCATTGGTTAGACTCATAGTGATAACCTTTTGTAAAGGATCGTTAAAGAGAATCGCACTTACCTCCTCCCTAGACAAACCTTCTTCATCTTGGATATCGTAGATATCCTCGTCAAAGATTGGCTCCTTCACTAGAGTGGAAAGAACGAACTCTACTTTCTCTTCTCCAATATCAAAAGCGAGTCTCCCATTCTTGCAATCAACCATGCAGCCGGAAGTTGCAAGAAACGGTCTTCCGAGTATAATCGGGACCGGACTATCTGCAGGGATGTCAAGCACGACAAAATCAATGGGAACAAAGAATTTACCTAGCTTGACCGGGACGTCTTCTACAATACCGACGGGGCGAGTGATGGATCGATCCGCCATGTATAACGTCATCTTTACCGGTTTAGGATCGCCTAAACCGATCTTCCTGCATAATGCAAGTGGTATGATGCTCACACTTGCTCCCAAGTCACATAAAGCGTCGTATGTGACGTCTCCCACTCCAATGGGAATGCAAAATGACCCCGGATCCTTCAACTTTGGGGGCATTTTCTCCTTCATGGTCTTGATGAGATCCGAAGAATCTGAACTCATCTTGACCTCTCCGAAGTCTTCTAGCTTCCTCTTGTTGGAAAGGAGCTCTTTCAAGAACTTGTCGTAAGCTGGCATACCTACAATAGCATCAATGAAAGGTATATTAATATGCAGCTTACTCATGAGTTCTATGAACTTACCGAATTGTTTGTCTAGGCGCGCTCGCGCTCTAGATTGAGGGAACGGTAGGGGAGGTTTGAAAGCTGGAGGAGGAACATAGACATCTTCCTTCTCCTTCCCCTTTCCTTTGTCCTTCTCTACGGGGACTTCAACGAACGTAGGCTGCGGATCGGTGGTAGTCACTCCGCTCCTAGTTGTAATCGCCATTACCCTTCCCTTAGGGTTGTCCTCCGTCTTTCCTTGAAGTTTCCCTTGATTTCTAGGAACTTCCTCCGCATGGTTGAACATTTGGTTTTCCAAAACTTTTTGAGCTTTGTCAATCTTAGAAACTTGATCATCAACCTTGATGAGGCGGTTCTCCATCCCTTGAAGCTTTCCCAAGATCGTTTCCAACATGGGATCGGGCTTCTCCTTTCCCGTATTGTTTCCTCCATTAGATGATTGCCCCTGGCTTTTCAAAGGAGTAGAGGAAGAGGAAGGTGGAGTTAGTGAATTAGAATTGGAAGGATAAGAGTTACCGGAATTTTGTTGATTGGAGCGCCAATTGTTGTTGTTTGAACCCCGATTGTTGTTCCAATCATTGTTCCGGTTGTTGTTGTTTCCATTCCAGTTGTTATTCCGGTTGTTACCCCGGTTATTGTTGTTGCCGCCATTATTGTTGCAAAAATAACCAACATCCTTCCCTTGTTGCTTTGGGAAGTTGGTCTTGATAGCCTCCTTCAACTCTTTGATCTCATTGTTGAGGGAGAAAATCTGATTTTGAGCTTCATGTGTGAGCTTCGCTCCTTGCTCCACACGATTTCCCTCCACTTTCCGGTGGGAATACTTCTCTATGACTCTTGCTTGCTTCTCAATGAAGTCCCAAGCGTCATCTTCTCTCATGTCCATGAACGTTCCACATGAGAGGGATTGGAGGTTGAATTGCGTTCCCGCATCCAGCCCCTTGTAGTAAATCTCCAGCAAGGCAAGCTTGGATATGCCATGATGAGGGCAATCCAAGAGCAAATCCTGAAACCTTTCCCATGACTGAAACAAACTTTCGTTAGGTCTCATAGAAAAAGCATTAATCTTACCTCTAAGTTCCGCCGTTTTGGAAGGCGGAAAGAACTTGGTGAGAAACTCCGCGGAAAGGTCTTCCCACGTGTCTAGTTTCCCATTAGGAAGAGCTTGGTACCAAGATAACGCTTTCCCTTTCAAGGAGAAAAAGAAAGGCTTGAGCTTATAGCTGTTGGTAGTGGCGTTCTTCGGTCTCATCGTCTCCATCATACACTCAAAGTTTTGCAAGTGTTGGTGTGGAGATTCAGCGCTTGTACCGCCAAACTGGCTTTGGCGAACAAGAGTGATAACTTGAGGGTTGAAGCTAAACCCTTGTACATCTTCAGCATCAAAGTTCACACCTAAGCGGCGTGGTTGTTGTGTTGGATCCATCCGTTGGCCAAGAGTTCTTGGCTCATTATCCACACGTTCGATCCTCGCATTCTTAGGTGGAATGCGGCGGTTAGTAGCTCCTTGTGGATGGAAGGGATTCACATTGACCGCGGGGTCAATCTCTTCTAGTGGTGGCATGGAAGAGTCGCTATCATCGGCGGATGAATGACTTCTTCTTCTTCTAGACCTTGAAGTCCTTTTCGAGGATTTCTTGATCATGTTATTTTTAAGCTCGCTCATTTGTAATCCCATCTGGAACATCTGATCCTGTAGAGCGTTGACTTGGGATTGATGCCGATTCATCTCATCTATGCGAAGGTTATCATTCCAGCGAAGTTGAGCTTCCTTCTCTGCTAGCTCCGATTGGAAATCACGTTCGTTTCCTTCGGCCATCTTCTTTTCCTTGCGCTTTTGCCTTAAGGTTTTCTCTAGCTCTTGATCAAGAGGCAAGAGATCTTCGGTATTCCTAGACCTGCGCATGCACTCAAAGTAAAATCAAACAACGAGAGCAAGCTCCCAAGCTTGACAACCGGCTACCGGATTCGGCCGAAACCAAATCCCCGGCAACGGCGCCAAAAACTTGTTCGCCCCTAGAGGTGTGTGCAAATAAGCTTTAAATTTATAAAACTAGAATCAAGCAAGCGAACCCGCAGTGTACGGATCGACGTAGTTAAGCAAGAATTCCAGAGTATCGAACACAGGGATTTGGGTGGGAACGAACTCGATTGCAGGTTATCAAGCAAGTAAATATGAGAGTTTTGCAAATATTGGGAAACCAACAATCCTAAAGATCCAGGTATCCAGCTGTGGCAATCGATTCAAGATATACTTAATGATGTAAAGACAGAGTTGAGATATGCAAAGGTATACTAATGTAAGGTAATCGTACGATGAAGTTCCAAAAACCTTTTATGACTCACCTACAAGGCACTCTCTATACAGGTTGTTGAGGCTCAATATAGAAAGATTCTAAAGGCGAGAATTAGTATCAAATACCCAAACTTATAACCTAAAGATCAAGACTAACTTAACCGATTGAGGTTGTTGAGGCTCACAATCGAGGTAGAGGTTGTTGAGGCTCACTACCACCTAGAAAAGACAAGTCTAAACTAAGCTAAAGCAAATCTTTAACTTTGGATTAAAGTAAAAGCAGGTTCGTAAACTTGAGGGAAATTACGGTTGGATCTTGAGATTCCACGGTCGTGGAACTCAAGAACAGCCCGTAATTTGGGGTTATCGGCGATATTTCTCTAACTCTCAAGGTCTAATCTGTTTGTGATCAATCTATCATCATCTAAGCCACAACTATCAACCCTTCACCTTAGAATTGTTAAGGGTTTTTAGCCAATAACAGTCATGTTGATTTCAATTCAAGAATTAAAAGATAAAAAGATGAAAACTTTCAAGAACTTTCAACGATCTTTAATTTAATCTCAAAGTCACAAAGAGAACAAGTAACGTCAAAAGATTCAAAGTATAACAAACAATCACCACCTTAGGAAAGAAGAGAAAACGGGATGTCAATCCGTTTCCCAAATCAAACCTAATCAAGAAGAGAGATCTTCTTGCAAAACCTTCCAAGAACTTCGATCTTCCGCAAATCCGGAGATCTCCACAGCAATCTCCACCTAAAGTGCGAGATTAGGGAATTCCAAAACACGAACTTCGATCTCTCCAAGAGACGTCAATTGCTTCCCCGCAAAACTAACGAAGAGTCTTCGTTTGAACGTCGATGTGCGACGATCGTAAGCCGGCGTAAGCGAGGATCTAAGCGATGATGACTGAGGGTAAGCGAAGATGACCGAATCTCCTTTCTTCCGTCTTTTTATAATGCAGGGCAAAGTGTCGGCCCGGCCCAATCTTCAAAAGATCGTGGCTTCGAAGTGTGGCGAAAAGATTCGCCAAGATCACGGTCGTGGAAGTGTTCCACGACCGTAATTTAGAGCGTGGAAACAAATACGGTTTGCAACATATGTTCCACGGCCGTGTAATCCCCTGGAATGAACACGAATTTCTGACTCCAAATCCACGGCCGTAATTCTGAACGTGGTTTGTGATACGGCCGTATTTTAGGGCGTAATTTAGGGCAAGAACGTGATTCTTCCCTAAGCTCGTGCATTCCTCAATCTAAGACTCCAAATTGCTTCCAAAAAGTGTCCTCGATCTATGGATATATCAACTCAACTCTCCTTTGCTCGATTCCGTTCGGAAATAGCTCCAAATCACCTATAATCAACATAGAACTAGTGTAGACATCCATATCGACAATATAGGTAATACTAGCTCACATATGCACAAAGATCAATCAAAGACTATCAATATGAATCAAATACGTTTAGAAAACGTCCCTCATCATGTCAATCTTAGAAACTTGATCATCAACCTTGATGAGGCGGTTCTCCATCCCTTGAAGCTTTCCCAAGATCGTTTCCAACATGGGATCGGGCTTCTCCTTTCCCGTATTGTTTCCTCCATTAGATGATTGCCCCTGGCTTTTCAAAGGAGTAGAGGAAGAGGAAGGTGGAGTTAGTGAATTAGAATTGGAAGGATAAGAGTTACCGGAATTTTGTTGATTGGAGCGCCAATTGTTGTTGTTTGAACCCCGATTGTTGTTCCAATCATTGTTCCGGTTGTTGTTGTTTCCATTCCAGTTGTTATTCCGGTTGTTACCCCGGTTATTGTTGTTGCCGCCATTGTTGTTGCCCATGTAGCCAACATCCTTCTCTTGTTGCTTTGGGAAGTTGGTCTTGATAGCCTCCTTCAACTCTTTGATCTCATTGTTGAGGGAGAAAATCTGATTTTGAGCTTCATGTGTGAGCTTCGCTCCTTGCTCCACACGATTTCCCTCCACTTTCCGGTGGGAATACTTCTCTATGACTCTTGCTTGCTTCTCAATGAAGTCCCAAGCGTCATCTTCTCTCATGTCCATGAACGTTCCACATGAGAGGGATTGGAGGTTGAATTGCGTTCCCGCATCCAGCCCCTTGTAGTAAATCTCCAGCAAGGCAAGCTTGGATATGCCATGATGAGGGCAATCCAAGAGCAAATCCTGAAACCTTTCCCATGACTGAAACAAACTTTCGTTAGGTCTCATAGAAAAAGCATTAATCTTACCTCTAAGTTCCGCCGTTTTGGAAGGCGGAAAGAACTTGGTGAGAAACTCCGCGGAAAGGTCTTCCCACGTGTCTAGTTTCCCATTAGGAAGAGCTTGGTACCAAGATAACGCTTTCCCTTTCAAGGAGAAAAAGAAAGGCTTGAGCTTATAGCTGTTGGTAGTGGCGTTCTTTGGTCTCATCGTCTCCATCATACACTCAAAGTTTTGCAAGTGTTGGTGTGGAGATTCAGCACTTGTACCGCCAAATTGGTTTTGGCGAACAAGAGTGATAACTTGAGGGTTAAAGCTAAACCCTTGAACATCTTCAGCATCAAAATTCACACCTAAGCGGCGTGGTTGTTGTGTTGGATCCATCCGTTGGCCAAGAGTTCTTGGCTCATTATCCACACGTTCGATCCTCGCATTCTTAGGTGGGATGCGGTGATTAGTAGCTCCTTGTGGATGGAAGGGATTCATATTGATCGTGGGATCAATCTCTTCTAACGGTGGCATGGAAGAGTCACTATCATCAGCGGATGAGTGGCTTTTTCTTCTAGACCTTGATCTCTTTCTTGGGGACTTCTTGCTTACCTTATTCTCAAGGTCGCTCATCTTTATCCTCATTTGGAAGAGCATGTCTTGTAGACCGTTAACTTGAGATTGATGACGATCCATCTCATCCTGGAGGAGAGTCTCATTCCATCGGAGTTGAGCTTCCTTTTCCGCCAACTCCGTTTGAAGATCACGTTCGTTTTCTTCGGCCATCTTCTTTTCCTTGCGCTTTTGCCTTAAGGTTTTCTCTAGCTCTTGATCAAGAGGCAAGAGATCTTCGGTATTCCTAGACCTGCGCATGCACTCAAAGTAAAATCAAACAACGAGAGCAAGCTCCCAAGCTTGACAACCGGCTACCGGATTCGGCCGAAACCAAATCCCCGGCAACGGCGCCAAAAACTTGTTCGCCCCTAGAGGTGTGTGCAAATAAGTTTTAAATTTATAAAACTAGAATCAAGCAAGCGAACCCGCAATGTACGGATCGACGTAGTTAAGCAAGAATTCCAGAATATCGAACACAGGGATTTGGGTGGGAACGAACTCGATTGCAGGTTATCAAGCAAGTAAATATGAGAGTTTTGCAAATATTGGGAAACCAACAATCCTAAAGATCCAGGTATCCAGCTGTGGCAATCGATTCAAGATATACTTAATGATGTAAAGACAGAGTTGAGATATGCAAAGGTATACTAATGTAAGGTAATCGTACGATGAAGTTCCAAAAACCTTTTATGACTCACCTACAAGGCACTCTCTATACAGGTTGTTGAGGCTCAATATAGAAAGATTCTAAAGGCGAGAATTAGTATCAAATACCCAAACTTATAACCTAAAGATCAAGACTAACTTAACCGATTGAGGTTGTTGAGGCTCACAATCGAGGTAGAGGTTGTTGAGGCTCACTACCACCTAGAAAAGACAAGTCTAAACTAAGCTAAAGCAAATCTTTAACTTTGGATTAAAGTAAAAGCAGGTTCGTAAACTTGAGGGAAATTACGGTTGGATCTTGAGATTCCACGGTCGTGGAACTCAAGAACAGCCCGTAATTTGGGGTTGTCGACGATATTTCTCTAACTCTCAGGGTCTAATCTGTTTGCGATCAATCTATCATCATCTATGCCACAACTATCAACCCTTCACCTTAGAATTGTTAAGGGTTTTTAGCCAATAACAGTCATGTTGATTTCAATTCAAGAATTAAAAGATAAAAAGATGAAAACTTTCAAGAACTTTCAATAATCTTCAATTCAATCTCAAAGTCACAAAGAGAACAAGTAATGTCAAAAGATTCAAAGTATAACAACAATCACCACTTTAGGAAAGAAGAGAAAACGGGATGTCAATCCGTTTTCCAAATCAAACCTAATCAAGAAGAGAGATCTTCTTGCAAAATCTTCCAAGAACTTCGATCTTCCGCAAATCCGGAGATCTCCACAGCAATCTCCACCTAAAATGCGAGATTAGGGAATTCCTAAACACGAACTTCGATCTCTCCAAGAGACGTCAATTGCCTCCCCGCAAAACTAGCGAGAGTCTAAACGATGATGACTCAGGGTAAGCGAAGATGTAAGCGATGATGACCGAATCTCCTTTCTTCCGTCTTTTTATAATGCAGGGCAAAGTGCCGGCCCGGCCCAATCTTTAAAAGATCGTGGCTTCGAAGTGTGGCGAAAAGATTCGCCAAAATCACGGTCGTGGAAGTGTTCCACGACCGTAATTTTGAGCGTGGAAACAAATACGGTTTGCAACATATGTTCCACGGCCGTGTAATCCCCTGGAATGAACACGAATTTCTGACTCCAAATCCACGGCCGTAATTCTGAACGTGGTTTGTGATACGGCCGTATTTTAGGGCGTAATTTAGGGCAAGAACGTGATTCTTCCCTAAGCTCGTGCATTCCTCAATCTAAGACTCCAAATTGCTTCCAAAAAGTGTCCTCGATCTACGGACATATCAACTCAACTCTCCTTTGCTCGATTCCGTTCAGAAATAGCTCCAAATCACCTATAATCAACATAGAACTAGTGTAGACATCCATATCGAGAATATAGGTAATACTAGCTCACATATGCACAAAGATCAATCAAAGACTATCAATATGAATCAAATACGTTTAGAAAACGTGCCTAAAATATCACAATATTTCATGCTAACAAATAACCCCATACTTAACACTTGCTTGTCCCTAAGCAAGGTCTTT